>VWZY01000395.1:270594-290023 GCA_013399075.1 Chloroceryle aenea | reverse complement strand
ACTCCTCTTGATGCATCCTAGGCTAGGGTTGGCCTTCTGAACCTCATGAGTGCGCTGCTGGCTCATCTTGAGCTTCTTGTCAATGAACACCCCCAAGTGCTTCTCTTCAGGGCTACTCTCAAGCAACTCTGCAATTGTGCCTGGGATTGGCTCAGCCTGGATGGAGGGCCTTGCTCTTCTTTTTCTTGCTCTTTTTGAAGACTGGAGGGATACTGGCCTTCCTCCAGTCCTCAGGTACCTCTCCTGTTTTCCACGACCTTTCAAAGATGATGTAGAGACAGCAGTAACATCTGCCAGTTCTCTTAGTACTTGTAGGTGTATCCAGTCAAGGCCCATGGATTTATGGATGTCTCCTTTGTGTTCCTCAAGTATTGTGAAGCATTCAGAACATATTTAGAGTAAAATCTATAGAGACAGATTTTAAACATATGTGAACATGTATGCACCATTTCTCCTGTGCTTATCTTCAATTTATTCAGCATCCTAAACCACTTAAAAAACCCCCATTCTATGAACCTTGCAATATCTCTGTATGCAGTTTGCTTGGGAGTGCTTTATGTTGTTTTTACACTTCAACAAGCAGCTGCCCAAGTATGAGACAACTTGCTTGGTTACTTCTGTATTTGTAACTATATTTCCATTTGATTGTCTTCCAATTACTGTTACTACTCAAATAAATATCTAGGAAGACAGAAGGACTGGAAAAGAGATGTACACAAACACAGGCAAATAGAAATGTATGTACATACATGTATTTCACTTTGAAATTATCAGATTCAGTGGTGGAATCTGAAGATGTGCAGAGTCATAGGATTATAGAACTGTAGTTCTTGGATCAGAGTCCAGCTTAAACTACTGAAAGCCAGCTTTACTAACAAGTTAATTTATGGGGCACTGATGCATTTGTGGGAATAGGAATTACATTTGTCTCCCTTAGCTCCACATGCCCCAGGATAGTGGGAAAGTAGGAAAAAATGTCAGTTTGGGGATTTTTGTGTCTTGTTTGTGTTTTATTCAGTGCAATCCATTATTCATTCCTAAAACCTCCAGCAATGTTGAAACCAACTCTTTCAACTTCAGCCTGAGCCATAGTATCTATTAAGTGAGGCCTTTGAGATCTCTACATTTGAAACCACTCTCAAATCAGAGAATCTGTTCAATCTCTCTAGCATGTGTCTATGTCTGTGAAAAGGCTTATTTTCAAAGAATTGTGGGTTTGCTTTATTTTCCTCTGAATTGATGGTGTCTTCAGCCTCAGTGCTGATACTTCAGATGTTTCCAAACTACAGTCACATGTGGCTGAGACTGAATTTGTGGTTGTAGTTACAACAGAGAATAAAACTTTCAGTTCCTGAGACATTAAGCTATTTTAAAATTAATTTTAAATCACATAATTCTCTGTTATAGTCTTTGGAAAAGTGTACATTTTTATTTTGGATGTTAAGGGTGGAGAGTGAGATTAAAACATGTACTAAACTCTGGAAAAAATCAGAAAATCAGTGTTTAAAAAAAAACATAACACCATAACCTAAGACACATTAATATGGACTGATTTATACAAACCTGGTGTATTTCAAACAGAAAGAATCTTTGTTGCACAACTGAACAAAGTGTTCTGGGATCTTTTCCTGTTACACCTGGCATCACCCTGATCTATCAAGGACAGTTTTTTCTACATCTTTTATGTTTTCCAAATCTTGGAATGCAAACAGGTGTATTCCAGAAGATTGTCACAGTATCATTTTATTTGGAATTTCTTCTGTACTGTGGGGTTTTCTTTCATTTTCTTGGGTTATAACATCTGTCAGTTCTGTTTTATGGGTTTGTTTGTCTACAGAAAATGGAAAAAGTAATGATCGTGCCAAGAGACCTCTTTTTCTACCAATATCTATGTATCATTTTATATGACCATGAAGAATGGCCATTTATGACTTGCTTACAATGAAGACAATGGGCCTGATGCTGGTATCAGTTACACCAATATAAAACAAAAGAAACTCCACTGCATTTCACCAGTGTAAAACTAAAGTAAGATTTGAAGGAAAACTTTTCAAAATAAAAAAAAAAAAGTTTGTGCAAGTTCAAATGCTGTTTTTTATAAATAATTTAGGATTAGTTTAAAATCTCTGTTTTCTCCCCTAAAAATATTCTAATTGGCCATAAGGGGAATAACAGACTTTAGGCCTTTCAGTTGCTTTGAGAATACCAGATTTCTCATGCTTCACTATGTATCCAAGCTATGGAGTTCACTCACAACAGCTGCACATGCTGTCTCAAGTTATTAACTCCGGTAGGAAGCCTGAGGAGCTGCTGAGTATCTTCCTTTCCAACAGGGTTTCTACATCGGCTTTGTTGGGCTTCTGCATGGAAAGTGGACAGTATAGAAGAAGTCATCCTCTTAATAAGGACTCTTTGGAAGCTCGATTAAGAGAACAAAAAATGATTACTCTTCTCACCCTGATCTGGGCTGTGTTTGGGGAACAGAAAGAAAACTGATACAAGGAAAAAAAAAAAATCTAAGTTGATAACTTCTGAGAATAAATAACTACTTTTGAGGTTAGAACTACTTAGAGACTGAAGTGATGGGTGTTTCCCTGTATGGATATATTAAGAATTTGCTAATCGAGCTGTATGTCTGACCAGAAAGTTGTACAGTGGAAAACTTGATTTTCTGTAGCTGAAGCAGAATTTTGGATGGTAAATGGTCTTATGAGACAATGATTAAGCTTTAGAGTGATAAATAAGTAAATGAAGGAACTTATAAGGTAGCTTAACTTCTTCACTACCTCTGCATTAGGAAGTCTGAGTCCATTTTGGAAAGGATCTGGGTTCTTTTCCATTGGTGGGAGAGAAAAATATATACAATAAATGTAATGGCTTCCCAGCATATTTTGCAGTAGTTTTTTGATGCCAGGTTTTTTGATGCCAGGTTGATGACACTTGCCAAGTCTGTTGCCAATGCACTTGATTTCTAACTTTCTAGTTACAGGTCACAGGCCAAATGAACATGAGATCATGTCTATAACCAGATAAGTTGTGAAAATTTCAGACAGTCCCAAACACAAACATTTAGAGTGAGATGTATAGTTAACAGCTCCATCCCACAGCTTATGAATCACGTATTTTGCAAATACCTATTTTCCATAATGAAAGTATCTCTATTTAGTATTCCAAAATGTCCTTCACTCTCTCTCCTTCATATACTATTGCTCTTGCAACGTGCTCACTTCACGGATTTTATATGCACAATTTGACAGTAATTTACCTTCTCAATCCTCCTTTGTCTTTGTAACCCCAAACAACTTCTGATATCTGGAACTTCTGTGGAGATGTAGATAAAGTGGTTGGGTAAACCTTTCTGGACACTATCTTCATCCAGATACAAATAAGATTTGTGCTGGCATTAATGTTCTCAGTGATACAAATCTGAGAAGGTAAGGTGTCCTGGAATAAAATATATGAAAGAAAATATTATGCAATACATTTGTCTTAAAATAAGATATCTTTTTTAAAAACAGACTTTGATCAAATCTTTGGAGAAACTTGACCTGCATGGAATTTTATTAGTCCTTTGCAGTTAAACTGAAGACAAATGTAATTGGTAAAAATTCTTGCCTCATGGAATTCAGTGACTAACCCTTAACTGATTTCAGTGGGTTAAAATTTTCAAGCCACATGTGTATTGAATTCAGAAATAGTTTTCTATGTACTTAGAGCTAAACATTTTTAACATTTATATTGACAAAGAATAGAAAGCAAAAGCATCTGGTTTATTCTGTTCTTCTCCAAAGCAATGGAGAAACATCCGGCTTTACTGACTTTTTAATTCTACTTTTATGAATTGGTAGGAAGGATAGAAGTGGACTCTACCTGTCTATTCAGCACTAACAAGCATTTTCTTACTACCTTGGTTTAGAGAGCCCATGGGAATGACTGAAACTCAAAGGTGAGAGACTGCCAAACTCAGCAAATACTACAGATGCTGATTAATCTGTTTTTAGCTCCTGAAAAAGGAATATTTTTCTTATCTATGCAATCATCTCAAATTAATTTTATGCAGCCATCTTTATATTGTTTAGTACTTCCTTACCCTTTACATAAGAAAGTATGTACAGGAGTGAAATTTTGCTATGTAACATGAGTTGCACTAATGAAAACTGAGTAAGCATTTGATAAAAATTATAATGGTTGAAAGAGATGAGGAATGTCTGATACAAATACAATGAAATTTTTGGTAGAACTTACTTATCTAAGCTCCGGTTATATATTATGTAATGTTCTAGGCAATCCTTTTAAGATCTTTAAATCCTGTGATTCACCATTGAGATATAAATGTTGCAGAAATTAATATGTCAATCTCAAATCGTTAAAAATGGTATGATGTTACTTAATATAATTATGTCAATTATTATAACTTCCATTAATTCATGTAAGCCCTTTTTAAGAATGTTAGGGAAAGGTCAGCAATATCAGAGGCAGAAAATAAGGTTTCTATCAGATTTCTAAAGAAGTAATTCCTTTCAAAGTTTTGATAGTACATGTTAAGAATTATTACAAATCAATTATTCCTTTGTCTGGAAGAAAATAGTGCCTGTAAAGTGATTGCTATGTCAATACTAGTCATGAATTAGGTTTGGAAGCATGTAGAAATGTAAATTTCTACTACATGCTGAGTATTCATCCTGCAACTAATGAATATTCACTTGACTCCTGCAACCTAACCTAATTACCCATAAAGCCATGGATAGATTTCACTTGACCCGAAACTTTAAACTCTTAGCTGCTCCTTTGCCTGTTAACGAAGTGATAATGCAATTATTTGTGTAGCAAAGCAGAAAAAGTTTGATTCTCAGTAATATGTCAGTGAGCTGCATAACATGGAAAAAGCTCAACAGTTTTGGAGAAATTCCTTTTCATTTTTGTCTGCCTAAAGAGTATAGTTTTCTAAGCATCCTACTAAATAATACCTACCCTTGGTTTTAGCAGTATCGGCTGTAAGGGAAAGGGGAAAAATAAAATAGATAAATCAACCACAAGGGAAATAGAAAAAAGTCCCTTCACTTAGGCTTAAGCCTAGTTATTACATGCTTGTTTTCATTCTGTGCTTAAGACAAAATCCCTAATATCAGTAGATATGTGCCTACATAAGAAAGGAGTTAAAAGTGATGAAAGTTCCCTTGATTTGATCTTCTATTTTGACAGTGAAGAAAAAGTCTGACATGTGAAATGTCCAAATGATACCAGCCCTAGCTAAGAGATATACATTAAAAAATAGACCCTGTATCAAAGGAAATATTAGGAAAACTGGGAAATTGCATCTGTACTTTCTGTAGTTTCATATCACATCTATATTTTCTAAAGAGGGATTTTTGTCATCTCACTTTAACAACTAGGATTTTTTTCTGTATGAGTAAAGATTCTCTATCTGGCCACATTCCCAATGACAGTAGACAGTAGCTGGAGATCAATATTGTTGCTTCAGCTTAGTTTTGCTCATGTTTGTTTTTCAGATATACAAATATACACCTGTTTTGTTCTTTGTGGACTTGATTAGAAGATGATCTCCTGTTTTAAGTTGTAATTTTATGTTTTCCAGTCATAATGCTTGTGGAAATTACTCTTATCCCTCCCTTCAGTCTTCCTTGCTTGTTCTTTTTGAAGGGTTATTTTTCCACTAAGGTAATTTCTATGACCTGGCCCAACTCCTAGCTTGACTGGGGAGAATGGTGGCTTCCAGCAGAGGGAAGAGAGAGCAGAGACTGGAATAGTCTGTAAACTCCTTTGTGAGAATAGGTGATTTCTATTCTGCTCTAACATCAAAATTTGAGAGAGATCCAGGCTCACTCTTCTCTTACTCATGTTTTAATCATTCTGGGAACAGACGAAAGTACACTTCAATACTGCAGTGAAAGTGAAGAGATCTGGATTTAGCTCATCCTTATTACCCATCGTCTTTATTGTGTTTTTATAAATATTCCTTGTATCTTCACTACTGGCACTAGTAGGTGTTGTAAAGAGCAGAAGGCACTTGAAATATGCCTGCAAATTCTTACCCCAGTGAAAAAAACTGCTCCTTTGCAAGGGGTGCAAGTGTCAAAAGTGCTTTTCTGGTTATTTTCACTAGAGAGGATTGAAACAGTAAAACTTGGGTGTATTATAAACCAGTATGGCACTGTCAACTTGCCTGCCATGTTTAGTACTGCTGGAGCAGGTACTAAAGTTCCAACTACAAGTTCACTTGTTCCCTAGAGGAAAGCTAAGGATTGTTGTCTTTCCCACTTTTCAAACTGAGTAGAGAGAAACTTCCAAATCAAGTGCTTATGTTTTCTCTTTTTTAAGCAAGGGTGGCTCACACATTTTAGACATTGTAGTGAAAACACAGTGGAGATCCCATACAGCATCCGGAAGCAGAAGCTAGTTTGTGTTTATGCCTCTTAAGCTTCACATGAATAACAACAGGAAGAGATAACAAACAAAAAAAAAAGAGTGAAAGCAGAGACAGTGTTCATCCATATTTGGGAGGAACCGATCAGTTCTATAGCTCCACAAAAAGACTGTCTCTCAGGAAATCTTTGGTTGCTCAACAGTGTTATACAAGCCTTACCTATAGACTAGGGCTAAGAAGACCTGGCAGGAGATGATTTCATTACTAGATAAAGTATTCACCTTTCTCCACAGTTTAAGACCTCATCTACAGTTGAAAAAGATGCTTAATTTTGACAAAGTGTGTCCATAAGCATATATGCGGCGTCATGTTGAAAAACTAAAAGAATGCATTTTCTTATATCAGTAAATTTCAATTACACTCCATCTCTTGCATTAAAAAGCAAACATAGAATCTAAGAATAATGATTTGAGGATCTCTGGTTGCTGACAAGAATATTTTAAGAAACAATGTTACTAAAGATTATGGGTCAAATTCAGCTTTGGTGTAGGTGGGCATAACTTTCATTGCCATCAAGAAAAATTGCATTAATGTAAAAATAAGTGTTGCCATATATGTCACTTTCCTTTTAAACTGAATAACTGGAAAATTACTTTAAAAGCACAGAAGTTTTCAGAATACCTGCTGCTGATGTTGAAGAGATGCATGTAGTAATTTCTGGAGAAGTACTTTTGTATTTAATGTGTTACTGATTTCAAAAAAGACACTCTGACCTGCATCTAAAAGAGTTGTCAATCCTACTTCTAAATGACAAGGTGTCTCCTGAAATTACTTCTTTGCAGTGTCTTCACAAAGTGACACTGTTCTTTCTACAGCAAACAAGGAAGGAAGGAAGGAAGGAAGGAAGGAAGGAAGGTAGGTTAAAAAGAAAAAAAAGCCAAAACCCCCAAGTAATATTTCATGGCCAAAGAATTCACCTTTTTCCTGATATAGTAAAATCCACTCTGCTTTGTCTATGTAGATTTATGAACTTAAAGACAGAATTTGTAGGGAAAGATGTTAAGAGTGCTTCTCTTTTATTATTCTGAAGAAATTAAGGCTCCAAATAGAGGAGAAAAGATACTTTTTTCACCAATTGACAATGCCAACAGACTGTCTGATATTCAGTTTGGAGCATATAACCTATCAGTGATGACAGAAGACTTTCTCTACAGATTGCCTCACATGCCATATGAACAAAACACACTGGTAAACTCTGGAATATATGATACGAGAGAAGAAAAATAAAAATTCTTCTATTTCACCAGAGTTCTTTAGGTTTACTCTAATAAAACCCACAACATGATCAGTTATAGGTTAAGACAGAAATTCACGGATGTAACCTGTTACCATGCTTCAGTAATTCCCTAGGACTAGTGATCTCCATCTGGATGTGACATTATAACAACTAAAAAAAATGGTGCAGCTGGGAATAACAGTTATTTATATTGTCTCTTTTCCATTCTTATGCAAGTCTACTTAGAGTTATTATTTCAGGATTGGGGAGCATCCAGATAAGTCAGCATAGTGCATGGTCAGTGTGTATGGGTAGGAAATATTGAATACAGAATATATTGTGCCATTTTGTACCCTTTCATATATTTGAAAAGCGTTACTAATGCCTGCAATTTCCCTCCTTTTATGAAATTTAAAATAACCCTAATGTGTTAAATCAAAGTTGTAGATAAATTGTAAAATTAGGAGATAAATTCATCTTTTGATCAAAAAGGCTGTCTAGGTGGAGTGTGAAAAATTTTAAAATTAGTTGACCTTCTGTGTTGTGAGTTAGGAGATGGGACTAAGTGGAGTGCATGCGCCTAACCTGATGTTCCATCACTGTCTTATCATAATGAAAGTTTTCCCCAAAATATCATAAATATCATGTCACATATAAGTCATACATAGAGCAATGATTTTTCTTTAAAACAAACAAACAAACACAAAACAAAACAAAAACCCACAACCAACAACAACCAAAACCAAACAAACAGAAAAAAAACCAAAAAACAAACCAAAACCAAAACAAAACAACAAAACAAAACATACAAACAAAAAACCAACAACAACAACAAAACACACACACAAAAAAACCCAGGTTACTATCATCCTTGCTGTCTACAAGGGCACACTGCTGTTTCATGGCTAACTTGTCCACCAGGATTCCCAGATCCTCTGCAGAGCTGCTTTCCATCAGGTCATCCTCTAACCTGTACTGGTACATGTGGTTATTCCTCCCTGCATGCAGGACTACACTTGCCTTGTTGAGCTTCATTATGTTCCCCTCCAACCAACTCTCCAGCCTTTCCAGGCCTCACTGGATGTCAGCACAGCCTTCTGTCATGTCATCCACTCTTCCCATTTTGCATCATCAGCAAACTTGCTGAGGATACACTTTCTCCCTTTTTCCAGGTCATTGATGCATATGTTGAATAAGGCTAGACCAGGTACTGACCCTGGGGAACACTGTGAGATACAGGCCTCCTTGCTGTTCTAATCCAATTACCTTTCAACAGACAAAACAGTGACTGTTTCTATCACTGACTTCTAGATTTTAATTTTATTTTAAATCCAGTAAAAGTCTTCTTTAACCATGGGTGGCTTTGCTTCAGCACAAATGATAGCCAGAAATGATAACAGAAGTTTCTGAATATTTTACATTATCTAGGGTCATTGGTTAAATAGTGAGATATGTTTTTTTACTTCTAAACCAGCAGAATGTCTCTAGTCGATATCAATATACAAAAGTTACCTTCAGCAGACTAATTTTTTTCCTAACAAGAATATATAACTATCTTCCATTCTGAATACTCTTTTTAATGTTGTATACTTACCCCAGAAGTAACTTAAATAAAACTGCTATATAAATGCACGTGTGATTACATAAAACATCACTATAAAAATTCACATTTACAGCAACTGTCATGGCTGTAACTGAAAAATCATTCAGATCTATAATACTGCAATAGTACAACTCAGTTATGAAATAGAAAGCAAGCATCTATATGCATATACAACAAATGTAGCACAGTATTTTTCACTACATAAGTATGTACTGTACTAGCTTATGTATGATATCACTTCACACTTTTGAATCTCAAAACTGTTGAGAATTATGAACTCTAATGAATGTCACTTCTACTGAACCCTTGATAGAAAGCAGAAGAGTCTGATCGATTTATTTATTTATTTTAGCCTCTAATATGTCCTAGTGTATTTTTTGAAATGAGCAATATTTTGGAATAACTACATTTGTTTATTTTAAACCATTAACTCTTCAAACATTTTTTTACTTTAGCCATAGCTAAAAGGTCATGAGCCAAATAAACAGTAAGAGATCTCTGTGCTCTTACAAATAGTTCCAGTAATTCTGCTTCTTATTGTGTAGGAGAACATTTTTGCTATTGCAGGACAGGGGAATGGATTTACTCATTCTACATCAAGTTGAATCATATCCTAAAATCTGCAGACTGAAAGTGCAATGCGCAATGGGTTTAGGCCCTTTTTACTGTGGAAAATAGATCCCTGGGTAATTCAGACATACATTTATCATAAATATAAATATCTATCTTTAGATGCAGAGTCAAAACATTTCTTAGGATCACAAACTCCCTGCCTATCAGTATTCTGCTCTCACAGAATTTACTTCTTGAATTTGCGTCTCTCTTTATATATTCATTGCTTTAGTCTGCAATGCTTCTCTTCTGAAAACACAAGATAAACACCTTTGATCAAGGGTTTATTTAAACAAAACAACCAACCTTCTAAACTGGAAAACTTAACATATCCCTAACATAGAAACTAGAAAATAAAGGGTTTATTTTTCCACATTACACAAAAGTTTTAACAAGTATAAAAATAATGATTTGCAAGTGAAAGTGCAGTGTTTCTTTTGCAGTGTGTGCTAACTGAACAGTTCAGTAGGCAAAAGAAAACATCACTAAATATAGCACATGTAGTATAAAAAGTTTTGTAGAATTATCTGGCAGGTGATGACCATTTATATCTAAAGGTAATGGAATGATATTTTTGTTTTATTTTAAGGAAACACTATAAAGAATCTCTTATTTTAATTCAGTACTTCAGGGGTAAAGTTCAGGACAGAGTGGCTCTGCTTAAAGCCAATGCACTAATGAAGTTCTGCAAGTATAGGTTTTGTGTAGGCTTATGCAGGTCATCAGTACAAAATTGAACCAAAACGCTATTAATCTAGAGCAACAGTCTAGAAACACCACTAACTGATGTAGCTCGTTGATGCTGTGGGGAACATTTTGATACTGTGATGCCATCAGAGAGCTACAATTCACAAAGCACTTGAGCATCACATAATTCATGTTCATTTTTAGTTACTTGTTGCTTATGAAATAATTAATTGCCAAAAAGTGCAATGGTTGAGCATTCAAAACACATTCCTGAAGATACTTTCAGGACATATTGCATATATTTAATTGGATTTCCATTACTTTGAAAAATGTAGTTTTGTGCTTTCCAGACATTTTAGTAGATTTTTATAGGTAATTTCTTCTCTAGTACGGACAGGTCTGCTGCTTTTAGTGCCACTTGCAATTTACAGCAACAGGTCTGCAATATTTTTCTACTTCAACTCAGTGGACCACATCATGTCCCGATTATAACCTTCTGACCCCAAGAATGTTGTTTCTGTAACCCAATGGGAGAAGTGATACAAAAATATTTGTAGTTATATGCAATTTTAGTCTTCTTGTTATCACTTAATATCATCTTTATTGTAATAATATCTTGTCTTCTTGGTCAAGGAACAAAATTTTCTTCATTGACTTCATGTCCTTCATTCAAATTTGTTTCGGTTCTGCCTTCCTTCTGGTTGTTTGCATGTGATTCAGACAATATGAAAATTCTGCTTGAATTGTTTTGTACAATATCTTACTTTTAGAGACGCCTCTTTCAAGGGTTCTACAGAGCTTTAGTTGGCTTTGAGTTTTCTACTATGATATACCCATACAAGAAAAATCCTTTTATTAAAAGAATCCATAAATCAGAAAAACATTTCAGAAACAAGGCAAGTGAGTACACTGGCAAAAGCTCAACTATTTGAAAAAACATTATTTTCTTAGTCCCAGGTGTTTTAAAATGAGTGAATAGCATACAAATGTTTACTTTGAAATAGTATTTCAGGCAGTTGTTGATTATTACCTGCTTAATTTTTAACCACTGTCATTTAGGATGTTGAATTGGGCATGAATGATTCACTGTAAGCCATGCTGAATTCCAACACAATTGTTCTGCAAACAATCAATCCTGTGATCAGGATTATGCTACTTTGGAGCTAGAAGGCATTCAGGGCCTTTGTATACATAGTACTTCAAATATATATGGAAGTATGTAAG
This sequence comes from Chloroceryle aenea, assembly GCA_013399075.1. Taxonomy (NCBI): domain Eukaryota; kingdom Metazoa; phylum Chordata; class Aves; order Coraciiformes; family Cerylidae; genus Chloroceryle; species Chloroceryle aenea. The sequence goes on along the minus strand of VWZY01000395.1, from coordinate 278,236 downwards.
CAGACATACTGTGCTTAGTAATATTAAGAGGATTTTCATTATATTGTGTATGGATTTGAGGCATTATTCTTCACAAATGACAAGCTATTGTAGCTCTCTACGGTATACTCAGTTTCTGTCTCCAAGCAGAGGATAATGTTTGCTGTGTTCTGCACACAGTTCAGTGTCCTGATCTTGCAAATAATTATGTATGTATAGAGCTTTACTAAGAGAATGACTCACATAAAGTTACTCACGTGTAATTGTTTGTAGGAATAATTTATAAGAGAGACTAAGGCAGTTTAGAAATGGTCTTTCAATAATGAAAACAAAACTAAAAGCAACTATAAGCTGGCTTTAGCACTGTTGATACAACCATCTGAAAATTGTTTATGGGGAAGACTGCGTCTTCTCTACTAAGACAGCTAATAAGTGTTATTTTGATTCTTTTGCTAGCTGACAAATCTAGCCACTACTGTCTCTTTTTCTATCATGTTGTATTAACTATATTTCTATGAAGTTTTCACATATACCAAAACTGATCTTGTATACCTTTGTATCATTTACACCATACTAGAAAAAAAGCATTCTCCGGAGGAAGGAGTTGCATTGTAACTTTGCAATATATTTATCCTTTTTCACCAGTTTATTTTTCTTTCCTTTTCTTTCTTTCCTTTTTTTTTTTTTTCTTTTTAATTAAAATTCAGTTGAAAGTCTTTTCAACTAAAAATATAACCTTTTGAAGTTGTTCATTATTCCCAAGTAAAGTAGAAAAGTGTGAATATGATAAAAGCTACCCAAAATGAAAGATAAAAATGTACTCAGCTTGAAATGATAGAGCAGAAAGTCTCTTTTGCATAGAGAATATAACATTTTCATACATTGTATATTTGATATGTTTAACCATGTTACTATATTTACTTTTCATATATGGTTTTGTCTTCTTTATCTTTTGTATGTAGAAATGAATTAATATCTAGGTAGTGTTCATATTTTTCAAATGCAGCTTCTTTTTCATAATATTACATTGTAATAATAGACTTGAAAAATTAATTGCACATCCCAGTAAATTGCACTAAATGTATATCAAAATAATAATATGAGAGACAAACCAATTGACTACATGTATTTATACAGCTATATTTATAATACCATATGTGTCTTGTATGAGACTTTATATGGGATCTGTTTTAACCTTTATTTTGGGAATGCCTCAATCTACATGATATTCCTCATTGTGCCATAGAAAAGTGGATAGATCTCAAGCTTCAGGAAAGCATACAGGCTTGAAGGAAGGCCTTTAAAACTTGTGAGTTTACTCAGGGAACCATTTAATTTCAAGGATACTTTCTGATGATGTCTTCTGGAGCCTACTTAGAGAAGTGAGTGGAGAAAAAGTAAAGCACTGAAGATATAACCTTTTCAGCCATCAAAGATATCCATCACCAAATTATTTCTTAGGAAAAGAGTTCATCTTCTGAAAAGAGGTATGGATGCAGTCCTCCTGGACTATCTAAAGGAATTTTTTTCAGTGCCTGTCTTGTCTGGTCTTTCACAATTTATCTGGTCTCTGTCTAGCTCTTTTGAAGATCAAAGTACCCCTTAAAATGTCAGATGCTGGTATCTATGAGAAAAATGCACTCAGTCTGTAGCCTTCTTATCTCTTGGTGTATGCCCATGTTCCATCTTTTTTTCACAAACCTTAGCATAACTATATGAAGCACAGGTCTCAGAAACAAGGGAAGATGTCCGAAACAACATTTTAAAGACAGGTGTTTCCTTGGACCATGAGTACTAGGTTATTCTAGTTATCTAGTTATTAATTACCTACACAGTGCCAGTATGTGTTTTGAGCATTACTTACCTCACTGAGGGTTAGTCAGTTAAATCTAGGAACCTTCAGTGAATAAATTGTTACTGTTTAGACTTTTCTATATTGAAGTTATATTAACTTGCAGTTTCAAACAGGTTGTATCAGGTCTTCTTAAAGACATGTTCTCCTCTTTCCTCTGTTTCTAGCTAACTTAATGACAGTACCCCAGTAGTTAACATATAATGCAGTATAAAGCAAAATTTAAATTCTATATGAACTCTAGGTTGCTAATTGCAACCTCTAAGTTGCTAAATGCAACTAAATAGGAACATGCAATTTAATCTTAGAGATGCCCTGAATGCAGTTCTCGGACAATGTGGGGGTGAGGACAGTGTTTCCTGTGAGAAATAAGGATGACTGCTGTCACATGACAGTAAGTACTCTGGTTTTGCCATATCCCACGTCTCAGTTGTTTCACTGACTCCAGCTGTTAAACACATCATGTGGAGTATCATGTTCCGCTTTCAGCAGAAAAATTTTTTTTTTTTTTGACTTCTGGGTGCTTTTCTACCTCAGGTGTCCTTTCCTGCAGTATTCTGGATTCTCAGTCAGGTTTGCAAGTCTCGGAGGACTGTCTGCAGTTAATGGGTTTGTCTGATCTGTGTAACTCTCTTTGCTAGACAAATTCTAATTTCTGGTCAAGAATTAATTCTGAGTCTAACACTACTTTCTCCTTTAGGCTATTTTGGTCCATATTCCAATCATAATTTGATATTATCAAGGATTCCATTTGTTCCTGAATTGCTACATTATCTCTTCACACATGAACATTCCTATGTTTTAATTTTTTTGTTCTCTCTGCTTAGAAATGCATTGTTGATGTGTTTCATTTTTATGTAATGAGCAACACTTCTCAAATTTCTGTATTATATTGCTGCAGTTAGCCTCCTCAGCCTGAGCCTCATCTACCTGAATTAACTGCTAAATACTACAAACATTAAGTGCAGTGGAAGTAAGAGAGATGGGAAAATGCCTCATCTGTGCATAGGGCTTAGTGTTGTCATCTCAAAAAAGAGACATTTCACACATGTTGCTGTATCTAGAACAGTAGAAAACCCCTTCCTTTCTTTTTCAATTGCTCTGGAATGCACTTTTATTAGATGAATTGAAGGTGACCAAGTGGTACATAGATGACAGAGATTTTACCACTGGTAGTCTGGCACATTAGTTTTGAGTCTTGTATTTTTATGATGGAACATTTTAGGAATCAAAGTTTTGGACATAGATTCCTAACAGGGTCCTGAACATTACTATCAACATCGCCATCAGAAACAGGGAGAACATGGCAGATTTTCAAAGCCCTTGGTATAGTATAGTCAACCAGACAAATGTTAGGTATTCTTATTCTGACAATTTCCCCATTGCAGGGCTTATTGTTATGTTGAACTTGATAATATATTTTAGGCTGAAGCAATGTGGTGTAGAACTAAAGATCAGAAAACCTATTTAATGCTGTTCTGTTACTGACATGATGTTTATTGGATAATACGATACAGAAGACTAGGCAAGAGTTCTGTTTTTCATTGGGTTAAAAATACCATCATGGCATGTGCTGTTGTAGGAGGATGACATGGAAATAGTCATATATAACTTTTGATAATATGGGATATAAACAGATATGTGTCATTCATATAGTAATAGTAACTTGAATAATGTTGAGTGCATAAGTAAGACAAGTAAAAATGCATGATAACTGAATGTAAATGTACTGTTAAGTAATTGGAAAATATTTTAATTTATGCTGCTGCAGAGATGACCTTACTGTCTGAGGCTTAGTCACTACCATATTTAAGTTTACTGTTCAGCATATTAGAAACCCATTCTGTGTAACTGATCTTAAATGAAGTCTATGTTTAAAGTTGTTGAGTGTGTTGGTGTATTTTACCAGAAAGAAGGAAGTCATTGGAGCAGTCAAAATACATAGTGTCTGAGAGGTCTACCTGAAACAGTAAAGTGAAGGTTTGAGTCCCAGAAGTAAGAGCCAAGAGACAGACATTGGCTGAAAAAGTCTAACACTTTTTATGAAAGTTAGGCTGGTAGGTTTGTAACTAACTTTGCAATCTACTAACTGTAAAAGTGAGTTTCATCTGTAAACTCTATTTCTGTAATAGATACCCTAGCTAGACTCCTTCTCTAGTGTATGTAAAGAGAGATTCAATTTATCTCATTCTAATGAAGAGACCTAAACTTGTACTGAACTGCCTCCTGAAAGTCTTATTTTTCACCATTGCTTAAGAAAGAGTGTAAATAGGTAGGTGTCTTCTGCAGGAAGAAACCCTTCTGCCTCACTGGTGATTAATAAACAGAGACAAGATATTTGTAATCATTTGCAAGGAACTGGATTTTTTTCAGCAAACACCAAAGAGAGTGTCATCTTCACTCCTGTATGCTAGTGCAGGATTGCCATTGCTATGGTTGATTCTTTCTTCATTGAAAAAGCCAGCTGACATGCCGTGAAGAAGGACAGAAGAGAGGAAGGAATGGTCCTGTGACTAAATAATTGAGAATATTCTCAATGAATATCCATCTGGTTTCAAAATATGTGCTGTGTAAATATATAGGTTTCTTTAAGGAACTCTGTAGACAGTTTCTCATTTCTGCTTTCATTTTCCTCTTCTGAGCATTGCCTGTCTTCCCTACTGTGACTTTTAACTTATAGGGAATGGGGGATCAGATCCTTGTGCCACAGAGCCTCAAGCTGTAAACATAATGCAAAAATGTATTAATAATTACTATTGAATATTATTAATTAATAATTAACAATTAAATAATTAATAGTTCTGGTTTATAGTCAGCCAGGAGCTGAGCACCTTGTGGTCAGTCACTCCTCTTCCAGTAGGATCGGAAGGAGAGTAGGGAGAAAAAGACAATACCCCATGGACTGAGAAGGAGAAATATAAGAGAACAATGCAAGATNGACCTGTGCTAGATCATATGGTCCTGCTCTGGCAGGGGGGTTGGACTTGAAGATCTCCAAGGTGCCTTCCAACCCCTGTCACCCTGTGTGTGTGTGTGACATAAAACACACCAAGCCACCTAAAACTGCATGGACCTGACAGCTGCACCACAGGCCCTTGTTCTAAGCCAGGCCTATTCTCAATTCTTATATAGCAGGCACGATGACAGTTTGCCATCACATACCCCACTATCTGGTTCTAGTGTCTATCCTGGATGTGGCTCTTTCCCACTTCTGGTGAAAATTAACCCTATCCTAGCCAAACCCAGGACTTCAATTAATAAAAGAATGGTGAACATGTCATGGTGTGTTTTGTAGCTCATCATGTAATTTTCAAAACCAACTGATGAAATGGGGGAGGAGCTTCAAGCCAGATATGAAAAAGGTTGTTTGCAGTATTGAGGTACACTGTGGGAAACATGAGAGATCTGTGCAACTGAATTGTTTGGTAATACAGCTGAAGGAAGATTCCATTTTCATTAAAATCTTAGCAAAACGTCCACTTCTGCTGTTTAAAATTTTTGTCCTCATACTTCATGGAAGCATAGAATATTTAGTTTGGAACGGACCTTTGTATATCCTCTAGTCCAGCTTCATCCTTGAAGCAGTGCTGATTTTTGGATTAGGTCAACTTGCTTAGGTCCTGGATCTCAAGATGGACATTCCACATTCTCCCTGGGTAACTTTTTCCTTTCTGTTGGTTAGGTATTCTCATCATGAAATTTGTTTTCCTTCTATTTAGTGACAACTACTTCAATTTATGAACATGACCTCTTTTTCTACATGATGCATCTCTGTGAAGGGTCTGCCATGACTTTACTGTAGCTCACCATTTAGTGGTTGAGTAATTAGATCTTCCCTAAGGCTTGTCTTTTTTGAGTCTAGACAAATTTGGATTTGCTGACATATCATGTGCTCCAGTCCCCTACCCATCCCAGTTCTGCATTGTTGCACTATCTTCACTTGCTCAACACCTCTTTTACTAGATAAAGCTGGATGTGGACTATGAGTGCTAAATAGAAGGCAATAATTACTTCCCTTGACCTTCTCTCTATTCAATCCAGTATTTGGTAACTCTTAATTACTATAAAGTTGTTTTCCACCACTTATTTAATGCTAAATAATAATTCTGTTGTGGTTTTTTTTAATTATTGCTAAGCACAAATAGTCATGATATTAAAGAATGCAACAAGTTAAATAGGAAGAACAGGTATAACAAAAGTACTTTTTTCCAAGGTTTCAGAAAACAAAGCAGTCTGTGATGATTAGAGTGTTACTCTTAACAAGTTGAAAAGGACATTCTGTGCAGTTGCAGACCATACCTTTTGTTTTCTTGCTTTGTTGTGAGAGAAGTCAATCCTGTCTTCTTACTGTAATGTTGCCTTCATAATTACAATTTTCTGAGGAATTCCTACTGATTCATGGAAAAGTCAAACTAGAGAACTCCCTTTTCCTGAAAAGGTCTAAAATATTGCAGAGCCACAAAGTAGCCTCTGCCTGAAAGAAAAGTAGAATATATGCCTTCCAGCAAAAGAAGCTATAAATATCCCATAAGTCTTTGAAAAAAAATATCCTGGCCTATTATAAATATTATAATATGGCCTATTATAAAAAACTGATTAGACATTACTTTAGGTATTTTTTTTTCTTTCAATATTTTTTTCTTTAGATTTTTTTTCTTCCTTTAATGTTATAGAGAGAGACACAGATCATGCCCTCGAAAATAGCCATTCATTCTTCAAAGAATTTCTGTTTCTGTTTTATTTATGACCTTCTTCGTTTTTTTCCCTGAATACATAACTTATGTTATGTAGTTCTGTACTTTTGGCTGACACTCTTTCTTATAAAAAAAATATGAGTGAGAAATGTTATGTGTGGCACAAATGTATTTTGAAAAATACAGTGAAGATGTGAATATCCAGTGAGAACACCTCATTCTAGAGAATTTCCCAAGACATCCTCTTGATGATGCAAGTGGTCAGGTAGAAGAAGGATTCAGATTCCTTAATAGCTGTTCTCTGGAATCTTTTGTGTGTGTTCATTAACATGAGGAGGAACTTCTTTACTGTAAGGGTCACAGAGCTCTGGAACAAGCTCCTCAGAGAGGTTGTGGAGTCTCCTTCTGTGGAGATTTTCAAAACCTGCCTGGATGAGTTCCTTTGTGACCTGTGCTAGATTATATGATCCTGCTCTAGCAGGAGACCTGGACTTGAAGATCTCCAAAGTCCCTTCCAACTCCTGACATCCTGTGACCCTGTGATCCGTTTTTGGTTCCTTCCTCAAAGCATCCAAGGAGGACTCTGTTTGTTCTGCCTTCAATCCCAATCAGTGTGTTCCTGAATTCGGTACCAGAATCCAGCTCCTGAACACAGCTCCCGTCTGCTTTGGGGCCCAGTCTGGGGACTCCCCTGGTGCCTGCTCCACAGCATCAGTAGTGACAGTGATGTATTTACCATCAGAGGGATTGGGTTCCATACTGGTTTTGTATGTATTTGCATACATTCCATTTTTAATATTATTGTTTTCATTTTCATTAAAGCTGTTTTAGTTTCCCTTTTTTGCTAAGTTTCTCTCCCTTATTCCCTTTCTCTTCCCCTTTAGGGAGGGAAGGGGTTTAACAGAGAGCATCTGAGGAGAAGGCTGAGGAGAAGGCTGAGGTACTTAACACCTACTTTGCCTCAGTTTTTAGCAGTAAGACAGGTGGCCCTCAAGGCAACTGGCCTCTGGATCTGGTAGACAGAGAGAGGAAATCAAATAGCCCTCCTGTATTCCAGGAGGAAGTAGTTAGTGCCTTATTGAGTCATCTAGATCCCCACAAATCTATGGGACCAGAC
>VWZY01000395.1:182821-270085 GCA_013399075.1 Chloroceryle aenea | reverse complement strand
GAGGGTAATCAGGCATTGGAACGGCCTGCCCAGAGAGGTGGTGGATTCACCATCCCTGGAGGTTTTTAAAAAGAGATTGGACATGGCCCTTAGTGCCATGATATAGTAACTGGAGTTGGATCAGGGGTTGGACTCGATGATCTTGGAGGTCTTTTCCAACCCAATCTATTCTATGATTCTATTCTATCTGTTATAGGTCTAAGGGGCGCCCTGACACTAAACCATGACAAGGATAAAAAGGTGATGGAAAAAAATATAGTACATGTAAATGTTAGAAGGCATTTTATAAAGGATGTCTCTGCATCTGTCACCTAAATTCAAACATTTCCCTTTTTCTTTTACTGAATGCAGAGGTGATTAGAGAGAAAATTCTCAAAATTAATATATATATATTGTTTGCCAAATGAGATCAAAGTAGAGAATTAGTGAAGTAACACGATAAACTTAGTCTAGTATGCTATATAAATTGAGCTATTAATGTAAATGGTTCTTCATTAGTAACTTAATTTTTATCATGACATTTCTATTCGTCTGGCCAGTGTGAAGGTGGATTGCACACGATATTCTGTACACACCACCTGATATAATGACTTGACTGAATAGAACATAGCAGAACATAAATTAAATTGTCTTTGAACTACTGGGTTATCCACCTAAGGCTGGTGGATCCCGAATATATTTGCAGACCTGTGGGTAAAGATGCATAACGCAGTTGTATGTTACAGACAACAGAGATAGGATGACTATATAAATGGTGCACAGTTGGACACACTACATTATATTTCTGATCCCTGAGATTCTATAACAGAAAAAGGTTGTGGAAGAAAAGTGTATATTTGGGAAAATAACTTTTTTTTCCAAAATATTTTTAATATAATTGTAATTACCTGTGTGCCATCATTATGATTATGACAAAATATAGTGGATATCTTTTTTTACTTTAATCTCCCAATGAATATTATGCTTTCTTAGAAATGTCATCTGTAAGAATTTTGGTAAGGATACTGAGCAACACTGAGCATTTTTCATAGGTAAGATTATTTGAAAGAATATTCTCTTCCACTGAAAACACAATTCTCCTGAACTGGATTCATCCTTCTGAACTGGATTATGAAAACATTGTGAAGGATAGTGTTACCACATTTCATACCTTATCAGTAAGTGGACCTATCCATTTAAGGGTAGGTACCTTTCTCCAAGATGACCAGCACTGCAGAATACCAAAGTGGCCAGATTCAATATCTTTGCTACCTTTTAATGTATTTCAGGTATCAGAGGAGTTTTCTTCTATCTTACAGCAGGGCAGATTTTGCCCTTCGTACACACAGGTGTTGAGCATGTTCCCGGAGTCTGTTTCCTTCCCTCAGACTTAGTATTACATCCTGATTATCTGATAAGTGCTATTTTGCTCCCATGCCTCCAAACTCGCACAAAATTAGCATCTATGACAATGATTTCATCAGCTTTTATATGCCCAAGGCTGTAAGATATAATTAAATCCTTGATAAATTTTTAAATGCAAAAGAAGGAAAAATAGAAAAAAAATAGAACATTGATATAAGTCAAACAATATTACTTGCACTGCCAGGTTTCTGTCTAAAAGATTTTAACCAAAGATTTACAAATTAAACACTAGGAACTGTTGGCTACACACCATTGCTTTATGAAATAGATGAAGCCTTGGGGATTTACAGGCATTTTTAATAGGTACCTACTATTTGCCTGAATAATGGCTAAGATCCTACAAATCACAGTGAGCAAAACATAGTACTTCCTTAAATCATATTCTGTCATTATTGTCCCTGATCTACCTTTTCTATTCCATTTGGTGATAGATGTAGAAAATGTAAAATGTACTTTGTGGTCTTTGTTTTTCAGTAAAAAATTTGGTTAACAAAAGAAAATGCTGAAAAAAAGTTCAATCCTAAATATTTTGAAAGGTCTAGATATTATTACCTTACATTCAGAACTATTTATATAAGTTTATAATAATGACATTATTATGCTTACAAATAAGTAATGTGAAACAGACCATTATATGTTTTGTGGTGCTTGGGTTTTCTTGTTTCTTTGATTTGTGGCTTGGTTGTTGGTGTTTGGGTTTTTTTTTTGTTTGTTTGTTTTTGTATTTGTTTTGATTTTTTTGTTTTGTTTTGTTTTTCTGTTTTGTAAAAGAAGGCTATAACTCTGAAATCAGGTTTCAATTCACATATACCAGGTTTATATACTAGGTTAGTCTTTTTTACTATTTTCCTTAGAAATTTTGTACAAGAATTTAGGAGAAAAAATAAAACAAAACAGGTAGTATCATGAGAAGCACAGTTCATTGGGAAAAGTGTAGATGTACATTCTGGGATGGTATCATGTATGTCAGTCCTATTCTTAGATTCTTCCTTTCCTTGCATACAACAATCATTCTACATGCAACAGTCCTATCTCAGTGACAGGATACTGAGCAAGAGGGATTTTTGTTGTGAACAAAACTGAATGCTTTTGTGTCCCTTTATGCCATAAATTTTGAATACAACCCCTTATGGCCACTATTATAATTTTTTTTTTTTTTTACGTCTGGTTTAACAATGTGGTAGATTGTAATATGACCACAACAAAATGGTGGCTCTTGAACGAATGGCTACCTTTCCAGTATGGAAGGATAGTGCAAGGATAAAGTGCCTCAGAAAACCTTGTACATTTGGGAAATTAACTCTTTAATCTTTTATATGTGACATATTTTTGTTATTTTTAAAAGGCTTTTTTAGTATTTTTGAGAAACTTACCATTGAAGTTTACCATGCAACCTCATACCTTCTGCTGACAAGATCAAAAGGGCATGTCAGCAGTGCTGAAATGTTGTTACAGGTTTAGAAGTGCAGTGTGACAAGTGTACAAGAACAGATGCATGTGACCCCTCCCTCTCTCCTGAAGCAAGAGCAAATTTTTGTTTTTCAGCTCCAGAACAATTAAGAAGGAGTTTCAGTTATGTTTCATTAATTACCTATTACACAAGTCTATTTCATGTTACTTTCAGTCTGTGATGTTTGCGGCAGCACTCACATGACTTTCTGATGTTGTTTGGGGATGAACACCTCTTGGGTATGTATTGGACTTGAAGTAGATTCTTGAGAATTGAAAGCTTCATGGCTCAATTATCTGTCCAATCAGTTTGTGAGCTTGTTAAAACATTTTTGTGAATTCGTATCTTAGATAAGCTGAATTTTTCCCTGGAGGTGTCAGCTTCTTCACTGACTAATGAGGATCCCAGAGTAGGCACACTGTAGACATACCACACCCCAAAATCTTAAATTTGTTAGATGAGAATGAAAAAGATGTTTGTACATCAGGCCTATGGGGAGACATCTACCACCCTCCAACTAATGGGTTGTTATTATTATGTAATTACTAGTTAATTAAGAAGTATTAAAAAAATCCAGAAAATAGATGGAAATAACAATGATTCTTCATTTCAGTTGAAAAAAAATTTACAAGCTCAGCTTTCCACTTGTCTGGGTAAATTAAAATTCTGCTGAAATAATTTAATTATTTAAATCTGTTTAATTTGAACCCTAAATTCAATACAGCATCTGTACATTCCTCCTGAATCAACAGTATTTTCCTGAAAAGTAGGACATCCTAGGGCAGCTGTGGCAAGCATAAAAGGTACATATTTCAAACAGAAAATAAAAAGGAGCATACATTTCTGATATGCACATGCCAAACTATTGTTTGGAATTCCAAGAGTGAAATTTTGCTTAGGTTGTATGTATGTGTGTATCTTCTGGCTACAAGTCATTCAATTCCTATTCACTAATGTGAAAAAAATATCCCCCTGTATTAAAAAATATCTAATTTTCACAAATTGCATAAGGGTCTTTCTTACAAATACATATGTCATCTTCATCATGGTTGCAATTTAGACAGAAGATGGCAGCTCGCCCTTTTCAGGTTTTTAAGCCTAAGGATTGTTTCCAGAAACAAATTAGACTTCTTGGCTTTGTTTCTTGTTTACAGAGTGCTGTACACATTGACATTTACGAATTTCTGTGTACTTTATTTTTGACTATCATACATCACATTATAAAATTAAAGTCAGTTAGTGTTCCACAGAATCCTGGGCAAAATCAACATTTTCTGCACTCTACTGGTTTTTGTACAGTACTTCAGAAACTACATCCTCTAAAAGCTGCCTTACTGAATCCCTCATTGCTTTGCTAACTGTACTTCTGGTAATGATGATGGACTTACTTGACTTTGGAGCAGGACTCCTGATTAAAATACAATTTAGCCATTTTGCTCTTACATTTTTATGTTCTGTAACAAAAAGTACTGAGTGATCTAATATGCTTTGGAGGTGAACTCTATATTATATGGATTAGATTTCTTTTGGGAGATACCTTCTAAAATCCGGTTTAACAAAGTTAAAAACTGAAATTACCAACAATGAAGAACTTAAAAAAAAAAAAAACAACCCAAAATCAAACCATAATAAAATAAAAAAATTACTTTGAAACCAGAAGTACTGAGTGTATAAAACAGATGAAATCTTTGAAGATAAACTGAAAGAAAATATGATTAACACTGATGAAGCAGAGTAATGCCAAGTATATGTCATTTCTGAGCCAAATGCATTATACAAGGTGGAAATTGAACTTTCAAGACTCATGTCAACATTTTGCTCATATGCCTTATCAAGGTAAGTGAGAAAAGAAAAAGAAAAAAACATAGAGTGATGAGTCTGTTGAAAGTTAAATATGGTCATGTATCAACACTTTGTTGAATGACATCATTCTGGTAAAGTAATTACAGGATTACACAATGATCCATTTCTAAAGACTGGCAAATAATAAGGTCAGATACATATTGTGGGTCAAAGCCTTACAAGTTTTCACATTATATTCTTAACTTACATTTTATTTGTATCTTGTATGGAGATCTACACTTAAGCTGATTTGTAGAGGTATTTTATGCACTCACACAATGCAAATCCTTTTCATTATGCACTGTTAAGGGAAAAAAAATTCTCTATAGAGCTGTCCTTGATCTTACTTCAAATTAATAAATCTGTTTTCATGTCATTGTTCTGAGTTCATTGTAAGAGTAACAAATTTCTCTTCAGTCCATACGGAATAACCTCTTCACAGAATCTGTACAGCTGTTTCTGCTAAAGACTACTGTCCTTGCTTGGAATATAAACCATGATAAAATAATATTTTAATTGTTTTTATTTATGTTTTGTAAAACACATAAATGAAGACTCAGTGATCTTGTACCATAAATAACAAATAACAACAATGAATATTGTGTAGATAAGTAGTAAATAAAGAAGTAATATTATCAGGCTGGTGTAATTCTTACTGACCTTTGTAAATTTATAAAAAAGTAGTTATTAGATCACCTTAATTTATGCACATGTACAGTTATTAAAAATTTGAGTATTTGAAGTGCTGTACAGATGTTTCCCTATGGTTGCACCTCATACTACTAAATAACAGATAACAGGCCCAGTGCTCTAGCTTGTTTAGGTGCTTTGAAGCCTCTGGGTTTATTCATGTGAAATGCTTACTGTAACCTCAATGGTATATACTTGCTGTTGGTTAATGAGATATAACTTTCTAGTAAAATATTGACAACCTGTCCAACATATACCTGTAATCAGTTATTATAAACTAGAAATATGTGTGATAATAAGAATAGTAATATGAATCATGTGCTTGACAAATTGTAAGTTAACTGAAGAATTAAGTCATTCCCTAAGAAAAAACAACTAATCAACACTGAGGTTTTATTAATGTAACTCTTGATGTTTTCATCGCATTTCATTTATCTTACTCTGTTACCATTTCCAAATTTGAAATATCCTGAGGTTCAGAAAAATTATTCTAAAATCTATGTTATCATAAGGCCATTCTTTACTGATTGTTGCTCTTGCCTTCTAATTGGACTGTATTGCTTTTTTGGGTACTGAATTAGCATGAAGTTCTATTTTTTTTTCTGCCTCTCACACTTTTTTTGGTTTACTGTTTAAACGACCAAATGTCATTTGCTTCAGCCTAAATTCTTGTCATTGGTATTTTCCCGTAGAGATTTGATTGCTTGATGGTTTTTGTTTTTTTTTTTCCTATACAAGATCTTCTAAATTCCTCCTATCTAAAAACTTCACAGAGACTAAAATCTAAGTGCCTTATTACCCAAGTAATAGCTTGCCGATCAAGTTGCATATACCATATCTAGTATCCTTGAGAATGGAAGTTTTTTATATTTCCTACTACTCCTTAAATAAAATAAGGAAGTTAAAGAAAGTGAATTTAATATTAAGCATTATCTCTATATTCCTTACATATCGCCATCTTCAATTATTTAAATATCCCTTGCCAAACTATACCTTTTTTTTTAATTTAAATTTAGGCTATTTCCACCTCAGTGCTTGGCACTGTCGTTCCTCANTATATATTATATATCATTATTAATTATAATTATCACATAATTATAAACTGCATCCTAAAATATAGAGATGAATGATGATTCCAGCATTTTGTATCTTCAGATTGCCTCATTCTGCTGCTTAACCAGTGTGTTCATTTAATGTTTTTTATGTTTGTAAAATTACAAATGTAGGGATAGGCTGTGGTAATTGATTGCTGAAATATGTGGAAGGAGTAGAAATATGAAGGTGGGTGTGTTGTGTTTGTGTCGGGGGGAGGGGGGGGGGGTGTCAGGGGTAAAAGGAGCTNAGTAATATGAATCATGTGCTTGACAAATTGTAAGTTAACTGAAGAATTAAGTCATTCCCTAAGAAAAAACAACTAATCAACACTGAGGTTTTATTAATGTAACTCTTGATGTTTTCATCGCATTTCATTTATCTTTCTCTGTTACCATTTCCAAATTTGAAATATCCTGAGGTTCAGAAAAATTATTCTAAAATCTATGTTATCATAAGGCCATTCTTTACTGATTGTTGCTCTTGCCTTCTAATTGGACTGTATTGCTTTTTTGGGTACTGAATTAGCATGAAGTTCTATTTTTTTTCTGCCTCTCACACTGTATTTGGTTTACTGTGTAAACGACCAAATGTCATTTGCTTCAGCCTAAATTCTTGTCATTGGTATTTTCCCGTAGAGATTTGATTGCTTGATGGTTTTTGTTTTTTTTTTTCCTATACAAGATCTTCTAAATTCCTCCTATCTAAAAACTTCACAGAGACTAAAATCTAAGTGCCTTATTACCCAAGTAATAGCTTGCCGATCAAGTTGCATATACCATATCTAGTATCCTTGAGAATGGAAGTTTTTTATATTTCCTACTACTCCTTAAATAAAATAAGGAAGTTAAAGAAAGTGAATTTAATATTAAGCAATATCTCTATATTCCTTACATATCGCCATCTTCAATTATTTAAATATCCCTTGCCAAACTATACCTTTTTTTTTAATTTAAATTTAGGCTATTTCCACCTCAGTGCTTGGCACTGTCGTTCCTCAGTTAAAATAATTCATTGCTCTTTGAAATACAAAGTGAGAAGACCATTCTTTAGGCAGGTTCCTAAGATGTTCATGTAAATTCTTGCCCCTTCTCCCATGACTGCACTTTTCAAAATTGAACAGCATGAAGAATACACACTGAAAAATTCTTTCAATCTTTCCAAATAGTCTGTGTCTTCTTGGTTATGACATTCATCTTAGAAGTTCAGGTGTTCAAAAAGTGGACACTGAGTCTTGGTCTCCTATGACTTGTGTAAGGCCCTAGCACCAAGGCTAAGGAATCAAAGCCAGTTTAAGGAAAACTTTTTGCTCAGTTGCTCTGTTACAGAACAGCATCCTTTCTCTATTTGGAATGCCGAATTTGTGCAAAAATATTATCTCATCACATANGGGGAGAGGGGTTGTCAGTGGTAAAAGGAGCTCCTAGTATGGCTCCAGTAAGAAGCTTTAAGAAGCAAGCCAAGCTCCAAGTCGGACTGGCCTCTGGCTAAGGCCAAGCCAAACAGCACCTCTTTGATGATACATTTAAGAGGGTAAAACCTGCTGGGTGGGTTTCTTTATTTTGGGATTTCTTTTTGTTTTGGGAGTTTTTTGTGTTGGAGGGTACTGAGATGAGAGAGGTAACTATGTGTACACCAATGGCCAGTGAGAAAGGAGCTAGGGAGGCACACTGGAGTAGTTGTTCCCCTTTGGCCCATAGTGATATGGTAGGCTGAGCACTTGAATCCATTAAGATCAAAAGTGAAGAAGAATCCTATTTGCAGCCTGTGGAAGACCCCATGCTGGAGCAGTATATGGCTCTCAGAGAAGACCGTGACTCTGGGGGAGGCCTGCACTGAAGCAGTCTGTCAGTGGGAAGACACAGCCCAGAGAAGACACCAACACTGGTAGAAGTTAGTGGAGGACTGACTCACATGAGAAGGACATCACATGCCACAGCAAAGACCTGTGAAGAGTTTTCCTCCTGGGGAAGAAGCAACAGCAGTTACAACATGGAACAGAATGGAACTGACCACAACCCCCATTCCCTAACCCCCTGCACCACTTGGGAGGAGGAGATAACAGAGCTGGGTGCAGGAAGAAGGCAGGGATGCAGGAAGGTGTATTTAGGGTCTGGTGGTATTTATTACTGTTCTACTCTGATTAAATTGATGAATTGGTGGTGTTTAAATTAAATTGATTTTGTTTCCCCAACTTGAGTCTGTCTTTTGCCTGTGACCATAACTGGTGATTGACCCCGCCCCCATCCTTTGTCTTCACCCTCAAGTCTTTTGTTGTATTTTCTCCTCCCTGTCCCACTGGAGGCTAGTAGGACTGAGCA
Organism: Chloroceryle aenea; assembly: GCA_013399075.1. Classification (NCBI taxonomy): domain Eukaryota; kingdom Metazoa; phylum Chordata; class Aves; order Coraciiformes; family Cerylidae; genus Chloroceryle; species Chloroceryle aenea. Next base: position 261,286 of record VWZY01000395.1, on the reverse strand, counting down.
ACTGACTGACTGGTGCTTTGGTGCTGGGAGGGCTTAAACCATGACACTGGGACAGTATTAGATATACAATATATTAGGGAGGTACATTATCTCAAGAAATCACCATATTTTATTTAAATCATATTTACTGAATTGAAGAAGTCGATAGAGCTTTCATTTGTGGCTAACCAGTATCAAATTCTCATCCTGATCACTTTCATGGTATTTTTAAATCATTATTATAATAAAGAAAGCTAGTAAGGGACACCTTTTTTTTTTAATAGTTTATTGTGGAAAAGGCACTTTGCCGTTTCAATAGATATATAGTCCAGACTATAGAGGTTTGTAAAAAGATATTGTATCTTTGTATATTTATGACATGAATTCTGAATTTTTAATCATAAAGGATTTTCCCACTCCTACCTTAGGTAGCTGCAGAATTATGCCACAGTCCCTGAAAAGAAAAGGCATTACTTGATGCAATAATTACTTAATGCAATAATTAATTGAAATTACTGAGATGAACACTTAATAGCTCCTAATAAACAAAGTTAAAAACAATTTTTTATTCCAATATAAACAGCGTTATCTACTGCTTAAAGTATCTCAGGTAAATCTTCAGGGTCAGAAAAACTACTTGAAACTACTTTATAATTCTAGTATATTTTTATTTCTGTAATGAGAGGTAAAGGCAGAACTGCCACTTTAGATTAATGAATGTGAAATCTTAAAGAATTTCAGGAATCAGATTGACAGTACGGACAGAAGACAAGAACAAACACAAGGACTTGAGATTTATGTTTACAGGCCTGACACTCCAGCACTACAAAAACTGTAGATTATTCTCTTCTTATTTAATTATATTCATAAAACAACAGTGATATAATAAATTATAATGTTTAACAAGTATTTAATTAACTTCTCTAAAAAGCTACAAGTCACATTTTGTTAAAACTTCTTTCATATTCTTAAATGCAATTATCTAAAAATTATCAATCATTTTTATTAGTTAATACTTGAAATTGCATGCATATCGAATATAATTATTAACGCCAATCCATTTACTGGTTCATTTAACTCTGGCTATGCATAATTATGTGTGACATTTTGAAAAGAAGCACCATTTTCATAATGATACAATCATTATTTTTTCTCAAGATCAACAAAAGATTTATTCATTTTAATTCTATTGCTTATCTTTCTGCTGTCTGACTTATAAGGATAAGAGAAGGCAGATGGTAATACAAAGTATAGCTGTTTCAGTCTATGTGATTGTCACTCATAAATTGTTTTTCCAGTTTCACTACAGTACAAAATGAGCACAAAATAAAACCATCTGAAGAAAGATTTAAGAAAGAGACTCACTTTTCAGAGGTGAGAAAGTTATTTCCTGAAGCCTACAGCAAGCAAACTGGGACCTGCACTGCATGTGTTGATCAAAGAACAATGTTGGTTATTCTTTTTCAAAAAATAACACTGCAGAACATAAGATCATGAAAAAGGTTTTTCAAGTGTTTGGGACTTGCTGAAGATTATTGCAGTGTGTGACAGAAAATGTTGACATGACTGCTTAACCAGAACTTCAGGTAGAACAGAAGGCTTTTTTCCTTGTTTTGCCTCAGATTTGTTTTGGGCATTGAAGAGACTGTAGAATCATAGAGTCATAGAATGTTAAGGGCTGGAAGGGACCTCGAAAGGTCTTCTAGTCCAACCGCCCTGCCAGAGCAGGATCACCTACACAAGGTCACACAGGAATGCATCCAGGCGTGTCTTGAACATCTCCAGAGACTGTGAATTTTCAGCTCTTCTTTAGATTCTATGCTTGAAACTAAGCATGCTCCTCTTAGGTGATTTCATATTTTAGAAGTAAGTAAAATGTATATAAAAACTTGATGTGGCTATCAAGTCTTGTGGAATAAATAACTTGCCATTAATTTCAATGTTTTCTAAGTGTTATCCTTATTAACCTTCCTTTCTTTGTAAATTTTTTATTTGTCCCAAATACATTAGGTCCCACTGTGTCAAATTTAGATACAATTTGTTTATTTCAAATTACAATCATACAGTATATTGTCTGCCTTTCAAAATAACTATTGACTCTTGGGCCATATAATCTACATGCAACAAAAACTGAGAAAAAGAAATATCCCCAAAGGTTCTCTTTCATTTCAGAGTTTAAAAACGTTTTTGTTTGCTTGTTTGTTTTCTTAAATAAGCTGTTGATAAGGATTTTAAAAAGTCATATTATTTTGCCATCTGTGAATTATGAAGAGAAACAACAGTGCTGTGAGTTCCAATATGTCAATTCAGAGACTTGGACAGGTTACTTCTATTTTGTATTGCTAACTGCAGTTATAGTAGTAAATCTTACCTTTCCTATGAACAGTTATTATGCTTTCATGTTTATTTTTTCTTTATTGTAAATCAGGCATAGATTCTGCACCAAAGGAAAGCATTACATATGTATTTAGAGACAATGTTGTAGAAGTGTTAACTAAGTCAGCCTACTGTTACACACCTGTAAAATGGGTAAAGTAAGTACTGTATCTATTTCATGTCTAGGAAAAGCATAAAGAAAATAAACAGATGTTTAAATGTTTGATACAAAGGCCACAGAAGATAATTAAAATAAGAGCATAAGGTCATGTGTTTGTTAATTCTGGATTCAATGCCCATGAAACAGAAATATGGTGGGGTTCAATGCCTGTATTTAACAGCAATTAGAGATTATGTAATGTCTTGTCTCCCTTCTCCTGTAAGTCGTGCATTAGTCTTTGCAATAAATGTTTGTTCTGTCTCATTCTGAAAGCAAACAAGAGTTGTACTCTTGTCCATAAGGACTATGGTGGTCTTATTTTGCCTTGGGGTTCACTGCTTGCCTTCCTTTTGTGCTTTAATGTTTCATTCTGAGTATAATGCTTCTATACTACAACAGATGGATGGCCCTGCAGATGGAACTCCTATTTCTAATTTATAAATGTAGTACAGGTAGAGAATAAGCTCCAGCGAACAAGCTTCCCTCATGTAGCCTTGCCTACAAGCTGGTACAAAGGAACCTTTCAGAAAGGTGGTAATTTTATATCCATATTCCTTCTATACTTGGCTTTTGTGGTAATTGTGACAGAATGGCATGAAATGAGCTTGTTCTGGGAATATCAATCTTTCTGGGACTGTTTTGAGAAATGCAACTGGAGGACTGAGTTTAAAATAACTCTAACAGTCCACCATACAGTGATTAAATCTATTGTTATAGGACAAGTTTCTGGACTGGTATCTGCTCCATTCTATATCATGTTTCAACTTTGGACACCCTGCAAATATTATATAGTAATGTCACTGATTGCTTATTAGAGGCTAATGAGTTTTTGATCACAAACATATTGAATTGTTTGGCCTTGCAGTGAAATATTAAGTGTCCTGTTACCAAACAGTTCAATCTCCATTTTACCAAGATACAAACTAAACATCTTTCTTATTTTTAACTAAACAGTTACTGCCTCACAAAGTATCTTGACCAGGTTACATTCTTACTTAAGAGGAAATTACTCTAAAGCTGTTAACAACTGAACAGTGCTCCCCTTGGGAAAAGACATGAATTCTTTTCTTAAGAAGAGACTGAACAACCAGATGGGCACCTCCAAGGCATGCACAGCTTCAAGGCGGATGCTTCAAGCGCCTCAGCTTGCCAGCAGCAGTGGTGCTTGTTTACCATGAAAGGATTTTTTGTTTTAGCTTGCTTAAATTTTTAATTTAGGAATCATCAAATAGCAGAATAAAAATAAGTTAATTGAGGTGAATTGTGTTAAACTCTTCAGAGTATGCAGAGATGAATATTTGACTGAAAAGGAATCAGTGGAAAAAAAAAAAATTCAGAGCAGTGAGTTTCTTTTTTCCTGTTTCTGTAGCATTTGATTAAAAAAAAAAAAAAGAATCTTATGATCCACCAGTGGTTGTGTTTAGATTTTTTGCACTGTTATTGCATAACACTGCTGGATTGACTCCAAAATACATATTTTTTTTGTTAGAATTTCCTAATGTTATAGAATAAGATATCTATGGTTAAAGAAGACAATAGATTTTTAATCAGAATGCAAAGAGAAGATAACCCTCTTCTAAGAAAACATTATTTTTTAATATTTAACTGTCAGCACTACCTAAGAATTATTCAGCTTTGATATTCCTGTATGCCATTTAAAATTCTGTCCTATTTTAGAAGTAGTTCCCATGAAGCTAATATTTCCAGTGTGTTAATATGTTTATATTTTAATTATAAGTCTGAAAATTTATAGCTTTTGCATACATATGTACCTTAAAACTGTGCTGCATATCCTGAAAAATACAGTGTATAATATTTCCTGCTTGAAACAACTAGCAGGAAATAGCTTGAACTTTAGAAAACAAATCTCTGACTGGTTCTGAGACTAAAAATATCTTCTCAACACTCTGCATGAAACAGGTATGATGTGATTGCTAACTTAAAAGAAGAAAAGTAAACCCTTCATAAGAATAAAATTGGATTATGCTATTTACATGGATGGCTGTAGGGAGAGAGAAAACTTCAGAGAATCATAGGATCATAGAATCATTTTGTTTGTAAAAGACCTTTCAGAGTTCAACAGTTAAGCTAACACTACCAAATTCACCACTAAGCCACGTCCCATCTACACATGCTTTAAATACCTCCAGTTATGATGACTCCACCACTTCTTTGGGCAGCCTGTTCTAGTGCTTTACAACCCTTTCAGTGTATAAATTTTTCCTAATATCCAATCTAAACATCTCCAGCAGTAACTTGAGGCCATTTCTTCTTGTCCTATTTCTTGCTACATGGGAGAACAGACCAACCCCCACCTTGCTACAACCTCCCTGCAGGTGGCTGTAGAGAGTAATAGTATCTTCCCTGACCCTCCTTTTCTCCGGGCTAAACAACTTCAATTATCTCAGCTGATCCTCATAATATTTGTTCTCTAGATCCCTCACCATATTCATTGCTCTCCTTTGGATATGGCTAAAGATTTGACCATTTCTCTTCTTTGATTTCACAGTTTACATGTAGGGTATCATTGCAAGAATAAGCCCTGAGGATACCACCACAAAATATGATAAAAGATTCTTGTAGCTCTAAGCAGGTCATCATGTTAAGTTGTTTAGATGAGGCAGTGTAGATAGCTATTCTCAGACAAAGTGATGCAGTCAGTATCACATCTAGTTTTCAGGCTATTGCAAGTTATCACACAGCAGAGTTATCTAACAGTAGCCTTAGATGTAAGTTTTATATATACCTGAACAGCTCTGTTAACTGCTGCCACTCTTCTCCCATTTTTGAAAGGAAAAAATTTTTAGGAAGTCTGGAATCCTCAATGCTTAAGAGGTCTGAACAATTCTTGCCAGTACTTCCTGACAACCCTATTTCTTACTTCGAAGACTGGACTATAAAATATGACAGGCAGATATAATGGGAGCCAGATGCTTACAAAAATATACATTACAGTAGTCAGTATATTTTGATGAAGGGAATTATGAATTAGTTTCATTTTTTACCTAGTGCTTCTACCTTAGTTTTACTTCATAGATTTCAAAGGCAATGGGGACAATCATTGACTAGTTCAACCTCTGTAGTGGAGGCCATAGAACTTCACCATTAAAGTCCTTAATGCATATCCAGAGATACAAATTTCCTCATTCTTCAAGCCTTTAAATGAATGGTAGTTAAAAAGTGAAGTAGATCTGTGCAGCAGAGTACCTGCAAGTTTTTAATCATTTGACCTTTATTAATTGTGGTTTTTAAGATATTAATCAACATGATATTTTTCTGGATCTGCAATGAAAGTATGTCTTTTGAGGTGAGCAATTTTTTATTAAAACAAAACAAAACAAAACAAACCCTTGTCCCTTTGTTTCTTTTACTATGGACCATAATTCCACTATTTTCCTTTTAATGTTATTAACTTGGCCCTGGTTTAGGGTTTCATTTTGGCAAATTCAGTTTATTACTCCAAGGAATTAATGTTTCAACAATCTTTTTTTTTTTTTTAATTTCAAGTTCCCATTATCTGCCTCTCACCATCTCTTTTGAAGTCTTTTGCTTTATATTTGCTTGTTTTCACAGAATAGTTCTGTGGTATAATGGTAATGACCTGCTGATTCATATGTGTATTGATAGCATGATGAAGCATTTGTTCCAGTCTTTGCAGGACTGGAAACAAAATACAACAATCTGATACTTGATATATGTAGTGGATACACTTGATACATGTAATTGCTTGTAATATTCAAGTATGTGTGTCTTCAACTTCAAAATTTCTTGAACTTGTTGGATATTTCAGGTATAATCCATATTGGTATCTGCAAGTGGTAGCTCTTTTAACTCCCTCACACAATGGCTATGACCTTGCTGTTATTGAGCTTTCATTAGAAGTCCTGATTATACAACATTAACTATGGTTAACTATCTCTGCTGTTAAAGAATTGAGGACTAAACTGGGGTTGTTTTTTCCTGGTCAGGTCAGGTCAGGTCTAAACCAAGAATTTGGAAATTTTAATTTGTAATCCAATAAATTACTTTCATGTTCCGTTCCTGTTTGACATTGCTGTTATCTAGGTGTACATGAAAGCATCAAAATTACTGTCCAGTGGTAGGCAGATTTAATACTGTGCTTGATTTAACCTTTTAAATATTTATTGCATCTAGTTTTATATTAAATTTACATTGTGTTTAGAATGTTTCCATGAAGGACACTTTATAAAACTAAGTTGGATTGATTGATGGACTGTGTGAAATGTTTTCAGGAAGTACTATTTTATGTGGTAAAAGGTTATTAGCAAAGCTAGGGTGTTTCTGAGTTATAAGTAACTGCACCATTGTTGCACCAGGCTACTAAACAGCACAGAATTTGAGAAGAGCGTCTCATAGTTGCAGAAGAACAAAGGTATTTAGAAAACTGCATGGTTTGAAAGATAAATATTAAAACCATTTACTTTCCGAAATAATTTTAGGGAAGTGGCTTGAACTGGAAACTAAGGATTCCTTAGTTTAGTCTTGTTCTCAGCAGATAAAAATATACTTTATTAGCTAGATAACTTACATGATTCTATGAAGAAAATCTTAGAAAAACTGAGCTATTTTAATGGCAAGCAGCAATAATATTATGCTTATTAAAAAGTCGAAGAATTACAAATAGTAAAAGACCACTGACAAATCATAATAAAAAGCAAGTCAGTTACATGCTTTCTGTAGAATGTAAATATGGAGATGAATTTTTGTTTGATGTTTCAAGGTCTGGACTATATGATTATATATTGCATTCAATTGTTTTTATATATATTTTAAAAGGTAAATAAAAACAATACAAAACCATATTCTTTGGCATAATAGTATATAGATCAGGGCAATGTACAAGGATGTTATTTTGAATTTAGGGATTTTATTCTTTTCATATTCGGATGCCAGGAGGGATGCACAATTATACAGCATTAAGCCATAAGAAGCCATAGACAAAAATGTTGATCCAATCATGCTGTGTTTGTATAGACATTTATCAGTCCTATGATATCCCATTAACTTTATTATGTATATGAATTTTAATAGAGTTATTATGTAATAAAAATTTACTTAGTCTTTTCAATGTTTCTGAATCTATCATGGTTAAGCTTTTTGACTTGCTTTGTCAGGAAAAGGAATTTTGCTACCAAAGGACATGTTAATATCAATTCCTTATAGGTAATATCTACATGACTAAGCAGTCTGGACCACTACTAGAGGATAAGGAGAGCAAAACTGTTGATCTGAGTACCTGATGTCTTTTCAGTGCTCATTACAAAAGGGTTTTACCTCAGACTAGTGTTGTTCATGAATATTTCAAGGCTCATTTGCATCTGGAGTCCATTGGAAGCTTCAGTTTAGTTTCAATGTGAAAGCAGCCTGGTTTGCATGTGATGAGAGTGCTCCATGATGTGAAGCAAAGTATGATGAACAGGGACAATGGATTCATCTAAAAAATACGCTTGACCAAACTCAAACACCAATACAAGCACACCAGAGTTTACTGCAGGATTTGACTGTGTATTAATCCTAACATTTCACTTCTGGAAAATGAAAGAAATAATTTAATAGCCCATAAAGACTTTTGCATAGTTTGTTGTTCCATTTTTAAAATGTGAAGAAAAAGGATATTCATAAAAAAAAAAGATTATCTGAGAATTAGAGTGATTAATGGAAGGTGAACTGAGGCTATTTCACTTCACTGGCACTGCTTGCCATGGGAAAGCAAACTACAGCCTTTAGTTCTGTAGATACCCCTGTCTTCTCCTGGGTTGACAGGCACCTTAAATGAATCCATTGTATTGTGTATTCACAACTCCCAGAGGAGACAATTTACCCAATATAAGTCAGTTTTACCTCAAAATCATGATTACAGCCACACAATGTTATGAGATAAATAAAAACTGTGGCAGTCTATCAAAACATAAGAGTGCAAAGCAGATCAAGCCAAGTTATGAACAGAAAGCAGAAATGCTTATACAACCAGAAAACATTCAATCTGTATTTCTCATCTCCTACACAGACTGTTTTGCCAAGCCTCTCCAGCCAGTGGCAGTGAAGATATATTCTAATAATCTGTCAGTCACCTGCGCAAAAGCACAGAACAGAACTAAAATGATGCTCATAGTTGTGGGTCTGATAACTCTCTGCTCTTACAGGATTAATTTCTAGGGACAGAGACTTGGAAGCTGGATTCCCCTTAGTTATGCCCAGTGGGATAATAAAGATTTTGATCCCTTAGGTAGACTTAAGACTTTCACTGGGTTTTTCACTCTTTTTCTCTTCTATCATTGTCTGAAACCAAGTTTTTTCTTAAACACACACAAGCAGAGGCTCTTTGAAGCATTCATGCCAGAGAGCATTCATATAGGTCTTTCCTTTCATTACAGACATACAGAGTTCTTTGTCTTGGTTGCTCCTTCAATAGTAACAAGTAAGTGATGGTCTTTTATACAAAGGTGGTCTAATATTCACAACATTTAGTTGTGCCGTGCAAAAATGAAAGATTAGATGTTTAAAAAGCAGAAGGTATACAAACTGCATAATGTTAAAATTATAGTAATAAGTAGCAGCAATTATCTGTAAAAAGTATAGGTAAGATATATAGTAATAAATAAAGCAGACAAAAATGAAAAAATGGTATAAAATTAAGTAACAAGTTTATTGTTATATATTGCAGATATCTATGCCAGTCCTCAAGCACCTGTTTTTTTTTATTGACATAGACACAGCCAATGTGTCTAGACAATTTAATGATTATAAGCACCTATTTTCATCATCACTTAATCCATTTCTTAAATACCTCCTAGAAAGTTTCAACAGAGAATAAACCAAGTTTTCTTACATATGAATGGCCCTTGTCTCTAACTTTATATCTGTATTAAAATTGTGGCATGTCCTGTGTTTACTAGTTTGACAAAATTTTTGTCCCATGCTGTGGTTTAACCCTAGCAGGCATCTCAGCTTCACTGGCCACTTGCTTATTCTCCCTCAGTGGGACAGGGAAGAGGATTGGAAGGGTAAAACTAAGAAAATTTATGAGTTGAGATAAAGTTACCTTTATGGTATAGAACCTTAGAATCATCTAGATTGGAAAAGGCAGGTATTTAGCCATATCCAGGAAAGGAGGGCTTCATCACATGTAATGGTTACTTGGGAAGACAAATGTCATCATGACAAATGTCCCCTTTTCCTACTTCTTCCTCCAGCTTATATTACTGAGCACAGTGTCATATGTTAAGGGAAAACACTTGTGTCAGTTGGCATCAGCTGTCCTAGCTGTGTCCCCTCTCAGCTTCATCTGCACTTCCAGCCTCCTCGCTGACAGGGCAGTTTGAGAAACAGAAGAGGACTTGATACTGTGTAAGTGCTGCTCAGTAATAGCTAAAAAACCCCTGTATTATCGACAGTCGTTTGCTCTGTAATCCAGCAAACAGTAATATACAAGCTACTATTAAGAAAATTATCCCAGTAAAAACCAGTACACCTGGAAATGTGAGATCTTACATTTAAGTCTTGAGAAAAGAGAATGGGGGGTGTGTGTATGTGTTAAGTCTCTCTGCCAGAAAGCATTTGTGACTATCACTTCAGTAAGCCACTAGGAGAATAGAAGACTAGAAGAAACCCTTACTTAGTTGAGGATAGACTGGGATCGGATATCTTGCTGGTAGCAGAGCATACACATTATACATTACATAGAAACACAGAAAAGTCTGGGTTAGAAGGGACCTTTAGAGGTCATCTAGTCCAACCCCCCTGCTCAGAGCAGGGACATCCTCAACTAGAGCAGTTTGCTCAGAGCTCCCTCAAGACCCACCTTGAATGTCTCCAGGGATGGGGACTCAGCCCCCTCCCTGGGCAACCTGTTCCAATGCTCCACCACTCTCCTGGTAAAGAACTTCCTCCTTTTTTCTAATCTAAATCCACTCCTTTCTAATTTAAAACCATTACCCCTCATCCTTTCCCTCCAGGCCTTTGTAAACAGGCCCTCTCCAGGCTTCTTGTAGCTCCCTTCAGGTACTGGAAGTTGGCTATCAGGTCTCCCCGGAGCCTTCTCAAGCCTGAACAATTGCAGCTCCCTCAGCCTGTCCTCGTAGGATTGGTTCTCCAGCCTCCTGATAATCTTCGTGGCCCTCCTCTGGACCCGCTCCATCAGGTTCATGTCCTTCCTGTGCTGAGGGCTCCAGAGATGGATGCAGTATTCCAGGTGAGGTCTTACCAGAGCAGAATGAAGTAGCAGAATCACCTCTCTTGATCTGCTAGCTACACTTGTTTTGATGCAGCCCAGGATGCAGTTGGCCTTCTGGGCTGAAAGCATACACTGGCTGCTCATGTCCAGCCTCTCATCTATCAGCACCCCCAAGTCTTTTTCTTCAGGGTTGCTCTCTATTGCCTCTTCCTCAAGTTTTTATTGATAGTGGGGATTGTTCCATCCCAGGTGCAGGACCCTGAACCTTAAGAGGTTCACCTGGGCCCCCCCCTCCAACTTGTCTAGGTCCCTCTGGGTGACATCCTGTCCCTCTGGTGTATCGACAGCACCACTCAGCTTGGTGTCATCCACGAACTTGCTGATGGTGCACTCGATCCTGCTGGCTATATCATTGATAAAAATGTTAAACAAGACAGGCCCCAGTACAGACCCCTGAGGAACACCACTTGTCACTGCTCTCCATCTGGACTTTGAGCCATTGACCACTACCCACATTAGATCATCATTAGAGAAAAGTAGATCAGTCCTAGACAAAAAGATCAGAAGCTCTGTTTCTCCTATTTCTGCTGAGGTAGATCCAAGAATAAACAAATGGTTTCTGGCTCTATGACTCCTGCATTCCTGGCTGCCAATGTTTCTGTTTCAACTAGAAGGGTGGGGAAACCATTAAAAATGAAAAGCAGAAGCTGTGCCCAAAACATGAAAGACTTTGGCAAGGTAAACTTAAGTACAAATAAGGCAGGCCAAAAAAGATCTTGCTGAGCACTTTTCTAACAGTATAATAATAAATTTGCAGTATAATAATAATTTTTTTCTTTCTTTAACATATGCAAAACAGAAACCCCACTAAAGAATTTGTATTGCCAACATAAGATTGATGTGTAAACCAAACAATATCAGAAAATAAAGCCATTTTATAAAAGTTTAATGAATTCTCTGCATTGAGATCAACAGTAATGGACATTATAGAATTTCTTTTCTTTATGGGTGTTGAGTAGAACTGTCTTGAAAGTGTCAGTATAAAAGGTTTTAGAACAAATTAATAGCTATGTATTACCAGGATGAAATTACTTTTGCCCAAGAGTTTTAAAAGAAATCAAATATAAGACTGCTGATCTTGTTTGTAGTGGATAGCTTACTGTGCTTACATTGGCTTTAGTATCAGATGAATGAATTAATGTAATGACTATTTTCTAAAGGAGACCAAAAGCATCTGGGAAATTAAAAATTTTGATATCTGGCTGCTATTTCAGGCAAATGTTAAAGGAAATATGTTGAATAATATTGGTCACAGGCAAATTAATATACTTACTAAAAATGTTAATATGAGACCGTGACTTAACAGGACATTTGTAGGTAGAAGTCACAAAGACAAAAGTGCAGTGGATGTATTCTTTAATAAATGTCAGTGAGCATGTACATGTTATCTGCTTGAAACACACTACATGGATTTTCAAGAAACTACCATCTAGATCCTTCACCATTTGTTCTTAAAGAAACAAATATATTAATGAGTAAGAGGGACTTTCATGGCAGGTTGAAGGGCGGAAATAAAAAAGTAGATTTAAATGGTCACTTACTACTATGAAGAAAGTAATGCAGTTATCCCCCAGGCTTGCTTCTTGAATCCATTTTGCTTAAGTACTCTCACATAGTTTAGGACAGAGAGTGAACAGCAAGATCCTTAAATTTGGTGCTATTGCATACATCTTCAGCTTGATCAAAACTGAAATTGATTCTGCAACAAGATTTCATAGTATGCAGCAGACAATAAGAAAACAGATAAAATTCAGTATCAATAAACACACACACACACAAATGCACATGAAGGGAAAATTAACCCTGAGTTTGAAAACATCAATGGGTACTAAATCAAGTATAAATGCCCAGGAAAGAAGCTTTTTTTTTACACCAAATTGTGTAGGAGTCTCAATCTGCTTGAGGGTAGGAAGGCTCTGAAGAGAGATCTGTACATGTTGGATCAATGGGCTGAGGCCGATTGCAAGAGATTTATCAAGTCAAAGTGCCAGGTCCTGAGTTTTGGTCACAACAACCTGAAGCAATGCTAAGGCTTGCGGAAGAGTAGCTAGAAGAAGAAAAGGACCCGGGGCCACTGTCCAAAACCTGGCAAAATGTGAACCAGTAGTATGCCCGGGTGGCCAAGAAGGCCAGTGGCTTCCTGGCCTGTATCAGAAATCGTGTGTCCATCAGGAGAAAGGAAATGATCATGCCCCTGTACTCAGCACTGGTGAGGCCACACCTCGAGTACTGTGTTCAATTCTGGGTCCTAAAAAACAAGAAAGACATTCAGTTGCTGGAGTGAATTCAGAGAAGGGCAATCAAGCTGATGAAAGGTCTGGAGAGCAAGTCTTATGAGGAGAGTCTGAGGGAATTAGTATTGTTTAGGTTGGAGAAGAGGAGGCTGAGGACAGACCTTATCACTCTCTACAACTATCTGAAGGGAGCTTGTAGTGGAGTCAATGCGGGCTCTTTTCTCAAGTAAATAATAACAAGATTAGAGGAAATGGCCTGAAGTTACACCAGGGGAGGTTTAGATTAGATATTTCTTTACCAAAAGAGTAGTCAGGCACTGGATCAGTCTGCCCAGGGAGGTGGTGGAGTCACCATCCCTGGAGTTAATAAAAAACACATGTAGATAAGGCACTTCAGGACATGTCCCAGTGGAATGGTGAAGTGTTTTTTTATTTTGTGTGTTTTACTTGGGTTGTTTTTTGAGGTGCCTGGTTTTGTTTTGGTTGATTGGTTGGTTTTGGTGTGTGTTTGTTTGTTTGTTTTGTTGTTGTTGGAATTTGGATGTGGTGATACTGGAGGTCTTTTCCAACCATGGCAGTTCTGTGATCCTGCATGATTCTATGAATGCTGCTTACAGTCCTGAATCTTTATTGTCAGCAAATATGTCAAAAAGGATGGTCCAAAATGTTCAGAGTAGAAAATGATTGAATGAGGTGAGGTATGATACACACACATGAAAGCAGGAAAAACATAATTAATTAAAAGGATTTAATACAGTTTAAAATTAAAACACAGATTTTATTTTAATAATGCTTTCCAGAAATATGAGTTAAAAATTATCTCGTGGAAAACTCTGCAGAAGATACTAAATCCATGATTCAGATGCAACCAGGCTACTGTCATTTTGGATGATTTGTGGGAAAGAAATATCACCTTATTCTTGCTCCATTTTATAGCTTTTCCATAAGCATCTTTCCTGGTAATACTCAGTGGCAGGACATTAAACTAGACGGGCCACTGTTATGACCACAGGAAGACTGTTCTTTCATTATGGAACCTATTTATATGTAGTTACTAATAATTTTTCTCCCCCATTTTATCTAGCTTCTTTAGAATCAATTCCAGTGATATCATCATTTTGTGTGTGTGTGTGTGTGTATTATCTAATTGCTGTTGTACATTTGCCAATAACTATCATAAAAATGACTAAAGATACAGATATATAGCAATTTTTACATAGGCAATCAAGACCTTAAACCTGAGATAGATGGAAAATGAGGGGAAATACCATAAATACTCATATTAAAATTTAAAGATCATTGTCTTTAAGTGACATAAAGAATCAGATTTTTAAGAGAGGTATCTATGCATGTAATACATGTAACCTGTATGTGCTCCTTATTACACCCTATATTGTATTTACTTTTTTCTTACGTCATATTGATTATTGAATACAATCTCTTTGAAAGGGAGAGTGTTTGAAGGTACTATAAAAAATACTTCTGCTATTTTGAAAAAGGGTTTATAAGTTAAATTACTCATAGGCATTACAAAATGAAGAAATACCTGCAATACAGCTTATGAAGTGCTAACTTATTTTCTGTTTTGGGACAGATACAGAAAAAACCTAAAAAAAAAGAGGCTGATGTTGTCTACAATAGCACCTACATAAAGCATAAATCCAAACGTCGACATCTGAAGACTCTAAACATGCTTTTCAGTCTTAGGCCTAGACTCAAGAGAGTCCAGTGGAGGGCAACAAGGATGATGAAGGGACTGAACACATGCCTTATGAGGAAAGGCTGAGACACCTGGGGCTCTTCAGTCTGGAGAAGAGAAGACTGAGAGGGGATTTGATAAATGTTTATAAATATCTGAGGGCTGAGTGTCAAGAGGAAAGGGACAGCCTTTTCTCACTCGTGCCCTGTGATAAGACAAGGGAGAATGGATGTAAGCTGGAGCACAGGAGGTTCCACCTTAACATGAGGAGGAACTTGTTTACTGTAAGGGTCACAGAGCATTGGAATGGGCTCCCCAGAGAGGTTGTGAAGTCTCCTTCTGTGGAGATTTTCAAAACCCACCTGGATGCGTTCCTTTGTGACCTGTGCTAGATCATATGGTCCTGCTCTGGCAGGGGGGTTGGACTTGAAGATCTCCAAGGTCCCTTCCAACCCCTGACACCCTGTGATACCCGTGATACTACAGATACCTTAAATATTCTGCGATAGGTCTTGCAGTCTGATTTGGGAGAACCCTTTTACATAAATTTACATACCTCAGCTCTGTATGAAGATCTGTCTATGGAAACTCTTCTGTGCATGTGTTTTCCTATTGGATCTTGAATTTATTAACTGACTGTCCATTTTTAAAAGGCTCCAAGATTTTATTTTTAATACTTATAAAGCAGATTTTTTTTCTTTGGAAAAGGCAAATTATTTCCTTAACTCTGTGAGTAACAAAGATGTTACTTGAGATACATACGAGTGATGTGACAAAAAAGAACTGCAAGCAAAATAAAGAGATTCTTGAAGCTAGCACTTGCTGGTAGATTTACAGCTCTGTTGTAATTGATGAAACAGTTGACAAAACATGTTCATACAGGAATCATGAAAAAGAACAATTTTTGCTTCATATGCTCAGTGATTATAGGATTTCTTTTCTTCTTTCATTTTCATTATAGCCAGAGACAGAAATTGACAAGATTTACAAAAATTTTTTTGACATGGGAACAAAATTGTTAGCCTTATTGTTAAGAAGTAGAAGTTACTCACTTTTAGTAAGATCTTCTCAAGGCACCTTTGTGAAAATGAGAACTATCCGACAGGCTAAATGAAATATATAGCAATACACAATTTCTGTCCCAGAAGTTTACAATCAATATAATTATCACTGGAACCATGGAGTTGGTGTAGATGTTTAAAAAAAATACATTTCCAAGACTGTTTAGCAGGATCCGTAAACGTTGTGTTTTCTGAGGTAACTATTTGTAAAAGGGAAAAAAGAAATATTAATTTCACACAGGTCTAGTTTGTTTTCTCTTGTTTCCTGCTTTGCTCTGTTTTGCATGGTAGAAAAATCTCATCAGAAATGTTTTATGCTCCCTTTGAAAACTGTTTTGTCATCCTTCAGCTCCTTAAAGGAAAAGATAAAAGCAAAAATATGGATGTGTTTCTAATGAGGATAATGAAAGTTGAAAGGCAAGAAGAGGCACTGGAAAAAAAAAGTGAAGTGTGGATACTGATAGATGCTCAGCAGAGAAAGGTGGAAATGATGATGTGACTTAATGAAAGGAAACACTTTGCAGGAGAACAAAGATTCTGACAAACAATGCTGAAAGCAGACACTTAAGATTTCACTGGGAATCTGAAGTCTATGTGGAGAGATTAGATTAAGTAGAGGCAATACTATATAAACTTCTTGTGCCTTTCTTTGACTTAGTATTTAGTTAACCACTGAGACCTGAAAACATATTTTTGATACATACTGTATTTCTAACACCAGCTTCATAGTGTATTACTAAAAGGCAACAGAGATCAACACAGAGCTTTCCCAGTATTTTTTGAAAATGACCACATTCTTTCTGGAACTTGCTAAGAGAATATTCCTCTATTTTTTTTATTATCTTTTTTTTTTGAATGGAGTTTTGTGTTTCTTAATATAGTGGGTGTTACATACATATTTTTTAGTTCTGACTTTCCTTGAATCCTGTTTGGCTACTTTGCAGTGTATTTGTAGAACAAGGATAGATAGTTATCTGATAAGTAATGATGATACAAAGCTATTCCTGATGATTATTCCTCAGCTTCTCAAACTGAGATTATAAAGAATATGACAATTTATTGGCTGGAGATGGTATGTATGATTGTTTCTCGCCACATTGCTTTTGCTTTGTTTTGTTTTCCTCTCTTCCTGTGCTTAATCTTTAGAACTTCATCTGTTATATATTATTGATAGATATTTTATTTTAACCTGACATAGATCATTTGATGGATGATCATACTGAATATTAAATATTTGGACTATGTCATGAATTCCATTGAATATAGAAGATTTTATACTGTCCTGAGTGTAATACAAACTATTAATTATGTACTGTCTTTCTTCTTTTATCAAACCATGGACTTTATAGATATAGTAAAATTATGTCTTGTCTTACACTAGAGAATGTACAATGAGCTCGATGAAAGAAAACACATTTTATAACCATGGTAACTGTCAGTAACATCTGTAGATCCCTTTCTCCCTTTTCTCTATGAAGACTGAAAAACGTCATTAATTTTTGTTGATTTTTATTTTTTGTGCAAAAGGATAAAAAGGAAAATTAATGACAGGCATAATTTTAAATCACATATGGCTAAGTATTTAGGAATCACTGGCACAATGAGTATGGCAGGCAATAAAAAATATTTAGATTCAAATGACTTTGTCAGAGATAGAATTAGCCTTTCCATAAAATTGAATTGTCTCTGTAGTGTCTCTTCAAAGACTTTAATAGCACCTCTAATGATACTTTGTGAAAAACATTGTTGTGTGTAGTTCCTTTCAAATGCTTTTTTTAAAAGAATCTAATACCTCTTCGTCAAACTGCATCCATCTGCCAAAAAATCTAATAGGATTTTAAAAAGAGAAAAGTCTCTGTGAGATGATCCTGACAGATTATTCTGGAACTGGGAACAGTGATGGCTAAGAAAGACAAAGTTCCTGCTTGATACTGTAAAGCTGCTAAATGTATTTCAGTGATACTTTAGAAACTGGTCACTAACACAGGAATATTCAGTAAACAACATAACTAGTGCTACTGTAGTTGAGGGTTACAATGGTCTAGTCAAGTTAAGTTCAAAGATAGACAAATCCTCTCAGATTAAAGAATATTTTATTGGCTTCACTTTTCAGCTAAGTTTCAACATTCTGGACTGTATTTCTCTTGATGATTTTAACCCCAAGTGGAAGATACCTTTGTACAGGGTGAACATGCTGCAAACCTCATCATAGGGAAACCCTAAAGCATAATTGTTTTCCTCTCTTTCTGGTAGGTCACACTCTTCCCTAACACTTTATATCGAGCTATTTCACTACACCAGATATTCTCCTTCATGCCTTCATTGCAGTAGTTTTTCTATACTTTTCCCAAAGGTAGGGGGAGTTAACACTAAACCACATTTTGCATATCCTAACAACAAGATCTGACTGTAATATGCAGTGTTTCTTATCCCTTCAAATCTGATTTTCTGCCATCCAAAATAGAAAAGCATCTATATTCTCTGCAGTTGAAGGTGGTCTTCCATAGAGATGGACCTAATTTCAAGAGACCAGCCTCACTGGCAGAAAAAAAGGCAATAGTTTATGAAAATTCAAAGGCTAATTTCAAGATTATTTCTCTCTGAGATAGCACTTGAGAGCACATGATAGGTGTTGGGTGACTCTACACTTTGTATGGAACTTGAACTCTATAATGTGGACCAGATCTGAAAGCCCTCCTCAGATGTTCAGGCCAACAAGTTCCTAGAACTTTAGGTCCTCTCTTTCAGGTACAATTATTATGGAAATGTGATTTCAGTCAGAGAAGAGAGACAAAGGCCATGAATGTGCGAAAGACATATCTTCTCTCTATGCTTTCTAATATCCTATGGCTCTTTTGCAAGCATTCTGGCATTATAATCCTGTTGCATCTGTGTTGCTAGGCTATGTTCTCCTGGTTTCCTGCTTGCTGCTGAGAAGTCCAGAAGGAAAGAAGGCATAATGCCCACATTACCTTTTGCATTGTGTTCATTGCCCAGCAGCCAGAAGAATGGTTTCACTTCATTGCTTGGAATGAGAACTAATAGATCAATGACTTATGCTAATTGTGGATTTTATGTGCCCATCTCTAACCTTTCTGCTAGATGTTTTAAATCTTTTTGTATGGCAGATCCTCTGTGACCTTTTGTAGGGAGTCACAAAGACTTCTCTTATCGTTCTTGGATACACTATGGAAACAGTTCTTGCTTCGTTAATGAATTCTAAAAAACAATCCATTTAAAAATAATCCTACAGAATATATCGATACAGACACCTGAGGCGAGAGGTAGAAGAAACCAAACTTTTATAGAAAGTTTTGGACCTCAAGAATATTGTTAAAATGTGGGGTATCCTAGTGCTGAGCTGTTTCAAAACCTTTTAAGTTAATATGTTCATTTTGAAAGAGTAATCATGTCAAAGATGACATGTATTTCCCATTTATCCTCTGTATTTGACTATTCACCTAAACTGTCCGGCTCAGGTTGAAACAGAATGTAGCATGGCTCCTGATTTTTAAGAGGGTTTAGGTGCAATGTAAATTGCATTGTATAATGTGGGAAGATTGTTCTTTGAAGTGAGTCAGATTTCCATAGATACTGTGTGTTGTGAGAATGTTCTTCAAAAGATTGTGGGTATCAATGTGTAAATTAGTAGATTTATATACCCATGGATGAAATATTGCCTTCTATGAACACTCAAAAATAAGACTTGAACACCAAAGTTTTGTGATTTTAAAATTAGTTTGAAATAGTAATAATTTGAAGATGAAGTTTTATTGTTGTTTTGATTTTAAACCTTGAGAATGTGTGCACCTGCAGTCTTTTCTTAGCAAACCTGAAGATGATAAACTTTTAAAGCAAGGCACTTCATATTCTTTTATAAACAATTATCTGACAAAAGGAGTTTAGGCTTTAAAAACCCCATATAATATTGTGATAGTTCAAAACCAACCAAACAAAAAAATCACAATTTGAAAATCCTGAGACATTACAGAAGAAGATATATTAAAGCACTCTTCATAGGTTTTGTTGGATCAACAGAAGATGTCCTCATGCATTTCTAACGATTGTCTATGTACAGCTCTTTACATGCAGTTCTTCATAATGTAGTTAGATGTCCCTGTCACAGCTAATCTTTGTGCTGGCAGAATTTTTTCCTCCTCATTTTCTTCTATGTATTCCTTCCTCATATCTTTAAAATACCAGAGCTTCTTTTTTTCTTATAATTCATTGACTTAGAAATAAGAGACCTTTTTCAAATGTAGCAATGTTCCTATGTTGATTTTAATACGTAGTGCCTTCTCTTCTCATTATTTTTAGACCAATGTGTATTTTCTAATTTAAAGTGTCATTTTCTCCACACTGGTATAAAGGATGTTATTAAAGAAAGAAGATAGAAGGGACTCAAAGTTTTATATGAATTCTCTTACATTTTGCCGTGCATGTTACACTGAAAAAAAATATGTCAGAGTATATAAAGAATACCTACCCAGGAAAGCCTATGAAAAAAATCTCAGTGTGATCAGAGGATTAAATCATTTAAAGACTTGGAAAGCAGTAAGCCTGGAACTGTGATAACGGGCTGTAATGAGGCCTTTTCAGTATGTGAATAAAGAAAAAAAAATGTATATATGCATACTTATCTAAGGTTTGGAAATTTTTATTCATAGATATCATTATCAAATAAATGTTTGTAAAGTAGACTCTTGAGTATCTACTGATGTAACACACATCAGATTTAATTCAAGAATAATTATTTTCAAAACAAGAGAAAATTCTGGAAAAAAGTACTTTAAATTCATGACCATTCGAGTATGTCTTTTCTATTTGGAAGCTATTAGCATATTGTATTTCTACCGTTTAGTTACATGCACTCTCCCAAAACTACTCAAGTACATTCTAGATATTTGACAGAAAAAAATGTCAAAATCAAACCTTGCAGCTTGATTATAGCCTACATAGCTTAAAACCAGAAGCCTTGCAAACATCTAATTAAAGTAGAAAACATCTAATAGAAATCTAGCAAACAGTTAATACAAGAAAGAAAAGCACAACATCACAGAAAAGACAGAAGAATAAAGTGCTTTTTTTTTCAGTAGATTTCATAAAACTGACAATGTAACACAATTAGAAACATCAGGGAGCCACAATGCATAAAAGAACATTTCAGTAGTGACAGTATAGTCCATATAAATTGTATGGTGTATTGGAGCAGAGATTCACACAGATGACAGTGAAACAGCTGCCTGCTGGGATTCGGCATTAGAGAACAATGAACTGGCCAGCTGCTGAAAACTCAGTGCAGTAGACACCTGTGAAAGATAGTCCAGTTAGCCCAGCTCAGCAAGGCTAATGCCACTGACAGGTTGTGTGCCTGGCTTTTGATTACTCTGTTTTGGTTCACGTTGCCATACTTCTAAGGGCAGAAAGTGTCAAAGGACTGTACTTGACCCTTACAGCAAAGGCTCTGAAGTAAGTGAAGGTCCTGAGTTTCTTTTACAATTTGTCCTGGTTTGCTTTTGTGAAAATTTCACTGGAACTAGGTTAATAACACTTTTTCTTCATTATTTTTTTAAAAAACAATAGGAGTTTCAAAAGAAAATATTTGTGTATGACAACACCCAAAACAAAAACACAAATGAAATTTCCCAATATCTAAAATGATATTATTAGAAAACTTCTCTGAGCAGTTGCTTTAGGAAAGAGTGCCATTAATCTGAGATGGGGATAGAGGACAGAAATGGACTTAAAGTCAGGGTAGATAATCAGGAGTTAACATGAATGCAACAGTATGTATAACTCTAGGCAGCTCCAAAATTTCAAGTGGTGGTTTTTGAGATAAGCACTTCTTGACAGAAGTCTGGCTTTAAGCAAATTAAAATCTTCCTTTTCATTGGTCCCTCCTGTGCTTAGAAAACAAGATTCTAAAATTACTCTTCAGAAATAAGTAGGACCATGATTGATACTCTGATAATGTCTCCATTATCACTGTGTCCCTTTTCTGTCTGAAAGAATATGTAAAATGTTGAATACTGGGCTAGTGACTTGGGTTAAAACAGAGAATCCTATTACTGTTTAAGTGACTTTATAACTATTTCTTCTATTATACACCAACTCACGGGAAAACAGATTTTAAAGATGAAAAGCTAGCTTTAATACTTTATAGCTGAATGTTTTATGGCCATTATTATTAAAACCAAAAATCACATACATTAGACAGAGATAGAACAGATAAAGACTCATGCAGCTTACATATATTTGGACCATCCTGGGTATTGATAGAAGGTGTTCCCATGTTTTGGGAAAAGTGGACATAAAGACGTCTAAAAACCCTAACTGTGTACTTACTAGACATAGCTTGACCTGTAAGCCCCAGACTTTAGGTTAATTTAGAAAATCAACTCCGATATGAAAACTCTCTCTTACTTGGTGTCTGACTGCAATTAAATATTCCCCTCCCACCAGAACAGAGCTGCAGTTACTGCAGTCATGTACTCAGGGTTTTATGTCACGTTCATCTTGAGCCTTTCCAATAAGAAATGTGATGATGAATTCAAATGTGGTCTATCCTTCCTCTCATCTTCCCTCAGATGAAACAATGATATGTGTTCTGAAGTGGTTTTTGCTGGTTTACTTATAGTTAATATGTGCACTGTGCTACAGGAATTTATAGCAAAGAAATGTGCCTTATTTTTAATCTGAAAGAAGTTAGGTGGTGATATTAGGTGTTGATATAATCTGTACATTTCTGAGTTATCCCAGAATTGTTATTGTGAATAGGCAACTATCTGTGAAGAAAAAAAAAGTAATAATAATAAAACCTCACAAGTTCTTTTACTCTTTTTCTTTAAAAAAGCAAAATTTATATTGTTAAATTATATACATGTTTTGAAAATGTATCAGTAGTTTAAAATAGCTGAATGCTTGAGTGATTAAACTGTGCCCATGAACCAGTGTTTTGAAAATCTTTATTTTGAGATGTATTAATACTGTACCATGGAAGACAGTTCTTCCAGGAACAAGCTAGTGCAGTGCCAGAAAATCAGCTTTTATAGCATTGTCAAAGTGTTCCCAGCTATAACACAGTTTTACAAGCAGCTACTGGCATGAAAATCAGCGTACACCTGAACTTCAAGATATTTATTTTATTAGTATCTAATCTTTCCAACTATAAGAAGAGGAAAATTACACTAGTAACACAGCAGTTAACATTATTTTTAATAGGGAAAATCCTCTGGGATCCTGTCATGGAATCTGTTCCTGCTAATAAACTGCAAGATTTAAGTTCTGCTACTTTTGAACACTCTTACAAGGCAAAATTAGTGCAGATACCCTGGAACTCCACAAAACGATGGAAAGTGATACAGTTGTATCATCATGGCACTGTTTCTGAGGCTATTTTTGTTAGTTGGTGGACACCACACCACCACAGTTGCTTCACTACTCTCAAAAACAATCTGGTAGCTCTTTCTGGCACCATCCAGTGCTTTGGGGATGTATCATCTCTGTGACATTTGCTGACAGGTGGTTCAGGAACTTCTATATTATAATTCTGCTTGAAGGTTTGAATTCTAAAAGCATGCATGAACCTCACTTCCATTGAAATCAATGTAGACGGCTTTGTATCTCTGAGTTTCTTGTGCTAAACAATTTGTTCAAGATGGATGGAGAATTTGTGGAAGAATGGGAAAATGAAAATGGAAAGACTGTGCAAGGATGAGGATTTTAGGCCTTATTTATTCAGACATGAAAAAAATATTAATATAGGTTTTTTTCTGTGATTTTTACACCCCTACGTACATGATCACTTTCTAAGATTCTCCAACTGCTAAGCAGAGGCCTATCACTCCGGAGCATATGGGAGCTGAAGTAGAGTTTAACCATCAAAATGATGCAGAATCTTCCTCAGTCTTTTTGAGTAACATCCACATTCACATTCCTTTGTGAAGCTTCTTTGCCTCCTTCTTCAGGGAAAGAACATTAGATTATTTTACCTCAAACCATGAGAGTTGGATGGGGCCTTAGATGACTTCTTTTGTCTCAATCACTGAAGGATAATTTCTGATGAATAAAAGAGACGAATAGTGCTGTTGGGAGAGGTGTGGTTATCTGCAAAGCACTGATGCTATTAACATCACTGTGACCTTACTAAAAGCCTGATGAAAAATCTAAGATGTTAGAAAACACAAGTGCATTTATCATAAAACCATAATAACTTTCAAAACCTATTTTTCCCTCATCTACAGAGTGATGAGTAGCACATTGCAATGTGAAATCTAGCTGATTGTCTCTTTGTTCAGGGATACTGTGCAAATTTGTGGATTAAAATTACTCTTTGGTGGGGTACAAGTATTGGAAAGACAGTCAGGCTGTTCTGTTGCAGTAGCCTGCTGAGGCTATGATGTCTGTGACTGAGATAGAAGGTGGAAAGGAGAAGAAATTATGCAAATAAACATAAAGAGTGCCAAATTATGACTTCATGAGCTGCTCTTCTGGGAAATAGGTTTAGCAGTGGTGATACTTCTTTCAGGCAAATTGATGTGTAGAGGGTTAATGGTGGAGCTGGGTGCAGCTGGATGCTATTGGCAGTAACAACACACACCTCAGCATTACACAGTGTGCTGGCACCAATGACTCTTTCTGACAGCAGTGTTTTGTAGTTCTCTTCCTTTTTTAATTTTTTTTTTTTTTTATTTAGCTGTTGGGGAAAACCATGAAAGCAGCCACAACATACACAGAAACGAGCCATACACCACAGGGAGTGCTCTGCACAGCAAGTTACCCAAATAACACTTTGTGGTTTGTTTTTTAAAACCTCACTTTGTTTTTGAGTCAATGTCAGCTTTCTCACCAGCCAGAAGCTAACACTAAGAGAACTTCTGTATCTATTGTTATTGGGTTACTTCAGCTTAGATAACTAAGGAAAATATATCTAGATGTCAAATAAGTAATAGACTCTTAGTACAAGAGATTTTACTAAAACAATCTATTTTGTGATAATTATTAATAGCTGCTCTTCAAAATAGTCCTCAACAGAAAATGCAAGGAAGAATCTTTTGCTTTATATAACACAGAAACAGAAATGTCTGGGTTGGAAGGGACCTCTAGGGGTCGTCTAACTTTGCCCTTGAGAAGGTTTTAAGGTTTTTATAAAATAATAATACAAAATTATTTAATTGTTATAACCATATGTTTTCTATAAGTATACTTAAATTTTAATTATTGTATGTATATATATGTGCTTGGTATTATTTAGGAAATCTCCTTGCCTGAGAAGTAACACCATAGCAGTCTGTCTACACAGCTTTTCAGAAAAGGATTTCCCTTGTTGCAATGCAGGAGCTCTGTGGGCCAGAGCTTTATGCTGCCATAACGAGAATCTTATTTTTATTCATCAAAACCCTCAATTAATTTGGCAAATTTTTTGCTAGTTTGTAAAAAGCCCCCGATTTGTTCTATACCTAGAAAAGCCTGTGTCTTACGTAAAGCAAACTGGGAAAAGTGTACTAGTATGTAAAGAACAGTCCTGAACCTATAGAAGTGTGAATATTATTTGCTTATGAGTTGAGATCCAATTCATATTATAGGCATAAAAAAAAGAGAGCCTTAAGCAACGTAGAGACTGAGTTACTAATGTCCTTCTGGAAATGTATAGAAATTAACCTGTGAACTTGGAAGAAAGAGCTACAGGGTTTTAAAGAAAGTGTACAAAATATATAATATATCTTGTACGAGTCTGGCCTTGTAATAATGCTGTGCTTGTTATTTTAGATACTTTTGCTGGATTGATTGTTCATCAGATATAAAAAACAGAAGAAATCCAAAATCTAACCTAACTCTGATATGTTTATTTGCTCATCTTTACATTTATTCTGGGGAGTTTGGCATCTGACAGTAATTTTTGGGTATGGTGCCTATTCATAAGTGAAAGACAAATGGATTCCGTATTTAAAAACATGTTTGAATTTTAAAAGTCCATTTACACAAATGAAAAAGTCAAAATCCCTAGTGAATATATGCAGTGAATGTCTTGCAAGGAGGAAAAACATTATTGTGTTAAAGCAATGATGCTTAAATATTGTTGTGGCAGCTGATGCATATTCCTGTCCTTACCACAATGTCCATATAAGTTTTGGCAAGGCTCTTAAACCAGATCTGTACAAGGACTGCAGTCTTGTAGCATTTCGCTGGTGTTGAGTTTTGAAGGCTAAAGGACACCAAAGATTTGTACTCTGAAATTTGTCACCAGCCACTCCATGGATTTGACTTCTGTACCTCAGTTTCCCAGCCCCAAAATAGGAGTAGTATCACCATATTCCACACTAGAGTAATTGTAAAAATATGTACTTTCACATTTACAAAGCACTGGAATATCCTTGTTATTAATTTCATAGGCCAGCTTGTGAGAAATTATTCATAGTTCCTACTCAGAAGTAAGGTTTGAATTGTATGAAGTAAGAAAAGCCTTGGTTCACACATTGAATAATGAGGGTAAAAGAAAATATTGATCATCGTATTGATCCCTGAGTATCATACATTCATGACCTGTAGTGAGGTTGAGGTCCTGTGGAAAAGATGTTGTGTAATGGTATAATTAAAGATTATAGCATGATGCATATGTATGAGGGATCAAAATAACATTGCAGTAGTAGCCTCAAATCTGACATTTTCAAACGATTGAGCACTCAACCTAATAAGTCCTTTTAACATACTCAACCTAATAAGTCCTTTTTAACATATATTTGTGGGAATGTACAATATATTTAACTGTTCATGTAAATGATGGACTGCAGAGAAGGAAAATTTGAGGCAGAACATTTTAACCGCATTTGTTATGTGCGTGCAAATAAATGTGTGTGTTGTGTGTTATGTATGTTATGTGTGTGCCCAACAGAAGAGCACAATGGGTTTGAACTCAATGCAACCAAAGTATTACAGCCTTGAATCACAGAGAGATCAGCCAGATTCCCTAGTTTGTTGACAATAGATGGTCTGATGTATTCATCTTGAAAAGAGTCTTCTCACCAAATTTTTTCTCACCCATAAACTATAGATCTATTCAAAAAATAAAGGTGTGAATGACACGTAAATTCTGTAGCATGAAATTCAGAATTTTTCTTCACTGTCCCCTGATATCTCATGTGTCCTCTTAGCTTGACATAACAAGTCCTTTGGGGACAAAGGTTATTGCAAGGAACAGGAAGAAGACATTTTTAATCAGACCGACTCAGGATGCCCCTTGTGACTACTGAATATGCAGGACTTGAATCAATGCTTTTAATACTGATAGCAAATTCATTGTTTCAAACAACCAGACACAGCCATTTATCAGCTACTGATCCTTCTGTTGTATCAGTATTGGGATAGGAAGAAAAAAAAGGAAGAAAACATGTCAATTACTGGCAACTGTTGCTGTACTTTTAACAGTCAAATAAAAGTCCAATAACACAGATTTGAGCAGAGGAGGTCAGAATGAAAGTTTTGTAAGTCTTGCTTACCTTTGATTATTCAAACACGGAGGGACTTTGAAGAAAACTTCTAAAATTGTTTTCATGAAAAAAAAATATTAAAAGTTATGTTTTTGAATCACCTTTTCCTCTCCTTCTAGGCATATTTATATATATCTCTGGTTTTGTACATTTTTTTTTTAATATACTTATGCTTGCTAGATACAACTCTTCAATGTTGCAATTGTATAAAATTACCTTGGTAGAGTATGTATTTACTATCTTGGAATGCCACACTCCTTCCACAGAGATAATTGTATTCTACTAGTGGGTGAATTGTTCTTGCTATGCATAATATATAAAGCACTTTGGGATCATCTCTGACTGACAGAAGCTACTGTTAGTGTCACTGGCTTTTAATCTAAGGTAGTCAATAATCTTTGCTCTTCATGTACTTTTGCCACATCCATTTGAACAGCATTACTTTCAAACATTGTATTGGCTCTTGGATGGCTTTCTGTCTATTTCAAATCATTCAGTCGCACAGTCTTAGATAAAAAATGCAGTTTTCTAGATAATACAAGAATATTTAATTAATTTTTTTTTTGACAAATTTCATGAGCAGATATAATCACATTTTCCAGATACTATTGGAAAGCTTTTAACAATGTACAGATTTCACCATTGTACATAATCATCACACTAGAGCAAAATCATAAAGTAGTGAATGCAGATATTCTATAGCAAGTTATCACACAATCATATTGTGTACAAATATGATTTAAAGTGCAATAAGAATTTACTTCCTCATTAATAAGTTCTCTTAGGTCCAAATTAAGTTTTTAAAAATATAGGAAAGTTCTCAGTTATAGAGCAAACTTTTAAGCATATATCTAGGTCACATTGACATTAATAGGATCTAGGCATGTGCTCATAATTAAGCATTTATGGAAATGTTTTCGTAAATGTTCATTTCTGGTTTAAGGACCTCCAATACTAAGAAACAGGTTCTACTCAATAAATTCATCATGAAAACTCAATATAGACAGAAGGGGAATAAAATACAGCTTGCTTGTATTTTAAGACAGGAATATGCAAGAATCTGTGTGCTTGAACGAAAAACTTCAGCTACCTTTTTCACTATGCTGCTTTATTTTTTTATTAAAACAAAGTATATGTACATTGCCAATATATTTTGAAATGGATGACAAAGCTCAGAGCAAATAGAGACTGAAATATAGATACTTGGGAGACACTTCGTTTTAGCTCTGAGGTATGGTGATTACCAATGAGTGTGAAGTCTGAGGTTATTAAAGACTATCAATAGTATTCTTGTAAAGAACTGTACCATTAGCCTCATTTCAGTGACAATTAACCAATGTATTGATTTACCATGGACAACCTTGGACTTCCTCATCTGGTATGAGCTGAAAACTTCCTGCTACAATTGCCTTTTCTGCTATCCTTGCCTAGTCTGCTAAGTATTGAACTGGCACCAAATTTCAAGGGGTGTCACTCACAAGTACTGAATTTACAAGAGCTGATTTAACACAGAGCAGCAGGCTGGTTATAGCAGTGACAGCATCACTAAGAGGATTTCAAAGCATTGTTAGACTTGCTAAATCTTTCTCTTATCATCTTTCCAATTTTTAATTTGTTCACTCATTCAATGCAATCTCTTTTCAGAAGTCATTCTGCTTCCCTTTCTGGAAGTCAAGTAGTAAACTGGAGCCATTCCCTGCTGCACTTACCTTAGTTCCTTATTTTTTTGGCACGTGTATTAATGACTTACTCAGGCTATTCCAACACTTAACCTTTGGTATCCTGGGCAGAGAGAAAAGTGGCAACAGGCTGTGGAAGTTTGTAATTGGTCTTTCATATGCTGTCAGTCCTTCTGCTAGATCTGCCTATGCCAAACACAAAGATGGAAGTGGAAGAGAGGAAAACTGATCTGGAGTAAGCATCAAAAATTCAATTAGAAATGCTTGATATGATAGAAATTAGCATTGAACTGAATAAATTCCAAGTTCTGACAGACTTAAGGTCTGAATGCCAGATGCAAAGTGGTAATGTGTGCACAGGTTGATTCCTCTCAGGAAGTAGCAGCCAAGATGTTGATGAGGTAACCAAAATACCTACCAAAACGTAAGAGAGATGGTTTAATAAACTGAACTGTGCAAAGCCCTTGGAAAGATGGTTGCAAATAAATACAGCACCAATGAAATCTGTGAGAGTCTGGAGGGAAGTAGATACTTGTGTAAGATTGGAAATGAGGTTAAGGGGTAACAACAGATGTATCCCTCATGAGCAGGATTGTATATTCCTTTCTATCTCATTGGGAACATCGAACAGCATGTAGAGGCATCTGCTCACAGAATAGTCTGCTGAATTGAGGAAAGAATCTCCTGAAGAAAGAAAACCGATTGGCTTTGCAGAGCAAGAGAATGTAGAAATGGCCATTGAGAAAACACATTCTGTGAATATATAATTGCTCTAGTAGTAGAAATTTTTACAAGAGATCACTGAAGACCCAGTAAATCATATAAACCTGCTTAAATTGCATTCTTGAAAGACGGTGCATTATTCCTGTATAAATGTCTTTGTATAATCTATGCAATATATATGCAAACTTTATAGCCGAATTCACTCTGGGAAGGGTGCAAACACATTTTGGAGGTCAAAATGAGGATTTGAGAGAAGATCTTTGAATTGCATGTGATTGATTTTAGACAAGTGCAAAGCATTGCACTTCGAAAGGAGAAATAAGATACATTGAAAATAGGATCTAACTGTCTACGTAGTTGGATGGAAAAGACAAAAAGCTTAGTACAGATATCAAAACTAATGTAGGTCATTAGTATGATCCTGTTGCAAAACCTCATTCGGGAATGAATTAAGATGACTGTTGGTTATAAGATATAGGGAGATATTTTTTCTTCCTTTTCCTAGCTTTTAGTTGATCCTTGACTGGAACACAGTCCACCAACACAGTTTAAAGCAGATTGTGATAAGTTACAGACAGTAGTAAGAATGATGAGAGGTTTAGAAAAAGTGACGTCTGAAGAAAAAGAAAGATTGAAATAATTGCATTTATTCAGTCTAGTAGATAGAAGAATAAGTGACAGGAGGTAGCAAGAGCTTCTTCCAGTATGTAAAAGGCATATATAATGAGGGCAGTGAATGATTGTTCTCTTTGACCATAAGGACAAAGACAGAGAGAAAGCAGCTGAAATTTCAGCAAAGACTTAGTTTAGATACTTGGGAAACTTTTGAAAGCTGAGGGTTAGTGAAGAACTACAATAAGATGCATAGGTTGTCTGGTTGGTTGTTGGGGTTTTCAGTGGCAATATATACTCTTCTAGTGTTTGTCTAAGTGGCTTTTATCCTGCCGGTATGCAGGTGGAACTAGGTGATACCTTCAGCTCTGTAATTTCTAAGATTCTGTGCTTAAATGACTGAGAAATTCACCAACTGCAACTGAAATTTTCTACTCAGCCAGAAAGTAGAGAGGCTATTAATCACCATGTTCTATGGAGAACTCCTCCAGTGATTAATGAATTCTTGGTAAAGATGAATGAAAATAACCTGCCAAAGTGAATGACATTCATTGATTGTGAGAAAGATACTGACTAGCATCATAGAAAGAAAAATGCTGTGCTGAAAGGAACCCAAGTATAACAAAACACTATTTGTAGTTTCTGAGATACATGAGTGGGCTGGGCTGTGGCTGACACAGATAGGAAAGCAAAAGAGAGCCCAGACCAGTCTACTAAAACTGCATTTATATAAAAGGATAAAAAGGATCCATTACTTTCTGTAGATACAGTTTGTGAACTTGGAAGAGGCAAAATATTACTCATAGCCCTGCAATGAAGTTGCAGTGTAGTATCCCACAAACAGCATAATGAAAGCTCATGTTCAAACAGATTGTGAAAAGGGAGTCTGAGAGGGAGTTATAGGGTTGGGGAGGAAGAATACTGTTTTTCTGCCAAAACATATTTAGTTTTGATTTAAAAAACCAAAACTCTTACAACACTAAATTCCTATTGCTCATAGAAAAAAAAAAAAATTAAATAAATTTATACTCTTATTTTAAACTTGAACTTTGGCCAAATCCCTTTGAAAAAGTGGGTAGTGAAGAGCAACCAAGATGTCTTAATTTCCAAATACCATTCCTTTTCTCACTAGGAAAACTTATTGTTCCATCAGAAACATGAAAAAAAAGATTGGGTGTTTTTCTTTTTTTCTCATGGGCTTCTACAACACCAAGCACTATGATACATGTTCTGGCTCAACTTTCTGATACGGCTGCATTGTAAATGATAACATCTGTAGTTGAACTAAGCAGAAGAAAAATTAAGATTAAAACAGAAAATAAGCACTTCTTAAATAGAATCAAAAGTGAACAAAATTTGTGGAAAATGGCAAGGCTGATATGGCACTCAGTGCCATGGTCTAGTGACTGTGGCGGTAATTGATCAAGGGTTGGACTCGATGATCTCTGAGGTCCCTTCCAACCCAGCCTATTCTATGATTCTATGATTCTATGAATTGATCAGAAATCACATGAGGGAAGTCAAGGAACCACCACCCTGCTGCACTGCTCTATACTAACATTTCTGCTTCTCTGTTAGAGTGCATTAGGGAGGACAATGCAACAGAACAGGGATTACTTACATAAAAATGCAATAACGTGTGGTCAAACAAATTGTACTGGGGGCTCATTGTGATCAGAGCAGTCAGGGATGAAACCTAAAAAATGGGAAGAATATTGCTATTGTATCAATAAAAGTAATTAAGACTGAGATTATAGTTTTATTCAGAATCTGTATTTCCTGCTTGCTAATGTCTCTCAGAAATTTAACTTTTCAGATGATGCATCTCATATTCGTTCTTTTCTAGTTCATTCTGTAGTACATTTCCATTAGACACAGTTGAAAAAAATCAACGGTATTACAAACAACATCAATTTCTAACATTGAGAATGGATTAATTGAAAGAAAAATGTGTTAGGAATGCTATGCCCTAGTTATGCTAGTCATTCAAAGTCCAATTGAATTTTCACAAAACCTTTAAATTACCTGTGTTGAAGGGAAACATCTGCTTGCCTGCTTGTTTGATTTTATTATAGACCTATCTATACTTTGTTATTCTTTGCTAACTCAAAAATTTGCTTATGTATAACACATTAACTTAGATGTATGGAGCACAATCTTTCTCTAAAGCCTGTGAGTGATAGGGAAAGCCTGTAGAGACAAGATGAAGAGGAACATGTGTTGCCTGGGAGATACTGTGGGTCCTGTGGGTTTGTGATTGAGAGATTTGTCTGCCAGGGCTCAAGGCCAGCAGAAAGCAGCTTCTTCCCACCGCTGATCCAGGGGAGAGGCTCCTGTGCCACACAATATGCAGGGAGAAGATTGTGACTTGGCCACCCCCTGCTCTTTGGACCTGTTATTGGTTGCAGCTTACCGGGACTGGCACCAGCTCCAGCCCTGACATTTTAGACTCACCATGCTGTGGGTCCAAACACTGTCCCCATGGTCCTGCCTGGCCATCCCAGGTGTCACCCTTGTTCCCTTCACCAGGTGTGATCCACCCATGCAACAGCTGACATGCTGGCTCATCACTGAGCAGAAGAGACGGCTCAGTGTGGCTGAAGGCCTCAGACTCAGCAAAACAGCAATGCAGTTTAACAGCAGAAGCCCTGTCAAGGCTGAAGGGTCTCTGAGTACTTCTGAGATTTATATTTAAGAGTATTCCCTCAACACACCCCAACTTCCTATAAAGAGACACCCAACAGTCATCTCACTCATCATCTTCACTGGTGCAAAAGAAAACGTGCACACAGAAGCAACAGCAATCACTGACAGCAAGCTAATGCAAACCATGGTGCTGTTGCAGCACGGGACTTTGGCAGAGGTCTTCACATGGAAATGTGTCCTGGTGCTGGGGACAATGTGTTTGCAAAATGTTGAACCTATGTGATTACAGTAATAGAATAACTGGGAGTCCTGACATATGAAAAGAACCTCACAAACCCTTCAAGCTTGCCTTGTGTAGCTCACAGGAATTAAAGGACATTGCCTCCATTCTCCATAATTCAGTGTTAATTTCTCCATTAACAACATATATTGTAGGCATTGAGGAAGAGGTGTCAGAGAAGACAAGTGGGCACCAGAAGTATGAAGAACTGTAAGTGTAACGAACTTGTGTAGGGTCTAGCTGTCTTCAAAGGATAATTTGTATTGCAGTGGCTTGGAGAAAAACTGAGTATGATGAATATAAATGAATAACTAAAACCTAGTTAATTTCTTAATTCATTACAATACTGCTTTCCTATAAGCAGCTTTGAAAATTATTGATTAAATAAATAAACAAAACCTAGGTTGATTTTTGGCTAGCAACTACTCCAGCCCTAAATCAAATGTTGAATCTAAGGCAGCAGTGTGCTTAGCAGCCTCAGGTCATGTCCTTAATGCTCAATGAAAGGGAAACCTGTTTCTCATTCAGTGATTGCTCAGCTATAATAAACTGCTAACATTTTTTAATTTGATACTTTACATACTCATTAAACTCTGGTATCATATAACAGGGCAGAAGGTTTGACTTTTTCCCCAGGAGCAATTTTCTCCTGAAGCCTGAATGTTTCATTGCTGTACTATAATTTAAAGGGTTATGGAGACTTGGTGGAATAAATTACCCTGTTTATGAAAATAGCCAAAACCAAAGACAAACTTAGAAAAAAAAAAAAAAGCACTCAGCTTCAGTGCATACACTACACAGTGGCTTCAAAACTTATACAGGGGGACAAGTTATGAACAGAGAACTTTAAACTATCACAGTCTTTATCTACACAGAAGGGGAAGGGAAAGCTACAGGATAACCATCTTAAAAACTGATTTATTATGATACTTATTTTCTTATATATTGAGAGAAGAATCCCAAACCGACCACACAGTCATGTTGAATTTATTCATCAAGTCAGAGAATACAGAGACTGCCTAACATGACTGAACAACTAATCCAATATAAAAAAATAAAACAGACAGCCATCAAGGCTTAAGCTTTCAGCTTTCCTTCAGACTATATTTCTACATGTATTAGAAGGGGTGAGATCAGGCATGAAAGCTGTATTAAATCATCCATTAAAAAGGGAAAATAATAAAGAATTCAGGTTAATAGTTAGAAAGAACTTTAAAATTTGAAAAGGGTGGATTTAGACTAGATATAAGGGAGACTTTTTTAGAATGAGGGTCGTTAAACACTGGAACAGGTTGTCCAAACAGGTGGCAGAAGCTCCATCCCTGCAAACATTTAAGGTCAGGCTAGATGGGGGTCTGAGCAACCTGATCTAGTAAATGTCCCTGTTCACTGCAGGGGTGGATGGATTGCATGACCTTCAAAGGTGGCATTCAATACAACCTATTTAGTGATTCTAGAACTACGGAAGAGTAGATGCTCCTTATGGATTCAAAAATAAGCAAGTATTCTATAGGCGTGTCTCTCCTTCTTTACAAAATGTCATAGAATAAACCCCAGAGTAATTACAGATTGACGGTCTCTCAAGAGAATAAAAGGGCAGAAAGGAAACACAGAATTAGGGTGAGGGGAACTAGAGGAGAGAAATGATAGAAAAAGAGATGTCAGCAGATGCTTATATTAATATGGGTGTACAAAAGGAAACAGGATTATGGACAGAATAAGAAAATAAAAGCCAAAGGTATATCTGAAGACAAAATACCAGAGCAAAGAAACAGAAAAGAAAGACTAGGGAAAGAATAAAAGGGTTTTTTTCTGAAGTCAGGTTTTACTGCAGAGCTGTAGTTGAGATTCAGGCTGAGAATGACCTTCTACTTGTGAAGGGTGGAATAGATGACACCTGCAGATTAGAATTTCACTATGAGATCAAATTTATGATCTCTCTAGTCCAGAACCAGCTCCAAAAGTTAATATCTATTGTTGATACAAAAGTGCAAGAATCCTGTAGTAACAAAACCTGGTATAAACTGCTCCCAAACAAGTGTCATATACTTTCTAAAATTCAGGGATTTTTTCAATACTTAATCTCATCTTGCTTTATTCCATATATGAGCTCCAGATATTCAAATTGTTCTTATAAACCTCTAAACCTTCTTTCAATCTTTTTAAGTTCTTTACATCAAATACCAATTTGGAGCATGCTCTATTTGTCCCTGTAAAGATTTCTCCTCCGGAAAGCTCTATTTCTCTCAGCTGTGAAAACAGGAGGATTTCTGACAACTACACTCACATTCTTTTGACACATCTGTTAGTACCCAAAGTTAGATGTGGTGATCCTTGTAGGAAATGATCATTTTTTTATACGTATGCATCTACATGGGCCTTTAACTCATATGAGGAAAACCTTTGTAACAAATTTTCCAAGTGTAGCCACTTTGGTTTGCAACATGGAGTGATTTAAGAGTGCATAAACTGAATTACTTTTCCATCAAATAGATCAGAATTTTTCCAACTGCCATGTGTTCATCAGTAAAAGGCTTAAGACTGGAGATAGTCTGAAGTAAATCTCAGTTTTAAAATATTTATTTATTATTTTAAAATATACCCTCTTTCAGGGTAGATTTAGGTTAGATATCAGGAAAACATTCTTTACTGTGAGGGTGGTGAGGCACTGGAAAAGACTGTCGAGAAAAATTGTGGATGATGCTCTGCTCCCTGAAAGTGTTCAAGGATAGGTTAGGTAAGTCTTCAAGCAACCTTGTCTAAAGGAAGGGGTTGGAGCAAGATGATCTTTAAGGCCCTTTCCAACCCAAGACATTCTATGGTTGTATGATTCTATGATTCTATGATATAATATGGACATCAGGTTTCAGAAGCAGCTGCTTTACTTGATAGACATGTTCCTATTACCTAACAGAAACTGCAAAGGCAGACATAAAAATTCTTGACCAGTTTTGCAAGAATAATGTTTTCGACTGGAAACTCCTTCCTTGTTTTGTTCACTGCCTCACTGTATCTCCTATTCTTAACACATTAGAAGAAACAAATCAGTAAGTACAGGGGAAGTAAGCTAGGCACAAGTGAATACTCTTTGTGAATTTGTGGAGAGATAGAATTTGTGGTGGAAGGGAGGTGATGTAATTCAATAAATGATTGAGAAGAGGGAACATCGATAGGTAGAGATGTGGAAAGATTGAATCTCCCTTGAGAAGATGAAAGGACAGTTCAGTAATTGGGAACAGCAAGGACCCATTTGGAGGGCAGACAGGAAAAGAAGAAGTAGTTAAGATAGTACAGTTGCTTTCAGATCTTCAGTTCAGCTCCAGTGCACTGAAGTAGTGATCTGAAAATTAAAAGAGAACAGTGCAGGAAAAATGTTTTGTTTTATTGAAAAACACATGGGGTTTTATTGTGAATATACATTTGTGATTCCTAATGTATAAAATGAGTTTCTAGAGCAATGATAACTTCACCTCTGGGTATGCACTAATAAAACCCTAATGTTTTGACAAAAAGTCTGTACTTTTCTTACTCATTTCAGGTATATTCATGCATGCACCTATTGTGCATGCTTGGCATAGTACCAGTATTATACACTGTAGTAGTATTCATACATGAAAAATCCCATTGACATAATAGTCAAGGGAGAATATGGTTTAATATATCTGTAATCCACATATTAAAGCTCTCTAAGTATGATTTGACATGACAGTCTGTAATACCTCTAAGCTTTAACTTCCTATTGTGTCTGTGACATATACTCCACAAATTACAGTACAGGGCTGTCTTATGAAATTCCATTTATGATCCTTCTTTTTTTGTTAAATTTATTTTATATATGTGCACATCTATGCATATGAACTTGTATATGCCTACAGCTTTTAAATATCTGTCCACACAAGATGGGAATTGAGAGATAATTCCTTCTTCCAGTCTTTAGTTCCCCCTGCTGTGCCTATGCATTGAAGTTGAGTAACATTGAAGGGTTGTAGAATGTGTCTGTGCCATAAGCAAGGGAGTAAAAAGGGAGGTGTATATGGGAGGACTAATACTTAAACTGCAAGATGCCAGTTCCACTGATATGTCACAAATGCCCAGTGATCCACTGCATGCCACAGTCTTCCTCCTGCATTCTCATCAAGAACTCACTAAATATGATAAATTCTTATTCCCTAACCGGCAGTTGCAGACAGGATCCCAGAGGGTTTGATAGCTGATCCTCTGCCAAGGATTATGGATATCAGTGCCACAGAGTTAACGGAGATGGGCTTGGTGGTACCCGTGTTCTCCCTTTTGACGTCCCCTTGCTTTTATGAAAAGGGAGACAGCAGCTGCTGGGGAGGTGCAGCTTTATGTTTCCTTAAGAAACTAAGGGCAGCTGAAATGGATGTTAAGGTCTGTCTAATATAGACCTGCTGTCAGTAGAATCTATGATGGACTTATGTGACTACGCTGATAATTAGCTTTGAGACAAATATGTGTAATTCAGACTATCTTGTGTCATCTGTGGGTGCTGGAACCCGTCTGCCTGCACACTGAAGCAAGGTACTTAATGATGTGTGCTTTGGATGTTTAACTAGGCATATCACGATTTTTCATCAGCAACAGTGTTAGCAGCAAAGCTGTATCTGCCATAGGTAGATGGCAGCTGCAAAACCAGCCTCAGTTATCTAACATTTTTATCCCCAAGGAATTGTTCTTGGATCTAGAAATGAGATTTCTTAATGGGGGGAAGGGGTGTATGACAACAGTACATGGGGGAAGATGAACCCTAAGTAACAGAAGTCCTTTTGAATTATATTGAAATTAATCTGATAATTGGAGTTTCTGATACATATAGATACGTACACATAAATACTTACACAGAGAGGCTTTTTAGAATAATTTGAATGCCTTCATGAGTCTAGAGATCTCCTAATTATATAAGGATGCAGCCCCGTCACTACAGTAGGATATGGAGAGAGAAGACTCAGGAGAATGTTATTTTAATAACCTTAGCAGATCACGCATTTACATATCTGAGCCCTTCCCTGTTCACACTGCCACCCTATCATTAGCTCAGTTTAATGTTTCTAATTTAATATGCTTTGTCTTTGCCATAAAGAATGAGAGTGCCTGTCTAAATTATTAGATCACTATAAAGAAAAGGTCTGTTAGTGTTCTTTCTATCCAGCATAGCATGTGGAGAAATATAATTCTCATTATGCAGCATTCCTTTCTCTGGGCCTTATTGGATTCCACAAATAGGAAATGTTCAAACTGGCAGTATTCATTTGCATAACTGTTTTCCATTGGGACCTGTCCCAGGCTGCTTCAAAACCTTTCAGTGACCACTTATATTAGTCTGTTTTTTCCACTCTTGTATTTGTGAACAGTCTGATATTTTTTATAGTAGCTTTTAAACATTTATCTCCCTGTCTGTTTACTGCCGCCCAAGCAACATGTTTCCTGAGTCTTGTCTGTAGAAAAATGCACACCAGAGACTCTTCCTTTCAACAACTTCTAATTAGGCTGCTGAGGTTGAGGTCTGAGCAAAGCAATTTAAAGGGTAACTTCCTTATGCTGGCTCCAGTGCTTCCTGCTTACCAGAGCTCACTGCTTAAGAAGCTTATCAGCTAACTTCCTGCTGGTGAGACACTTGCCAATCATCTGACATTACTCATTCAACGTATCAATGAGCTGGACTGCTGTTTTGAGAATAATAAGAATTAGAAAGAGGAACTGACCTTGTACAAAGGAGTGTTGTGGCTTGCATGCAGAAACCAGTTGCGGATGCGAGTAACAATTCCATTTCTGAGGCACACTCAGTATCACTACTCCTGCTTCTGCCTGAAATGCATGCAAAGGTGAGCTTTGCACAGCCTGTCTTTACTGGCTCATAATGTTCATTGCCTTGAAAATTTTAAGGGATTTTTCACTTGTTGTAATGAAAGAATAGTTCCTTTTTTTTTGTTTTGCCTCCCCTCACTTCCCTGCGAGAAAATGCTATTTTAAAGGCAAAAAAAATTTCTGGTATGTTGTTCTTAATTCTACTTTTCCACAAAATAACAGTTCAGTCATCACAAACAGACTTAGACTTGTACAGGTATGCAACATGAAGCATTAAAATAATTTCTGAGAGCTTTGGACTACACACTCACCCATTTGGCCCATTTGTAAAACCAGAAGTTCTTTTTAATACAACTTGGATAACAAATGTAATTTTTTTTTTCTGTTTTGTTTAAGAAAAAATACCAAACAAAACACACATAGAAAACATAAGATCTTTATCTCTGCTATTCCCTCCCAAAGCTTTTCCTCCTTATTAAACAGTAGGACATAGATATAGATTTTTTCCTGTTGAACCTACTGTGTTTCATCCAGTAATAAAGAAACTGGGGGAAAACTCCAGAAATGTATATCTGAATCTGTATTTGATAGAGACTAAAAATATTAATCTATCCAGCCTAAAAATAATAATATAGATGTGAAAATGATCAAACAAAACATATACACACACAAAACAAACCACAAAGAAACAACAAAAAAAATTTAAAACCCCCACAAACAAAGAAAAAAGAGATGAGAAACTATGTCTTCATAGTGTTGTCTCATTACAGAACTGTCCCTGAAAGAATGCTGCAATTTTACAATCTCTGAAGAATTCTATGGGTCTTAAAAATAATAATTAGCTTTTTTCTTTCTAGTATACATTTGAAACTACAACAATTCCTTGAAGAATTAACCAGAATCAACTGCCTTGTAGTACTACAGTAGTGAGGTACTTCTGCTAAATTTAAATAGCTACTATAAACAAACAGAATATGTTTACTATTCAATCAGTTTCTCTATGCATTTTCTATGAAGAGATATTTAAAATACTTATATTCTTACCACAAGCATTAACTGATATTATGGAGCTCTCTGTTCTCAGGATGACTTCAATCAAGAGATGAATAATTTCTTTCCTGTGATAAGCATATTATGAATACTCTGGCACTTAGAGAAAGAGATGCATAGGACATACCTTTATCCTTTTTTGTCAACTTTGAGACAGGGAAGGAGTTTTTTCTTTTGATTTTTCTTCATCCCATATGTTAGGCCATGACACAATTCATTTCTGACCAAGCTGCCTTATGCTTTATTGGCTGCTTGCCCATTTCTTGGGGCAATTTCACAACATGTGTCTTGAGCTCTATTTGATTCACTCCTCTGAGGTTGATTTTGTCCCTTGATGCCAGTGTCTGTAATATAATTGCCTGTACGCAGCCTGCTTGCAGACAGTATTCTTCTGCTGGGTACATTTTGACACACCCCATGTGGTCCTCATGGTTTGCCAAATCACTTGCTGCATTACAACCTGTTTTCTTGTCAGCAACAAGTGCCTTCCATGATGTCTTTTTTTCTCTGCTGTCCAGGTGTCACTTTTGTAAAGCCACAAGCCTTTTTTGGTGTTCTTCTATGTAGAAAGGGAGTTAGAAGAGAAGAATAATAAAAGTAATCAATATTGGATCTTTACTGTTATTGAGTCACAATTAAAAATTTTAAGAGAGAGTAGCTTAATAACATTGATTAGATCCATGAAAGGATTCAAGGTACAACAACTCCCCATATTATGCAATTAAGTTATTCACTCAGGGAGAAAAGAACTGGCTTCATTTTCCACTTTGGTATGACTATTTCCATAATACCCTTTAACTAAACCAACCAGTTATGCCAGGCGATGGTACTTTTCAACCTTTCTCATTGAAACTGAGACAATGTACAACACAAAGATGAAGAATAATGTACCAAAAGTGAATGCAAGAAAAGCATCACTCCAGCTCAGTGGTTCAGGCATTCACCTGAAGGAAAAAGTGCTTTGTTCAAGACTCTATTCAATCAGCTGTTTATATCTTTTACCATTGTGATCTTTGGATAAATTAACACCATAAAATAACAGAGAAGTCACTGCTTATTCAGTACCTCTAAGTCAGACAAGAAGATCTGTTTTTCTTTGCATTTAAACATCTAAATTACAAGTTTTACTTTACCACAAATGTCTTTATGATCAAATTTTGAGGCTGTTACCTTATGTACTTAAAGAAAAACACTTAATTCCTGCTTATATGATGTGGTTGATTTTAGCAGGCACTGCAAATCTTAAATGGGTTTGCAAGAACTCTGGGACTCTAAAGGTCAGTTTATTTCCAAATTGAAGGCATTAAAGGCATACTGTGCAACCATTCAGAACTGATAAAGTTAATTGCAATGAAATTTATTTACTTTTAATACTTGACTACCTATTTCTGGAAACGAACAACTTTTGCACAGATATTCCAGCTGTACATCTGCACTAGTTGCTGTCTTGGATCTATTCAAAAGTTTTGAGTCCAGAAGAAT
The DNA here is from genome assembly GCA_013399075.1 of Chloroceryle aenea. Classification (NCBI taxonomy): domain Eukaryota; kingdom Metazoa; phylum Chordata; class Aves; order Coraciiformes; family Cerylidae; genus Chloroceryle; species Chloroceryle aenea. Next base: position 219,739 of record VWZY01000395.1, on the reverse strand, counting down.
CTGCTGACCCTAACACTGTTAGTACAAACAAATGATGTGAACGTAAGAATTCAGTGTGTCCTGTAGGCACTGTGTATGGCCAAATCTCAGAATGTTTGAATACACATTTAAAGATTTAGTCTGTTGTTAGTGTTTTTCATCTTTCTGAGTGGGATACAGGGAGGAAATCCTGTAGGATCATGGGATTCTAGAAACAGGGAACCAAAACATGATACATAATCACACTGTATTTTGTTATTACTGTTTCCTATCTTTGGAATGAAAGTATCAAGAAGTATAGACACAACAAGTGCAAGTGAATTCAGGCAGACCCACTTTTTAAAATAAAAAAACAGCTTTGAAATCCTTTGGCATTTGTTCAGCTAGGTTGTTACTTAGTCTTCCACGTTTTCTATCTTTCATCTGTAAATATATTCACATTTGGAAAGAGATAATATTTTCTAGAAGTGTTATACAGAAGTGTCCAAGTACCTGTCTAACTGAAGTGTATATTTATTTATGGGTAAAGAGAAATGCTAAATTAAGTTAATCAGGTAATTAATACACTTTCTTCTTCAGAAATGCCTTCATATTTTTTCTAACTCGGTGTTTTGATTGATAAAAGGACAAGGATGTCCTTCCACTCTCTCACTTCTCTGCGCTTAAAAAAACCCCAAAAACCAAAAAACCCCAAACCAATACAAAACAAAAAAAACACACCAAAATAAACCAAAAACCTTACTTGAAAGAAAAACACTTCTCATAAACTTGAAAATTAAAAGGAGTCAAGCTTTCATCTTATTGTTAATATTGTAACAGAAATGATGACTAACTGATTAGTGATTGATGCAGAGTGGTAAGGGTCAGTTTCTCAACTGCTACACTTCATTATGTCTCTAGAACAGTACACCCACATCTCATCTCTGGGGCCAACTAAGCATGAAACAGTCATCAGGCCCAGGCATGCACTGTACATGATTAAAGTGCTAAGTGCTGGAGGGTCATGTGATCATGTACCAAATTGTGCATTCTACATGGTGCCCACATACACAACTTCAACCTTGGTTCTGTCAAATTTGCACCAAAACCAGCCTTTCCTGTTCAATAAACCATAATAACTTCATATACTCATTAATGGCTTTTTTTTTTTTTTTGGTCCTGATGGAAACGGCTGCAGTACTTCATGTGGATGAAACAAGAATCATAATACATCCTTCAATCTTCCTCCCTCTTCATCTTCTTTTGAAAGCTTGCCACTAGAAGTGCTTTCTCAAGACAGACGTGTAGATATGGGTCTCTTCTTGGTACTGTGGACAGGGATCAGGATGAAAAGAGCACTGGTAAATCTATCTTTAATGCCCTGTTCACATCAAGAAAACTACTCTCTTTGATAATGATGCTATCAAATACAATTATTTATTTCATGATATGGAGCACAACGCCTGGGGGATCATGAATAATTCATTGGCTGAGATTGAAAAGATATTTTTATGCTTGGACCTTGTATTTGGAAGATGAAAATAATATTCTGTTCTTTCAAGAATTGAAGAAGTTCTGAACAATCAACAGTTAAGTGAGTTAAAGCAAGATTATAGGTTTTCTTGATAGATAAATGGGGATGGGGGGAAATAATGGGATATAATCCCCTCAGGTTATATATGCTTTGGTATGAAGGTTAGTTTTTGCCTCTTCTTCTTTTCTTTCTCTTCTCTTCTCTTCTCTTCTCTTCTCTTCTCTTCTCTTCTCTTCTCTTCTTTCTCCTTCCTCCCTCCCTTTCCTTTTTGCAGTTGGTTTAAGAGAATAAATGGATTCTGCATGCTGATGCTCACTCACAAGCTGGGTGCCTGCAGAGTTCAGACAACAGCAATGGAGGAAGAGTCTTTGCTTGTTGGATGGTACAAGCTAATTTCCCCCAAGGTAGTGTCTTCCCTTTGACTATATACAGAGGTGATGTTGCTAGGACAACATGCCAAGTCAAAAAGCTTTTCCCTTTAAGTTGTAAGCTCCTTTTCTGTTTTATTAATCTGAAAATGTCTCATTTATAGTGCTGTATAAGTAATAATGCAGGGGACATTAAGTAGATCTTAATAGAAGCTTTCCATTAGCTCTTTCAAGCATGAAAACGTACATGGAGAGTACCTTCCTTAATTAATAAAATTCCATGATTTGGAAATTTACTTTAAAGTGGCAGTTACGAGACATTGCATAATATATGTATGGTTCTTTAAAACTTTAGGGAAGGTAGGAGTAGATCAAAATACATAGTTTCTGACCTAACTGAAATATTCATTCTTGTAAATACAATCTATTGTTCTATCTTCACAGTGAACATTGTTGTGCATTCCATTGCTGTGTAGATATTGTATTTGACATTTAATCACCTTGTATGAAAAGTATTAACAATGAATGAAAAGTCTTAAGATAATGGATCTGAGACAACTGTACCAATGCAAAAACCATAGCTTTAAATTTAAATAGGTGAAATTATTATGAAGATGATAAACAGGTCATATGGTAAGATTTTTTGTTTAATCACCTACTGAAGAACTAGCTGTTAGAAAAAAAAAAAAAAAAGAATCTATACCTTTATTATCTTATCATTTTGCTGAATCTCTTATAGACTTCACCCAATTATTCTCTATCTCTGTGTGTCTATGTGTTTCTGTGCCCTCACTGGAAATTCAGTGACTTTTATGAGAAAAGGTTTTGAGGAAATCCAGCACTCTAGCACTTCTTTAAATGAAAGATAAAATTTGTCTCAAGTGAAAGCCTAAACTGTCCTTTATGTTTGTTATCATATAAATTGTGTACTGCATTTTTTTCCTCAGTTCTTTTGTCCCGATTGTTGATGCCTCTTCTATTAAGTTACTGACTCTACAGCAATGCTGCTTCACTCAGAAAATCACACATGAACAAGGTTTGCAAGATGTTCCTGGACTAAAGCAATAGAATTACAAGATTAAATTCATCCTCATAATCTCTTCTTCCTGACACTTTTGGCAGAACTCAAATTTGCTGAATGTGTTGAATTTAGTATCAAATTTCAGCATGCACTGAGGATAAAATTGATGATAAAGTTGAAAGCTGGAAAGGAAAGAATCACTGAGTGCAGACCAGTGTACAGGATGTGGAGGAACTAAGATAGTAAAAAATGCCGCCTTTGATGTTAAGACAATTATAAAACCTCTAATGCCAATCGTGGTGGATTGACCCTGGCCAGCAGCTAGACACTATACAGCTGTCTGCTCACTCCTTATCCCCAGCAGGATGAGGGAGACAACAGGAAGAGCAAAAGTGAGAACACTTATGAGTTGAGATAAAAATGGTTTAATAAGCAAAGGAAAAAGGAAGGAAAAAAGAAAACCAAAGGAAAAACCAACCCAAAAAAGTGATGTATAGACAATCACCACCTCACCACCTCATCCAAGCAGACCAAAGCCCATCCAGTCTCTGAGCAATGACTAGTATAGACAAAAAAGTTCTCAGTTTTTCTTGCTGAGCATGATCCTATGTGGCATGGTCAATTTGTTTCATCTGTCTAGGTTGTGTCAGCTCTCTAACTCTTGCTAACCCTCAGCCTATTCACAGATTAGCAAACAGAGAAAAGCTTGATGATGTGCAGCTAATGCACAGCAACAGCCAAATCATTGGTTTATTATCAACACTGCTTTACACACAAATCCAAATCAGTATCATCTGGACCTCTATGAAGAAAATTGTGTCTATCCCAACCAAAGCCATTACACCAGTCCTGGAAAATAAACTGAGAAATGAAGAGGGAATGAAGTCTCAAAACCTTATATTCAGTGAAAAAAATGAAAAGGTTTGGCTTTGTTGTTGTTGCTCATTGTTTTTCAGTACATTTGGTATAATTTTTTTGCTGTAAAATCTGATTTTATTATTTTTTACATTGAAGATTATCACTGAGGAAATGGCAAATGAAAGCACAAAAATAAGCCACGAAGTATGCTACATCACTTTCTAGTGTTCTCTTCATTCTCTGCTTCTATCACAAATTAACTTCTGACAATTGACCATTGCTTTAGTATCAGAACTATTGAAAATGTTGTTTTGTGAGAGTACTATACTTGGAGTGCTAATGACCTCTGATGTGCTTATCAGCCCCATGGATTCTCTGCTTGAAAAGTCTTTTTTTTTTTTTTTCTTTCAGGATGACTTTAATTTATCTACACAGGAAAGTATCAAGAAAGCTATAGAAATAGCTCTTATAGAAATAGATCTTATTCTATTTTTTCCTGGTTTAGATAAATCTGTTAAAACATTAACCTGGCCTTAAATTCCTTAGAGATGTGATGTGTATAATATATTGTAAGGGCTGAGAGAAATCTATAGAAAATGCCTGCTTAATCAACAAAGACATTAATCTATATGCATGTAAATTTACCTAACCCTAATGTAAAATCTTAAGATATATCCTTAGGTATTTTTCTTTTTCTTATTTTCTTTTTATTGTGGTAATGGTCAAGACCAATCGAATATATTAAATTGATGAAAATTTATAGGTTTAATGTAATTGCTGTCATATTTGCAAGGCAAAATACAAGAAATTGAATTTCATTTGTGAAGAGAATTTTGTTCAGAAATTCAGGGAAAGTTTTCTTTAAGTAATTTATGTTACCTAACATATTTCCTTTGTGAAATTCAGGAAAAATAAAAATTCTTGCTGAAGCTCAGAAGAAGGGAACTTTTGCCTTAATATTAGCATTTGTTAGTGCAAATCTGGCATCTCAGATCAAAACACCAATCAGACTGCATAGACAACTGACCGAGTTGGATGCACAGATTTCCTCTATTGATTCTGATGTTCTAGCTATAACCAGCCAATAACTCCTAAATAATATTGGTGTCTTAAACTGCTACATATATAGGTGAGTAAAATATTGTGATTCCAAAACTGAAGACTGAAGTTCCAGTGCTGAAGATAGCAACAAACTCTCTTTGATATCTGTAGGTCAGAATGATAATTTGGGATTTTTTGATGAAGCAGGCCTGGTTAAGCCGCAGATAAACGTGTGGATGCTTATCCAAAGTGAAAAGAACACAAGTAAGTTTGAACTGTGTTCTTTAGTCTTCACATGAGGTTTTTATGAATACCACACAATACTCAAGGACCTCAATGCTGCTCACTTTAAATAGGTCAGGGAAAAGCTTGACTGTTTCTTGATACTAATGGAAAAGGAGTTATCTATCAAAGTACTTGAAATTACAGTGAATGATATCCACTGTATATAGCACTCTAATTTTTTTTTTTTAATTTCTAAATACTTTGCTAACCACTGAAGAAACATTACTGCTTTCACAATGAAATGAGACTTCTGCTTGCTACACTAAATTAAATCAAAATATGCAAGGATAACATTTAAATTTTAATACCGAATCAAAGCAGTAAAATAAAATCTGGGGAAGTGAATGAATTCGCTGCTATTTGCCTTAGTCATCTGTTCTCTCTTTGAGTGGTATTGTTCAGCACCTTTTTTTTTACTGACTCACTGTGTTTGACTTACTGACTTGGTTGGGACTAATTTTCTGGATAAAGTCCAGCCATGTATACGTAATTTACAATACAGTTTAGCTTTTTTAGTTATACTATAAATTTATGAGAGTGTAACCTTAAGACTAAACTTCTCAGAGCATGTATTGTGTGTCATTTTATCTCTAAACAGAGGTACACCTGACTGCTTAAACTAGCTCCAATTGTTTTCACTCTTCATTCTAGGAAAAAAATGCTACAGATAGGTGGATTATTTGAAACAGTCAGGTACTCAAGTGGTCCTGTCAAATAGGCAACATTTCTGATGGCATGGTACTTTCAGAATCCAAGGTATTCATCAACAATATTATCTGTTGTTAGGGTAGGAACTGTTGAGCTTCCAGGGGCCATAACTGTGGAGGGAGGAGCTGAAATTGTGTCAGAACTACTTTCAGAGCCACTGCTCAAAATGCATGTCAAAGTCCAGAGGAAAGATACTGAAAGAGTGTCCAAGATCTTAGTGTAGCTGCTTATGTAGTCCTTAACTTTCTCCATACTTTCAAGACCTTTTCTTTTGCATTGTCTAATGTCTGATGGTGGCTGGCTGACAACTGTGCTTCCACTTCAGGTTTACTGTGCATGTTTGGTTAGTTCTTTGCTAACATTTCTTCCTGAGCTCCCTGTGGTCTTTCTTTTCACTGAATATGTACTAATGTGCATAAAAGTCCTGAAGAAATAAATCACATTTGTGCTCATCACCTGATTTCCTTCCAAAGAGGTGTATATGTGGTTTTCTTACTGTAAATACTGTTGAATGAAGAGTTAAATTCTGTATGAACTGGATTCCCTTTTATGTTCCTCATTAACTCACCATTAAAAAGAAAATGTGGTCATTGCCTTTTCCAACTTTTCCTTAAGTAAAATAAGCATGGGCTTTAGGTTGCCATGCTACCTACAGCCAATACTATAATTTGGAACCACATCATAGCTAACAGCTGCACCTCTGAGGACTTGAGACACCTGCTACTGGAAAAACCTAGCAAATTTCTCTTGTTTTCATACTGTAAGGTTCTATTCTAGATAGGACATGGTGGACATTAGCATAAGAACTATTCTGCTCTTACTCAGTTGATATAGTGAAATTCTGTTTCACATAAACAGCTGTGTGACCTTGTGTAATTCTTTCTGCCTTAGATATACTTGTACTCCCATCTATAAAATAAAAATATAATTGTTGTAAAGAATTTTAACATCATAAAATGAAATTATAACATGTAAGTGCAAAGTACTGTTGTTTATCATGTATGGTTATGAAGCTCAGTGTAGTACTTTATTTTGTCTCCTCATAATCCAACAGAATTATAAATGTCAAGTAAGATTTTTTTGTTAGCCTCAATACAAGAATAATGTGCAGTGAATAAAACATTCCCACATTAAAAAAAATGTATTTTTTTTTAAATACAGTGTATGTGCATTCTGAACAGAAAATGTTTCACTAGTGACTGTCATTTTACAACAAATGTCTTTGTCTATAGTGTTTGTTTTTCCCTGAGGAAGAGTTGAAGGTCACATTATTAAAAGTGCTAATAAATTACAGTATTTGTGTTAGTTAATTAAACCTGTCAGATGAAAAATTATCTGATATTTTGGATTCTATATTTTTCTATCTCCATTTAGGTAATTCAGGGAAATGAATTTCAGAGCTAAGAATAAAATAATTTCAGAATTTTTTTGACTGGAAAAAGTTTAAATGAGTAGATTTTTTTTTCCGATTGTATGTAATATGACAAGTGCATTTTTTGCCCCCAAACCTTTGAACTCATGAACTCTTGTAAATTCTACATCTTTCTTTCTAAGAAGTCTAAAACCTTTGATGACACCATAATTTATTTTATTTTATTTTATTTTATTTTATTTTTTTCCCCCACCTGACTTTGTGTCAAGGAAGGGCCTCACCGAGGACAAAGAAACAAAGAAGTCTTCGTCTCAACGTTCAGTGATTTTTTCTAGGTTAGAGTAGGCAACTAATTTTAAAAAGTTAGGCCAACATTAGTTTAAAGGAATGTGGTGGGCTGACCCTGGCAGGATGCTAGGTGACCACCTGGAATCCATTCTTTTGCTCCCCTCCTTGGATGGACAAGGGAGATAAGATACAATGGAAGCCTCATGGGTCAAGACAAAGATAGGGAGGCATCATTCACAAATTACTGTCATAGACAAAACAGACAAAACTTGGGGAAAATTAATTTAATATATTTCTTACTAAATTAGAATACTCCCAAATTCCCTGTCTTGTTTCCACCAGCAGCAGAGGGGAATGAGGAATGGGGTTTGTGGTAAGTTTATTACATATTATCTCTGCTGCTGCTGCTTCTTCAGGGAAAGGACTCCTCATACTCTTCTACAGTGCCAACATGGGATCCCTCTTATGGAACACAGTCCTCCAGGGACATCTCCAATATAAATAGTTCCCACAGGCTGCAGTTCACAAGATACTATTCCAATGTGGTTCTCCCACTGGGTCACAAGTCCTCACGGCAAACCTGTACCAATGTGGGGTTCTGTCTCCATGGGTCCACATGTCCTAGGAGGATCCAGATCCAGTGTGGGTGTGAGAGGTCACAGTCCCTTTTGGGAATCCTGTTCCAGAGTGTAGTCCTTCACAGGCTGCAGTGTGGATATCTGCTCTACCATTAACCTACATGGTCTGCAGCGGAACAGTCTGCCTCACCACGGTCTTCACCACAGGCTGCAGGGGAATCTCTCATTCAGTGCCTGGATCACCTCCTCCTTCTTCTTCACGAACATTGGTGTCTGAAGGGCTGTTCCTGTCACATATTCTTACTCTTCTCTCTAGCTGCTGTTGCTGTTGGGCATCAACTCTTTCCCTCTTCTTAAATGTGTTATCACAAAGGTGCTACCACCATCACTGATTGGCTCAGCCTTTGTCAGTGGTGGCTCTGTCTTGGAGCCATCTGGCATTGTCTCAATTGGAAAAGGGGAAGCTTCCAGAGGCATCTCACAGAAGTTACCCCTATTGCCCTCCTGATACCAAAACCTTCCAATGTAAACTCAATACAAGGAGTACAATTTCAAGAGTGACTCTTTAGAGGACAAGACAAAATTCTCATTTGTTACCAACAGCTATGTACACCATACAGTGGACAACGGACAGAAATAAGACAAAGACTTTCTTTACTTCCAGTACCCCTTGGTGTCATGGATTGACGGGGTCAGATTCACTTGGTTCATGTTACTTAAGTTCATCAATCTACTTGTACTGACTGAAATAAATGAATATGGAAAGAAAGGTGAATGCAAAACTGGAAATGGAAATATATTTTTTAAAGACTGAGTGGAAAACTGAAACCTTGAGATCTACAGAGGGTGGAAACTCCATGAACTGCAAGAGAAGGTTGTAGTTTTCACGATGGAGATGAAATTTTATACAAAAGTATGATGCAAATGTTAGGTTACTTGCACTAGTGCAATGGAATAAAACTGAATGTTATTCAAAAAATGTCACTTAGCTATAGCAATTAGGTAGATCCTGTCTCAACTGCATGCTACTCTGAACCTGTCCCCTTTATAGATAATAAGCAGTTCAGAGCCTTTTAAAATCATAGATCTCTGCCTGATATGCAGTACTTTGAGTTGGAAAAGTGGAAGGTGCAGTTCTTTTCCAATAGCATGTTTTTGTGGCAGAAGCTTTTCCTGGTCTAGGAACTGAGTGTTCACTGAGTACAGTATTTATAAAGATTACTCCTTCAGCCTATATCTGGGTGATATGATGCAGCAATTTAAGAGCTGGAATACCATATCTAATCCTGTCTCTGAAATGGTATGCTTGCAAGGGAATAAAAATTCGTTGAAGTCTATGGCATACGTGGCAGTTAATCTTCTCAGTCACTGAAGGCTGTGATGGGTTCTCTAACCAAAAGATTTTATATAGTATTCCAAGATTAAAATACAACTTATGCTTTTCTTCTCCTAGCAGAGACAGTAGATAGATATCCTGTTTTTTCCAACAAAAAATGTTTTGTAACTGAACACAAAGGTCTTCCTTATTTCATAATCATATGAAATGAAGTGTCTATCTTGTAGCAGTAGCAATATGCTTCAGGTATTCTAGACGAGTATTTCCTCTATACAAAAAAGAATAAGGAAGTGAGAGGTGGGGTCTGCAGGGAGGTGAGGGTGAGGAAGCAGATTGCATTACAAAATTGGGAATATTGGTTATACAGAGAGGGATGGTTTCCATGGGGACATTGACAGGCTGGAGAAATTGGCAAGTAAGAATGTCGTCAAGTTTAACAAAGGGAAATGCCAAGACCTCCTGAACCATGGGAGAAAGAATCCCATGCATCAAGGCTGGGAACTGACTGTCTGGGAACAAGTTTTTCAAAGAAAGACTTAGGGGTCCTGGTGGACAGCTATTTGTCCATTAGTCAGCAACGTTACCTTGCAGCAGAAAAGGTCAACAGTTCCTGAGGAAGATCATGAAACAGGTGAAAGATGAACCTTCCCCTCTACCAAGCACTGGTGAGACACATTTGGAGTTCAGTGTCCAGTTCTGGGCTCCTCAGTACAAGACAGACCGGGGCATACTGTCAAAGGGCCAGAAACATGATAAAGGGACTGGAACTTCTGACATATGAGGAGATGCTGAGAGATCTGGAACTATTCAGTGTGGAGAAGGCACAGGGGGATCTTATCAATGTGCATAAGTACGTCACTGGGGTAGGGGGAGAAATAAAGAAGATGGATCCAGACTCTTAGTGGTGCCCATTGAACAGACAAGAGACAATAGGGATAAACTGAAATACAATATTATAAGAAAAATTATCTTACTGTGAGAGTGGTGAAACACTGGAAAAAGTTGCTCAGGCAGATCGTTAAGTCTCCATCCTTGGAGATATTCAGAACTGAACTGGAAAAAATCCTGAGAAATCTTCTCTTGATGACCCTACTTTGAGAAGGGAAAGTTAAAATGAGGGGTCTCAACCATTGAATGATTCTGTCACTACCATTAATCACTGTTTTCCACCTGTTCAATTGATCATTTTAATTTCTTCTGGTATGGGACCTTGTCTATGATTAACAGCTGGAAATCATACCTTAATGTTCAGAACTCCGAGAGTTCAGCACAGAAAACCCTGTTATGTTCTAGAATGGAAATAAAAGGTATTAAGACTAGAACTCTGCCAGTGGATACTGATGGTTGCTTTCCTACTTTACTATGCAACAAATATACAGGTTAAGCCAGCAAGCTGTCTCTTCACTGTGACTAAATCTATCCCAATACTCGGTGGTTTCCGTATCAAGGAGGATGGAAAATCTCCTTTTTGCTTGACATATACTGTTGAATTGTACTGCCTACCTTACATTCAGTACTATGTATAGGAATGCATACAAGCTACTTTCATCATATTCAGTACCAGCATGACCCTGGGTATTTGCATATTTTGCATTTGTATGCTCTACTTTTTATTGTTTCAGCTCAACATTCCAACTTGATCCCGATGTATCTAAGAAATATGATAATTTAAGTTTTAACAGGCTCATTTGCCAAGGAGCATTACCTGTAGGGGTATGGCCACAAACTGAGAAAATTTTTCTAACCCTAACGAGTCAGCCACTGGTTAAGAGAAGCAGTTACTGCTTCTGTGTAAAGCATACCTTGTTTACAATGAGGTTGGAATGGAAGCGATGTCTGAAGGTTGCCTCATGAATAGGCACATTTTCCTAGCAATTTCAGTGATACGTGTAATGTTTTGGTTAGTCTTATCTTTATAATAATCACCTACAAGGATTTAACATGTTCTCTGGTCCACATTGACACAGAATCGCTTATGGCTCCTGTTTTCCCAAGGTATTGCTGGCCAGTTATCTTTATTGTGAGACAAACTGATACTTGCTTGAAGACCTAAGAAAAGAGTTGAATTTTCATGAAGTGTTTGGAGTCCCTGGTATCATGGGATTTAAAGCAGAATTGTGGTTTTAATGTACTTTGTACTCTAACACAGGAATATTGCAAGTGTCAGGGCACATACTTGCACAGATAATCTTGTATGCGGGATGCATCAGGTACAAATGTAATATATTGTCTGAAGACTCATTGTTATTACAATACCTATAACCATCTTTTCCATTTGGTAGGGAAATTGACATTTACTCCAACTAAAATGACATTTTAAAAATTTTTGCTAACTTATTTGTAGTTTGTGAGTCACATAAATGCTCTTATTTCTTCCTGACCTTGTCAGAAACAAAGATCTCATGTACAGGGAAAGTAATACAACCACTCTGCTAGAATGTCTTTTACTATACCAAGTGCAGTAGCCAATTACTGTGTAGCATATCGTAATACACTACCATGAACCATATTTCCCATTTAGCTTAAGAGCATGTCTAACACGTTTGGAACAGAAATGAAGAAATGAATTGAGTGCTGTATCATCTCCCTTTCCTTTCTATGCTCTCAAGATAAAAAATAGAACCATGCCTCCTCCAGCTGTCATCTTAGTTCTGAACCTGCAAAGAGCTATTATAATACAAATGCTCACTTTTTTTTTTTTTTTCCTGTTGAATGTAGTGCCATCGGTTAGTTGGCTTATGTGTACTAGATATGGGGAAGCACTTAGCTGTGTGTATTTTTTTCTGTGCTCATGTATTTCTATTTGTTGGGTTACAGATGAATGTTCACTTTCAACTCTGTGGTAGAATGACTTTGATACTTCTCTGAAGTTCAGGTGCCAGGGTAGATCAAAGCCTTTCCCAACAGACATGTTCATGTGAAGTAGCAATGAGTGACTGATTGACATGAAGCTGATATTGCTGAATTATGTTAGTAAATGATAATACATTTATTTGCTATACTTCTGTTTTGTTTTGTTTTGTTTTTCTGTGAAGGAGCAACCTCTCAGAGTCTTAACCAGTGGCTGACTCATTAGGGTTAGAAAAATTTTCTCAGATTGAGGCCATATCCCTCATATTTTGATTATATGTGAAAATGCAAGTAAAATTCAGGTTTTTTTGAAGGGGTGATGAAGGGGGAATGAGATGTTGAAGTTGATATTCAGCATGCCAGTTCTTTTTCTTGTCTTTTCAGATTACTTAGAAGGAAGGATTAGAAACCCTGTAACATCCTTATCTGTGATAACTCAACTGTGGTGAGCATGCTGGAAGAGCACTGTGGACGATTAGATGTTTTGAGTGACTATCAGCTTACACCTATAACTTTGTTTCCTCCCAAGGACAATTAAAGCTATATTACTGTATGTTATGGTTTGGTCGAGTTGTTGGTTTTTTTTTTTGTTGGTGTGGGGTTTTTTGGTTGGTTTTTTTTGGGGGGGGGGGTTTATTTTTGTTTGGTTGGGGTTTTTTTGTTGGTTTGGTTTTTTTGTTGGTTTGTTTTTTCTTTTTGTTTGTTTTTTTGTTATTTTTTTTTTTTTTGTACTTACATTTGATATTACATATTTTTTAAGTGCCTGTTTACTGGATAACACACAAATAAGATATGGATATCACAAATACGAACAGAAAGGCTCTACCCACCCTACCTTACCCTATCTCACAATTTTAAAAGGTGGTTGTTTGTATATCACTAGGAAGAGATAGAAAATGAGGGCCTATAGTCTTCTGAAGTATATAGGAGTCTATCCATTGATTTCAAAGGGCTTTGGATAAAGGCCCAAGGGATCATAATGCAATCAACCAGACAGTTGCCTTTTTTTAGAATGCTTTGTAGACTCATCTTTTTATTTTATTTTTAAAGTCCCTGATACCAGGAGGATAATATCTGCCTGAGAGTGAAAGACATATAAGCAGTAAGGAGAATCAAAGCGTAACTAGCCTTCCCATGCTACATCTATGATGCAGATTAATCGCTGCTCATGGTTTAAAAAGGAAATTATTGCAATGTAACTCGGGGCTTCAGTGAGGTGAAGACTTTTAATCTTTCTTCCTAAATCAGCGAAATCCAAATTCAGTGCCAACTTATTACAGTTCTTGCACATAGGAGAAGTGAATGCAGATGAAGCTCAGACTGTAAGGTGCTGGTTCTTATATTCCATAACCTGATAGAAAAAGGTGGATATAATTTTTACTTGGGCATGCCTCAGCAAGGGCCTCTGGGGAAAAATTACATAAAAGTTACTATTCTTGTGTATATCCAGAGTTATGTTCTGAGGTCAACGGAATTCTCTAAGTGAAGAGTACTGTGGAATTAAAGACTTACTTCATGTCCATCAGTGGAATGAAGTAATTTTAAAAGTAGTCACTAATTTCTTTAGTCTAAATAACTTATGAAAGAGCAGAGAAATACAGTATGATCCTTCAAGACATAAAATGGTGCCTTTTGTGAAACAAGAAATATTTTCCTCCTCAGTAACCAGATAGGTACTACATTTTTCACTCTTTTCAGGAATGTTATAACTTTTGTGAGATATTAGTAGCTCAGTTCAATGTGGAAAATTCTGTGCTTTGACAATACATAAACAGTTCCATATTGAGGTTTCAAAACTTCTAACACATTTTATCCATTCTTTTGCTAGTATATCTAAGTACTATTTGTAAGCAATTTACAGTATGTGTGATTTTCTCAAAGTGTTCACTCTCTTTGCTGTTTGTTATTCCAGGTGTGAAATTTGTCACCTAAGTCAGCAGTATGATTTCTAGTTTCTGCTGTGTTATTGTTGCTACTATTTTTTTTTTTATTCATTGTTTGGAGAAGGTGGCAGTATGCCCTTATTAATTCAGTGGAAGATTTCAGGGTAGGTTATGTAATTGAGAGGATAATCACACTCTTTATGAGTTTATAACTCCTGCTTTTATTTCTTTTTGAATTTGTGCTGAATCCTTTTCACATCTGTGTTTAACCATGTGTTGTATGTAATTTTAAACAATGTCGTGTATGATTAGTCACTATGATTTAAAGTCAGGGTTTTGTCAAAATGCTTGTCTGATCCAAATAAGCATTTATCCAATTTCTTTTTTTTTCTTTTTTTCTTTTTTTTTAATGGAGTTTGGTCTGGCTCCACCAGACTTGGTTTTAATTTTCTGGTTAATCAGATCAATTTGTCACAAAGAACAGAAAAAGGTGAAAGAACAGATCATCAATTCCTATTGTGTATGGGGCTAGATGACACTGAATTGCACTGAATTAGAACTCAGTGTTCACTGGTAAGGAAGAGAGAGATCCATTACATAAACCAATTTTCAGTCAGTGAGTTATAGTTGGAGCACACAGAGAAACTAGCCAGACTATACTTAGTTATTGACAGACAGTAGTGACTAAAGCTGGAGTAAACTAATGATAACCTCAGGCTTCCTTCTACCTTTACCCTTTATTTTAGAGCACAAGCAACCATGAATCAATAGTGCTTTCCTTTTCTGTCCTAAAATGGGGGGTTTTGGTTCTTTTGTTTGTTTTTTGTTTTGTTTTTTTTTTTTAAAGATCAGGACTTGAGTTTCTGAACTCAAGTATTGGCAGTACTTGTCCACTGAGAACAGCACTACAAGGAAGTGATTCATGTGGTGTATACAGTATGTCCAAATTAAGAAATTCTTACAGATTGTGTAAGCTGCCGGCCAGCCAAAGAAGAGAAACAAAGTCAGATGATTTTCATCAAAGTGTTATCCAACTCTTAGAATTACAGTCCCGAGGAAACAGATTCATGTTTTAAATATAACTCTGAGACCTGGAGTTTGATTTGTTGTAGTTGGAGAGTATTTTATTTTCACTTCATAACACAGTCATAAAAAAAATAATTAATAAAAATTAACAACAATTACAGTGCTCATACTTCAGCTTCTGGATAGCAATATGTTAAAATAATGTCTCCTTCTCGGCCCCTTTACAGAAGAGTACAGGAGATGAAATAGCTTATAACTTTCTAACTTCAGGATGATGCTTTTATTGATTCAGAGGATTATATATGTTAGAATTACCTCCTTGTAAGTAAACAAGCCTGGTGTAGATATTTTTAATTTATTTTTTTTTTTTTAAAGTAATTCAGATAGAAAAGAAAAAATTAAAAAAACCACTTTTTTTCTTTTATGGATAATAGGCTTTCACAATAGATGTAAAACCAAGGTTAGTTGTGACATGAAGTTGCATCTTGTGATAATGAAAGCAAAAAATCTTAGTAACTCCTGAAATTGTACACTCAAAATGAAAGAAACACAGTTTATTGACCCCTGACTGTTCTTTCCCTTCTGTCACAGAAGATGTCTGGAAGATAGAAAAGAAGGAACAGTGGCTCGATTTATTATGTATTCCTGTATAAGAACATAGGAGTAACAACATCTCTATGGGGTTTCTGGAATTATAGGCTATCCTGTAATAGATGAACAAGTGGATTCATCTTGCCTAATTTCATATATATCTAAAAACTCAAAATCTAACCTGAACTTGGAACCTAAGATGGTAGAGGCTGCCCATTATCTTGTGAAAGAACAATACGGCAGGGCACAAGCAATCGATGAGGTTTCTGGATTACATTAATAATAACCTTATACACTCCCAGAGAAAAAATAGGTCCAGAAGAGCTGGTTACCATTCAGGGTTCACCTTCTCCAAGGTGAAATATGGTCAGTATTGTTGAACAGAATCAGCAGCAGATCTGCATGGGTAAGAAAGAAAATTCTGATTAAATTCAGGCATAAAAAGAAAGCATACAAGAGGTTGAAGCAGGGAAGAGTCACCTATGAAGAGTAGAGACATTGTCTGAACATGAGAAAATCAGGTTCAGAAAGTCAAAGCAGACACACCTGGAGCTGAATTTGGTAAGGGACATAAAGGCCAACAAGAAGGGTTCTTACAGGTACATCAGCAGCAAAAGTAGGACTAAGGGAAACATGAGCCCACTGCTGAGTTGGATAAATGGCCCGATGACAAAGAACATGGAAAAAGCTGAGGTAATCAAAGCCTTCTTAATCTTGGTCTTAACTAGTAAGAATGGTCTTCAGGAATCCCAGGTTCCTGAGACCAGTGTGAAAGTCCACAGCAAAGATGACTTACCCCCACCCTTACCCTGAATAATATTTTTCAACTTTGAGGACATCAGTTTTAAGCTTTATCCCACAAGCTGTGCAGACATGGGACTTTCTGTGCGTTTGGTAATTCTAATTGTTTGTGTGTGGTAAGTAAAAGCATTTTCCTTTTATTTTCTTATTCATGCTTAGGATGCCTCGGCATTGGCTACTGTTAGAGATAATATACTGGAATTAGACTGTACTGGACTGAAACAGGAGTGTTTGCATTTGTCACTGAAGAGGCTGAGATTGTTTGCAGTTAAGCATTTTCCTTGAAACTTGCCTTCTTCTATGAAATAACACAATTCATCCTGTTTTCATATGGAGCTTCTTCTAGTGTACTCATGACCTTCCACATAGAATAGAAACATCCATTCTTCCTATTACTGAGGATCAGAAAAATCAGAGCAGTATTTTGTAGCCTACCTTAAAGAACAAATCCTCAGTTTGATAGCAACAGAAATCACAGCAAATTGAGTCCTCATTATTTGTTTAGTTGCAATGACATTTTGAATACTTTGTATTCAATATGTGTTAATAAACTCTGGAATCTCACAAGGCATAATTAATGGCATTTTTCCCTTACTAAATAACAATTATTTTTAAGAACAACATAAAAATTTTAACTTCTTATATTTATTACAACCGATTGTTCTAGGAAATGCTGACAAATTTTTTGCATTTTTTTGTGGTTAATTCTTCTTCAAAAAAGTAACTATAAAAAATAGAAAAATATTTAGTGAAACCTACTGGTAACTTCAGTAATTTACAGTCAGTGTATTGATGATAGAAGTCACAGGAAATAACACTAAAAATATGGCCAGAAAGTCACAAGTTGAGGACAAAAGTACTCCTTGATTCTGAAACTGGTTTTGTGAAAGTAGTGTAGGACAATGAGTGTAATTTCTTCTCTTTTTCTCTCCTGTTTTTTATTACATGATTTTTACTCTTCACTGCTTTTCCTTCTTTGAAAACCTCTTTTGCTTTTAAGATCCTGAAAAAATGCTGGTACTATCTATTACTTTTCAATAATTATCATCTCCAGTACTACGGGGGGAACATCAACTCAGAATTTCCTTTCTTCCTCCTCTGCTGTCTGGCATGTTGTTTTGGCGTCTCATCTTAAAAAATTTATTGCAAGCTTTGTGCAAGCCCAGTTTATCTTTTAGTTCTGTACTTTAATCACATCTAGCACAACGGCTTCAAAGTGCTATTACAACAAACTTACCATTAACTCTTTCTTCTAATTTGCCTTTTGGCTCTTGCACACCTTTACATCTTGTAAATTCTACTTTTTTTCATTCAATCTTCTGTTGATTATATCAATGTGTCTAAATGACAGATTATGAGGGACCAATATCTGACTCTGAAACCAAGGAATTAAGATTGACCAGCATGAATATTTCTTAGGATTAGCTCTTTCTTAAGTAGATTTGTCTTCTAGAGAGGCAGTTGGATGGGTGTAAAACACAGACAGAGATAAAGTTAACAATCAAGCAGTTCAGATGACCACGGACCCAATGTGTAAGGCTACTCCCTAGTAGAATAGAGTGTTTCTTTGTCAGGAACCTGATCTAATATTCAGATTGGTATAGAACTGTTTTAATGTCCTGCCCCCCTTCTCTTCAGAAATTATCTCCTTCATATGATGTGGAAGTCCTGAAATGACAAAACTTAACAAAATGAAGAAAAAAAAGTCTGTCAGGGAATCTATTATGTTCTGTGTGGTCTCTCTGAAGAAATAAAAATGAGATTGTGATTAATTTTAATAAAATGTGAGGATAATATAAACATTTTAAGAGCTACCACCCACAAATTAGTGTAGCAATCATATGGTCTTGAAATATCTCTCTAAGGAGAAGAAAGAGAATTCTATTTACAATTAGCGAGTCCTAAGAGCCCACCCTGAAGATGCAGTTTGTACCTGAAGTGAAAAACTTTATTGCAGACATATCTATGACATTTCCGTTAGCCATCTGTATAACATTTCCGTTACTCAGAATTCCTAAAGAATTATAAAAAACCAAGAAAAGAATAAAGAAAGCAGCAGATTAAATACATATACATATATATAAAAAAAAAAAGAAAAAAAGAAGATGAAAAGTGCAGTCTACATTTGTCTACATTGAACAGATCTATCTCTATACAATTACAGAGAAGTTACCCAGATGCTAAGTTAGCTGAAGTACTGAAACAGCTCAAATTTTGTGTACTTGTTTTTTATATTTGTTTTTTTTTTCTGTCATGGAAGCCCTATTTCTGATTTTGCCAATCCTTTAATTTACTAGAATAAATCTTGTTTTCTCTTGAACTTTATCCAGTGTTTTCACAAAAGAAGGATGAATCTGCTAAGTAAAAATGAGATTGGGTTGCAATGGAAAATGGACAAAGAAAAATCCATTGTTCAGACACCCAGACACAGAAAAGTTCTGTGATGTTGCAAACTGAGGTGTGTTTCCTCACAAAATGCAAGGATCAGTTACTGTCAGAAGTTGACAAAACATATAAAAGTATAATATATGTAAAAGTGTCAGCCAGTATGTTTCTAAAAAGGAACAAGTGAAGGTAATATATCACTTTAACCAATATTTTTATAGACTATGTTTTTTCTCCTCATTTTGATTCTTGAATATGTTTTAGGCATAATCATTTGTGTCTTTTTCTTCTCTCATTTCTTACATTTCCTATATATTCTACTAACCTATTTCCTTTTTCAGTCCTTCTGGTAGGCTGCCTACCTTCCTACCTATCTCTGCTGAAAAGCCTTTTTTTTAAGACTATCTTCATCCTATCTTCCTCTGTGGTTTCTCCTCTCACTCTCCTGCCTTTTGCCTTCAAGATCCCAAATACTCTTCCTGTTCTACAGCCTGAACTTCCATAAATCCCATCCCATCCAGTTTTCATTTGTATTCCCTGGAAACAACCCTTACAAGTCTCATTACTGGTATCTTCCTGATAAACTCTGGCACTTGGGGTTTCATCTATAAAATATTGCCCAAGAAGATGTAGTTCCTGATAGCATGTCATATAGCCAGAAGCCTTTGGTTTAAAGCAACAAATACAGGCAGAGGAACTATTTTCACTTCAGGGTGTCTATTTTTAATTCAATTACCTCCCACTAGACATACAGTAATAGTTGGTATAGCACACACTTTTGTTTTATTTTTCATGGAAGGCAGGCTGTATCTCCTCTTTCATCTCTGCAGAGATTATTGTATCAGAAAGAACAATAGGGTGTTTTTTTATTTTTCTTTTTTCTTGCTTTCCTTTTTCTTATGTGTCTGCCTTTATCATAATTTCTTTTCCCTCACTGTCAAAAGAGGATGCACTCCTGCCAACAGAAGAGTAATCTTAGAAGAGGTGCTGCAGGCCAGCTTGTTGCCTCTCTTGTGTGTTGCACTCAAGGTAGATGGAATATCTTTACTTTCATGAGGAACTGGTACTTGGATCAGGAAATTCCAAAATATTGTCATTGAATATAGGCAGATGATTGGTAGCACTCTGATATTTTAATCTGTGACAATTTTAGAAAATTTGTCTGTACAACACAGAATTAAGAATGTGTTTATAATACAGGTTACATATTTCTTGCAAGCAGCTAATTCCATTTGGGAAATATAGCTTTTTTATCTTACTTTTTGTCTCTTGTGTTACGCTGTGATCCCAAAGTGATGGGTAAGGAGACTTTCCACTAGATAAGGTTGTCAAAGGCCCTTCCAACCTGACCTTGAACACTTCCAGGGAGGGGGTATCAAAAACCTCTCTGGGCAACCTGTTCCAGAGATTCACCACCCTTAGAGAGAAGAACTTCCTCCTTTTGTCTAAGCTAAACCTACCCTCTTTTGGTTTAAAGGCATTGCTACTTGTCCTATCAAAACAGGCCCCTTTAAATTGTCCCTTTCCAACTTTCTTGTAGGCATCTTTTAGGTACTGGAAGGCCATAATAAGGTCTCCCCAGATCCTTCTCTTCTCCAGGCTGAACAAGCCCAATTCTCTCAGCCTGTCTTTATAGGAGAGGTGCTCCAGCCCCTGGATCTGGGCTGCATCACACATTGATGGTTCATGTTGAGCTATTCATCAGCCAGCACCCCACAAGTCCCTTGTAAAGTATGCATATTTTTTTAAAAAAATTGAATACAATTCAGAGTATAATTATAGAATTTAGAAACAAAGAAGTATTGCAATTTGTCTAAATGTTCATTTAGCTGTGCACAGGCTAACAATATACTTACATATTAGTTATACAAGCATTTTAGATATAATTAGTCATAAAACTTGAAGTTTTACAGAACATTTATGACAGCGGTGAAGAAGAGAGTAGAATCACAGGATGAAACTAATAGTCTCCAAATACATAAATCTCATGCTCTGAAGTAACATGAGCATTTTCAAGATATTTTCAAGAAAAAAATCAAAACAAAACAACTATCAAAGTATGAATTTTCATTATTTATCTTATAGTAATTAGCTGTGTTATAAGCAATCCTTATTTACCTCTCTCTGAGAGTTTACAGATGTACTTAAATTACTACGTGGCAAGACAACAAAATTAACTTAATTCTTTTAAATGGAAAACAATGATATTATGGCACTACTAATTTTATCTCTAGAATTATAGATATGTTGGAATTTAAATTATAAAACACCTATTTTTAATGGTAAATTGTTTCAGGAAAAAATATAAATTAGACTGATATCAAATCTTATCTTAAATCTCAAATAAAAATCCACAGGTTGGGGGGGTTTATTATTATTATTTATTTATTTATCATTATTATTTATTTACTTATGGGTGTTTGTTGTTCTTTTAAAAAAAATTTTGAATCAATTCCTTTAACTTTCATATAGATACTAACTCCTAATAGGCATCTTTCCTTTTTAAAAACCAATCTTTAAGTGTTTTGTCCATATCTCACAGACTGGTAATGCGACTATGTCGCATAAATTCAGTTTCTTCCCAGAAGGATGCACAAGCTAATGCAATGTTCAGAAAAGAAAGAGACAGACTGAATATATTTTTCTCAGTGGATTATTTCAAACTGTCTGCCTGGAGATGATGCATTATAGGTAGTGTTGGTGAAGTTACTTAAGGTAAACCCTTTGAAACTTACCATTTTTTCCCGATATCCTCAGAAATTCAGTCCTGTCTCCTCATGCTCTCTCTGTAGACGGATCATGGAATTCCAGAATGATGCTAATGATTTGGAGATTTTCTGAGCCAGATACAGTATTATTAATGTTATGTTTAGTAAATATTGATGTCCTCTCATTCCATTTATTTGTCTTATCTTTTAAATCCATAGACAGAATCCACAAAATCATGTGGCAAGTAGTTTCTCAGTTTAAGTGCTATTTGAAAAAGAATGTTTCATTTCGTCTAAATATGATGTTATGTAATTTTATCTGGTATCCCTAGTTTTCAAGTGCTCAGAAATTATAGTGATTTTCCATTCACCCATAGGTACAGATTACACAGGAAGTGAAGAAATGGTATGCTTGTCTTATTCTTTTTGCAAGGGTTCTATGTGCTACATTTGGTTACTTACCTCACTAAACACAGAAATGTAACATAAATCTACATTAGTAGTTTGTTATGGTATTGTGTGTATGATGGTTACATTTGAATCTTTTATTGTTCTGTATTTTCACTCTTTGTCTTAACAAGTCTCCTACGAATATCCATTACCCATAATTGCATTTAGAACACTAAATTTGATACCGTGAGGTTATTTGATTATCCGCCTTGTGTCCTCCATTATAGTTATTCCAAAATAAGCTGTACTCAGACCTTTCAGGCCTATTTACACCATTAGCAGCATATGCTTAGGTATGTGTTCCCTAATACAGATTTTGAGACCTAGTCTGTTGCTTGCATTAAAGCAAAAATATATGCCCATGGTGAACTGGGCCAACTTCTTTGTCTTCATTTTACTGTTTACACAAAGCAAACTCCTTTCAGGATTTTATTCTCCACACGATGGAGCATAAAAATGCCTGAGCAAGCTGAACAAAGTCCATAAGAGAATGCAGAATAGCAGTATCTCTTTGGAAAGGAAATTTCCTTGATCTGGAAATAATTTGATACTAGATCCCCTTTCTCCTATATTCTACTTTGTTTTCCAAATCTAAACTTCTGTTTCCATTATATGCTGTATGACGTAGTTGTACCTCCCAAGCTCCAAGTCTTTCTATGCTCTTTTCCATTGCACTGGAAAGATGTCTTTACTGCTACCATAAAAATTTTTTTTGTACTTCTTGGGTAATTTTAAATGCTTTTCTCCACCATTTTGATTCTATTTTAATTCAACGTAGGGAATTTTACAGGGAAGTACCTTGAAAAATGGTTCTGTAGACTTGGCTGTCTCCAGTGCTTCTCTTCTGATATCACAGGGTTGTGCTTCCCATTTTGATGGCTTCAATTATATTTAGGCTTTAGATTAGTATTTTTTAATATTTTCTGGGAAAACATTCATATGATTCATTTCATATAATCCTCACCTTTTAATGTTTCTTAAACTTTGAGGTAAAAAAGATTAAAAGTGAAAAGTTAATCAGGGAACTGGGACAAAAACTAATGAGAAACAGGCAGAAGAAGATATTTGCCTTAAGGCAAGTTCCAAAGAAAATATAGGCTGATATTCCTCTGCTTAGACCTGGGTATCCCTTGAAAACATGATTTGTCCATTTGACTGGTTTCAGACTCACAGTTAGGCCAGAATCAGGTTTAATTTCCATTATAGGGTCTGTCTGGGGTGGAAAAAAATAAAATAAAATTCCAAACTGTCCTCTTTGGTCTATGTAGCTAAAATGTCATACTTAACACTATTAAAGCTCTTTGCATCTTCTAAGTACTTCAAAATGCTTATCTCTATGACATCAAAAAATATTAGCTCCATTTTACAGATAGGACAGAAAAGTTGGTAAAGCCACAAAGCAAGGCATTCCCATATCTGGCAACAAATCCTAGCAGTCACAGATGTCACTCCCAGACTCAGATTGCTTTTCCTCTCTTCTGTGTTAAAACAAAATGATAGTCCTTTACCATTCCTGAATAATACTGCTTGTCACTAGGTAATTTGTTTCATGGTGCCATGGAAAAAAAGAGAACAGTAAAGAAAAGAAAGTGAAGGTGATTTCATAGGCCCATCACTCAACAGTAAGCTCTTTTTAGGGCTGCTGTCAAGGGGAGTACAGAGGTATGGAATAGTCTTGCTGGTACTGACTACAGCCATATACAATAATACATATTTATTTCATTTATTACAGCTTTATGGGAACTGGAGCTGAAAAAACCCTTCTATATTAATGTCCTTTAAATGTGCCTGAGAGGCAGGTTGCATCTAATAAAGATATATTTGTAGCTTTTAAACACACTTCAGAGAAATTTGGTAAAGTTGTCAGTGTTAGTTCTTTTTTTTTTTTCTGCCCAGTAAATTCAGTGAAACTTCATCACTGGCTACAGAAGTAAAACACATTGGCTGATTTGAATAGCTTGCCCTACAACTGACTAATAGACCTTTCAGAGACTTCTAGAAGAGTTTGTAGAAATGTCTGGTTCCTAGGACCTCTACTTCTTTTAAGGTTACTACATTCTGGAAAACCTTCTAACATGGGAAACTTGGTATTTATTTATGCTGTTGAGAAATTCTGAAAAATCATATGCATTAATTTAAAACTTGACATTTTTATTCAACATAACTAAATGTCTCTCTCAATGTAGCTTTTTGATCTTATACAAATTTCTCCGTCTGTTCTTCTGATAAAATATTAAAACTTATTGCTTTCAAAGGCAAGTTAATACAGTATAGTGATTGAGGTTGTTTATAAACATTTGGAGTTCCTAAGTGTAACATTACCCTCTATAAAATTTGTTGATTGAGCTGGCAGAAGACAATGGGTTTTGATGAGATAGTGCTGTCTCATTAATATGTATGGTTCTGTTTCTCCATTTTGTTTCCACTTATGTCTGTACATTTAGAGTGGGGGGACAATTTATTTTTCATTATTATTGGTTCTGCATGATTATACATAATTGCAGTCATTCTTAGACTTCTTCCAATGTTCTGAGCCCCTGATTACTAATGACCTATTTACTGCTGTCAGTGTGATCAACAGTCACCTGAAATCACCAACTCACAAGCTAATTAAACACGTTTTAGATATGACACTGAACAAATCCAGATTACTTGAAAACAATAGAGAACACTAAACCAAGTGCTAGTCCTTGTGTCCTCAGCAGGGCAAAATTAAAATGTGGGCTTTGCTGCCACAAACAGGAGGACAAATAACAGGCTTCTCATGAGAAGGACAGGTTCTGGAACAGTAAGGTAGAAAAGGGAATATGGACTTCCTGTTCGCACCTAGATGAAGGGAGGAAAGAGAAGGAAAGCTGATGTTACTGGGTGTAGTTGTTATCGGTGATGGTTTCTCTAGAGACTCCAATATCACACTAAGTAACTGATTTTCTAGGGATTTAGTACAGGCAGAATAAGCAGCATCATTACAGCTATATGCAGTATTCTGCTGTGGTCAGCTACATGGTTTGCTAATACTTGAAGACAGCCATATTTGAATCCCTGCCTGGTCTATTCTCAGTGCAAGGACTTGTAGTAGTGTTAATATAACTGCTTTCCCAGGATTTGATACTAATGCTTTAATGTGTTTTTAGTTTCTTTGATTGGTTGGTTATCAATTTGTTTGATCGGTTGGTTACTCACTTGTTTGAGCTTCATTGTTCACAGAGCTTTCCCTTTATTCTGTCCTGGCTGGAGCTCTTTATGTACACCTCTTCCACTCCCTTTATAATGTGGAATGAAGATAAATGATCACACCTACCACTGGGACTTGGCCATTCTTATTAAGATGCCTCATCAACCCTGTGGTGCAATGACACTATGGAAGAATGCTGTATGTCTGTGTCTAATGTGCAAGAACCCCTAAAGGAGATCAAGCATCTGCATTTAAAAATAATCTGAAAAACAATTTCTGAGAATATCTTTAATTTTTTTTTGATTTCAGCTAATAGTTTAGGCATACAAATAAGATTTTTATTTTTTTTTTTTAAAAAAAAGTAATTTTAAAGCCGTTTCAGCCAGGAGGCAGCTACAACTTCTTATTTATTTATATATTTATTTATATATTTATTTTAGGAGAAGTATGAGAGGAGTCCAGAGTTAAATTTTCTCTGTCTATAGTTTACTGTAATACTGAGGGAACAATTATTGTTAGAGACAATGCCATTTGATTTTATAAAGAGCAGCAGAGAACTTTGCTCTGTGGAGATTGTTCTGATGATGTGAGGAGAAATTTGGGGATGCAGACTTTATGATTTGCATTTTGCTTTTCTTTCCACTTCCTATCTGCACTAGCTTTGTACTGCTTTATACTGTATCTGGCAAGCACTTGTTACTTGTCTTTCAGTTCTGCAGGGAACAGGATAGCTGCTCTTGGTAGAATGGAGTAACAAAGTAATGAAAAAATCATTTGAAGGTAAGTGTCTGAGTCTCATCACTGTAATTATAAGCAGACTAGTGGTGTGAAACCTATTTCTTTGCAAAGTGATAAATTCCTGACACATTTGCATTTCCTAGCTTTCTAGGGGACCCTTCTGCAAAGCAGGGATAACTTATAACTTGAAATGTTTCACCAATGTCTATTATAGTGACCAAGATGGTCCAGAAGGTCCTTTGGGTAGCACTGTCTGGTTTATTAAAAATGAACACAACCAACCAACCAAAAAAAATCCCACCACAAACAATCCAAAAGAAAAAGAACTAAAAAAACTTTACAGTGGTCCAGAGTATTGCTGCCATTCTATAATGGCACAGAAGACTATTTGTTTGTTTGTTTTTTTTCAGGAATCTGTGATATGCAAGTCGGTTACTTTGACTTAGTGCTGAAAAAGCCCTTAAAACAATTCCACAGCAATGCTAGCTTGAGGAAAACAAATGCCCAAGACACAGAGTCACGTGATATGTATTGTAATGGGCAGTGCTGGGCTATGCTGAAGGATTAGAAAGATATCTTTACAGATCTTTTTTATGTTCTAATGTTTATTTCTCTAACCCCATCTGGAAACAAAAGAAAATAAACTTGAGCAACAGCATCTGTTGCTCCTGCTGCTCTGAATTAAGCTAACTTAGTTTAATCATTTCACAAAAAAACAAACACTATTTCTCTACTTTTCCAGGTGCTATTCTGGCCCATAGACTGACACTTCAGCTTGCCTCACTAATTTTTCTCATAAGCTATTCAAATCCTATGAATTACTATGAACTACATATATCTTTTAATTTGTCTTCCAGCAGAAAGAAAAATATAACTTGCTTTGACTGTACTATGATTTTTCTTAAACAAAGGTTTGTACGGACCTTCTCTTTCTGTCTTACACTGGCTGCACCCACATGAAAAATAGCACTCAGTACATGCAATATGTGGGAGGTAGTTATATGGGTATTTGAATGGAGCAGAAGAATTCCAAGGCATTGGAGGATACCGTGGAATATTTCTTCTTGATAAGAGATGGGACGAAAGGAAAAGATTTCAAACTGACTTTCATTGTTGGGAGGACTATGGGTTGTGCTGTCTCTGTATTATGCTTGAGCATAACACTCATCCATAAATCTGTCCAAAGCTTATTGAACTCCAGGGCAATGAATAACCTCCTGCATTCCCAAAGCATCCAGCAGAAACTCAGATGAGAAACAGAGAAATCAGTTCCTCAAAAGAAAAATGGTGAACATATAACTTTCCCCCAGAAATTGAAGAATCTAGTTTAACTTGTAAATAACTGCTTGTGGATCTGACTTAAAAGAGTAATGTAAATGATAGAGTGGTAAAGAATTTGGTTATTTTGACTGATTCAATGCACTAACTTTATTGTAAAAAATCACTGTGTTTATGCATGATCATCAGACATGGCTTTGTTAGGAAAATAGGTGGAAGTAGGAGTAGTAGCAAACCACTTTTTAGAACAGTTTGTTGTTCTGCCCGTGCTCCTCTTCATGTGTCACAGAGGAACAGGCCTCCCTGCACTGCACCATGCCTTACCAATATACAGCTTTACATTTAGATCTCACAGTAGGTCTATATTCTTTGCTTACTTTGATACTGTTTAATTGTAAATTGCATTTTTAAAATCTTACATTAGATAA
Organism: Chloroceryle aenea; assembly: GCA_013399075.1. Taxonomy (NCBI): domain Eukaryota; kingdom Metazoa; phylum Chordata; class Aves; order Coraciiformes; family Cerylidae; genus Chloroceryle; species Chloroceryle aenea. The sequence goes on along the minus strand of VWZY01000395.1, from coordinate 192,079 downwards.
AGACAGAGAATTAATGTCTAGATAGAGAGCTTCAATATAGAAACATGTATGTTGGAAAATATGATTATGGCAGTAAAATTATAATTACACGCATCACTTAGTCTTTGCAAGAAGACTAGCTATAATTTTAAACCCTTCATTTGTATCTTCTTCATAATTTTATATAAACATGTAAAGATATTGCATCTTTACCTCCAATTTCAAGAACTTAACAGAATGTTTTCCTAGATGAGAGCAAAGTTTATAAAGTTGATGGCTGGAAACACAGCTGCTGTATTTGCCCATTTGCAGAAGACTAGCAAATTAAATTCTATAAAGCTAAAATAACATTTTGTTTCTTCTTATGTGTCTATAGCAACAAACTGTTTTTATTAAACAGTTGAAAAGCTTCTTGTGCTGCTGTCTAAACAATGTTTATTATTCTTTCAGTGTTTTATTCTTCTATCAATCAAAAATATATGCCATTCTCAACACCTCCTGCCCAATCTGATTTTGCTTAGTAATTCTTCCAGAAACTATTTGTAGACCAGCTTTCTCATCAGACATTGCACCAGCAAAATACATTCAAAGGAGAAAAACAAATCTGAAGAACACTATGTGAAGTCACTAATTAATTCTTTTTAACAAGTTCAAAATTCTAGTGATGAGAAATTTCTTTTGTAAATGAGAATTTAAATAAAACCATCTCATTAAAGTCTCTGAAGTTTCTACTTAATTCTATTTAATCTTGTCTCTTCTTTAGGTTTTACAGTGTGACCTATCACAAATAAATAAATAATAATATCAGGATTTTATTATGCTGGTAGTTGAAATAGATGAAGTTAAGAAAAGTAATGCACTATCAGAAAATAAGGGTTAAAAGCCAAGACAGAATTGGAAGAAAAGGCCTATGCAGAACCCTAATGAGGCCAGTACACATCTTATGGACTTTGCCATTCTTTAACCCATTTCAGTAGGTCCTCACTAGGAGTGTATTTATACAAGCTGCAGTTTGGAGCACCTAAGTAATTTTACTGTATTCGGTAGGTTTATTGTAATTCTCAGCTGATCTACGAGGCTTATAACAAAATGCCTTCTTCTAAATACACCAATTTTGTATATAGAAATTATTCTAGGTCCAGTGAGACTCATCTCTTTTCTAGGAGGAAAGAACATAATCTGTTTGCTTCACCTTACTTTTTTACATCTTCAGATCTTGTGTTGTAAATACATTGCAGAGATAGATTTTTTTTTTGCAAACCTGAACCTTTTTCAAATGTTAATTTCCATTTTAGGGCTTCTGATATTTTTTTATCTATTTCATAAAATTAGAAAACAGTAATAAACAGAAGGGTTGGAGCCACAATTATTTGTTATTTTCTTTCCATTTATGTAGTTTTATCTCCTTTAATCATTTTTTCTCCCCTTCTCATTTGATACCTCCTATGGAACCAATACTGCACCACAAGAGTGACTGGGAGTAGCACTGATTGCAGTAAGTGAATCATTACTGTCCATCCATCCGTTACTGTTACATACTTACAGCACTGACAGTGTCATTTTCCCTGCCCATTGTTTGCCATCCAGTTCAATGGCAATATATTAAAAGGCAATGGATGAACATACTAATAACTAATGATAAAAGGTACAAGTATGACATGCTTTATGGGTAAAGGATGAATAAATGACATAAAATGTCTATCATGCCTCTTTAAGTGAATCTTGAAATTCTCAGACTGGGCTTTAAGGACACTTGCAGTTTGTGATTACACACATTAGGAGCACTAGCAATTTTTTTTTTTAGGAAGAGAGCTTCAAGTAAGTTAGATCACTAAATAATGCATTAGAATCCACTCCATGATAACTGTATGGGCATCACTTTAAAAAGCATTGATAACATGTGCACATAATGGCTTTTTCTGACACTGAATATAAGACTATTCAAACCAGATCAGACTAAAGATCACTTTGGATCAGGTAGTTACACTAGATGGTAAAGGACATTAAAATCAATAGGAGCTTCAATGGTTATACCAAATATTCCCTGAGCACCATACAAAGCCATCCTTATGATCTAAACATCTAACGAAGTATTTTGCGTTATAAAATAATCCATTCTCAACTATCAATAGACATTATTAAACATAAATTATTTAATCTTGGAATTTTTTTTCCATATATTCCTAACTTTGTATACATTAATGATTTCTAGGTTTGAAATTTGGAGGTTTTCCCCTTTATAATTTTTTTTTTTAATTTTCAGACTGCAATTCCCCACAGCATTATCTTCAATATCACAGGTAACTCAGTACTTACTGCAAATGCTGTCTTTTGACTGTTTAGCCCCTTTTTCAGTCCTGTAATGGATATGTTGCACAGCAAGGACTTGAACATATACCCCTGCGGGACTTGACAGAGAAATGGTAAAATGTTCCTACCTCTTATTTTCTTTCTTTCAGTCAGTTATTTAAACATGTGAAGATCTTTCATTTTCAGTCTTAGTCTCTTTACTCAAAACATGTTTGAATGATGACAAATTGAGTAGATCAATCAATACACTAAAGAACAAGCACTTCAAAGAGGTCTTAAGATACTCAAGAGATGGATAAGGGGTAATGCAATGTCCTGCATCTGGAATGGAATAACTGCGTATACCAGCACAGACTTGGAGCCAGCTTTACCGCTTGGAGAAGTAGTAAAGCTGTGAGCTTGGCAATAGAGGACAAAAGGTTCTGGAGGACAGTAAACTGAACATCAGTCAGCAGTGAGCCCTGGAACTGATGGCAGGGTAGGCTGCATTAGGAAGAACATAACATGTTGAGGGATGTGGTCATTGTCCTCTGACTCTTGTGAAACCACAAGTTGGTTACTGCATCCAGTGCTGGGCTGCCCAGTACAAGATGTTGACAAAGCAGACTGAGTCTGGAGGAGAGCTCCCATGATGGCTGTGTGCTGGAGCACGTAACACAGGAGTCTGAAAGATCTGAATTTGTTCAGCCTTAAGAAGAAAGGGCTAAGGTAGATCTAATTTCCATGCACAGGTACATAATGAGCAGTCATAGGGACATCTACCAGGTGCACATAGTGTGCATACATGATGGACATTAGACAAATCCCACCTGGATTTAAAAAATAAGAGTCCTTAGTGAAGATGGTTAATCACTGGAAGAGACTGCCCAGAGAAGTTGTTGAATGTTATGTTTAAAGCTCATCTGGTCGGTGAGCAAGTAACCTGCTCTAACTGAATTTGTACCTAGTATGAGCTGGGTTTGGAGTAGATAATCCCCAAAGAATCCTTCAGCCTAAATTGAAACTTGCTTGGATTAAGGTAAATCAGGTTTGGGTTTTTTTGTATGTTGGTGCTTGGTTTTTTTTTTTGAGTGGGTTTCATTATCTGATGTTTTAATATTTCAGTTGCTCTGAATTCTATGTAAAATTTCTGATGCATCTAAAAATTAGATGGATCAGAGTTCTTCACTTCCAGTATAATACTTCTTCATATTAACCAACTAAGGACATGTTGAAAGATAGCTTAAAGACTTTCACATTCTGTAATTTTGTCATTCAAGTTAACTCAATCCTGTCTAAAATCTAAATATATGGATTTTTTTTTTTTCTGTAATATTTACAAAGCTTTTTTATCTAATTAGTTTGTCATTGTGAAATCTGGATGTTGATCTTTTGAATTTACAGGTTGCGAAGATGCAGTTATGCAAACTGGACTTTACATTAACACCTGTGCTGAATTATTTTCCACTGCTTGAACAGTTGTTGGGAACATCGTTGTTTTGGAATAGATGACTTTTACATTGGAATACTTCTGGCAAGCTGAACCTCTCTAATTATTGCTTTATGCACATAAGACTAAAAGAATGGACTTGAAACCACAGCCATCACTGAATAATGAATACTGGGGAAGAAAACTGACTTCTGATATTGACAATCATCTGATAAAAAATTCCCTAGTGAGAAGAGAGTCATTTCATTTTGTTATCACTCTCTTGAACAGTGAGAAAAGAAAGAATATTATTGTCAATGAACATACCAAATCCTGAAGTAATGCTGGATACGTTTGTCAGTCAAAACTGCATAAGTCTGTAGTTTGCCTCATTTACCAGGTTATCAGATGACAGGTTTGCCAGTTCCAGTTCTTGATAATGGTTGTGATAAGGTTCTCTTTAACAAATAAATAAATAATAAATTAAAATTAAAAGCCAGAGTGATGCTTGAAAATCTTTCTTTATTCTAATTATCACATTGTATGTGCCGAGATGGCACCCGACAATATGTTATTTATTTATGAGAACTACTAATAATGGTGTTCCTTTCTTTGCCTTTGTCTTTAACAAAATGAAGTTTTAGGCAACTCTTTAGAATAAGACAGGTCAAGAATATTCCATTTAAATTAATTTTTTAAAGAGTTAGATTCTCATCTATTCAACAATCTATCTACTCTTGTGCAAATTTCAGATATTATCTGTCAATATCTAAAACAGTTTGGCTGCAAATGTTTCTGTTGTAATGTGATGTAGAAGTGGTAGTCCCATTCCAGAAAAGTTAGATTTCATTTTGAGAGTTTTGTTGGAAACATAGAACAGGAAAAAAAACCTGGGCTGTATTTTTTATCATAATTTTTCCAGGGAAAGATGTCCCATTTGACTTGATTTATGTTCTAATGTATATTTTGTAGATATGGTCACTTTCATATTTGCATTAGTGACATTATGTCAAGGATCAGGGCTGGTCTGGTCACTAGACAAATGACAGATGCTCTCTACTATCCCCTCTTCCAACTCAAAGGGGAAGAGAAAAGGAATTAGAGAGAGTAACTTATGGAATGGAAAAGAAAACAAAACCCAGCTTTAATAAATAATGTAAATAATGGAATATATACAAATATATAAAAAAAATATTAAACCAAACCCTTCTATGGCAATCATTTCACAGTTACCACTGATGCTGTGGGGCAGGCTCTGGGGAAGTCCCAGTCTGGACTCAGCGGAAGATGGGAAACAGATTCAGGAGCTGGATTCAGGAACTGGATTTGGGAACATACCCATCAGGATAGAAGACAACAATAGACAGAGTCCTCCTTGGATGCTGGCCATTGAAGAAGAGAGTTTAACACTTGTGACCCCTCAGTTATATACTGAATATGACACATATAGGATGGAATACCTTATTGATCAGTTTAGTGTAACCTGCCCTTTTCACTCATCCTTAAAGGTGCAACCCTTTACTTTACAGTATCTCCAACATGGTACAAAAGTTTAGGCAATGATGTTAGTTTCTACATGAGCAAGTATAAACAGGAGTCTTTCTGCATACCAATCTTTGGTATTAACTATAAATAATATCACTTTTATAAGCAGACACTGTGAAAATATGTTGTTTACTTCAGAATGTGCAGTCACTCAGAAGAGACTTGGCTGAAAAGTACAATCACTGAACAGAATTGGTTCTGTTTTAACTCAGACCAGGGCACATTATTTCTTCCTTTGGAATTGCTTTCTGTGATCTGATCTGTGTCAGTCTTTGATTGTGAAAAATACAGACCTTTGAGAGAGGTAGAAGTGATTATATATGGAATCTAGAACTCAGAAAAATGTCTTGTGTACCTACATAAAAACAATAGTCAGAAAAATAAATAAAATAAGTGCATATGTTCTGTAGTTCATGTGATATACATCACCATCTCAGGATGACCAGTATGACATCTACGTAAGCTTCGTTTGAAAAGCATATTTTATTCCAGTTGGGAGTTTTGTGACACTAGATACCCTGAGACACCCAAAGCAAGACTCTCTTTTGGAACACAGATTTCATTTGCTGTATAAGCAGATGTTGTTATCTAAGACTCATCCAACCAAATCCTTGTTGTTGAACAGGGAGATTTATGAATTGAGTTTCACTTCATAATCAGGTGATGAGCCCTGTCCAAAAATTAAATATGAGAACTTTTCACAGACACAGGCCAGATGCTTCACAGAAGTTCATATGCTGCAACAGAAAACAAGTGACCAGAATATTATTGCTTCAGTAATTCACCACCCACACTACAATTGCTTGTGAGACCATAACCCACATGCTCTGTTCTGCAGCAGTTTAATTTTTAAATCTAAAGAAGGATAATAGCTCACGAAAGGCAAGAAATGTATGAGGTTGAAATTTATTTTGTCTCAGTGTGAAGCAAATACGTAACATCAGGAAAGGCATGCTTCCTTATGAGGTCATGTGGGGCTACCTCACGTGAACAAGTATTCTTGTCTCCGTAGGTTACTCTGGGCACTTAAATGCCCATGCATAATCTGTGTTCTGGAGATTTGAATGGAGATTACTTTGTGGTTGAATTCTTAAGGCTTCCAACAAAAACTGTAGTAGCTTGAAGTGTGGACAAGAAAACATTATTTCTTGCTTCTGCTAATGATCAAACAAGGCTAAATTGTGATTGTTAACTAATGTGTCATTGCATGAAAACCACTGGGAGAAGTTCTGTACAGATATACTGAGTGGATGGTAATTTGCCCTTTAATGCTCACAGTACATTAATTTTCTTTTTACAGTGTGTGCATTTTACTTCTTGTATCTAAAGCAATATCTGGACTGTCTATTCCTTTTCAAACAGCTTCTATATGAGTCAGAAGACAACATTATAAAAGAGGTGCAAAGTCTATTCAAAACTAGTGTTTTGGGGTAGCAAGTAATTTCTACAGAAATGTCTATGAAGGATCGGTGGATACTTTATGTTACACTGAAGTTTTGTATGTTTTTTGTATGGCTCATGCCACAGGGTAATTCATAAACTGATGTTATAAAATGGAAAAATCTACAGGAAACTATGTTTGAAAATGAGATGTGTAATATGCTTAGAGTAAAATTAAAATATTTTCACTCCCTAGCACATGTATACAATAACAAGAAACAAGATAATACCACTTTATTTTTCCCTTTTTTTCAGATTAAGGCTGATGGAAATTTAGTCCCCGCCTGCATGTCCTTCACCTGCTATCACTGAGCAAATGTTGACTTTCCAATTTACAGCTCTATTAAGAATTCATGACAAGGCTAGATTATACCTAAGAATGAGAATTTTTCCTCCACTCTCCATTTATTGTGATGTTGTTGTACTTTTTAATTGCTAATGGTTTTTCAGAAACATTTTTGTTTCCCCTGCCTATCCTTCTTTACTTTATATTTTGATTTCTTTATTTAATATGGAGGGAAAAATACTGATGTCCTTTTGGATCTACTCATTAATTCTAAGACAGAGAAAGCTAGAGAGTTAAAAAAATGGGTTCTATCAGTGTTTATAATCCAGGGTTTTTTATGTAATTTGGATTTAGTATACAGATCATTGCAACTCTATGGCCAAATTATTGTCTTCACTCCTGTCTCCAAATTGTTCTTACCCACAATTCATAACATCTATTTTTCAGGTCAAAAGTCTATTAGCACAGACTAACTGTTACTAAAATACTCTTTGTAAAATTGCTTTCACATGAAGAAAGATGTAGATCTTTGACTACAGAAAATACTATAATAAGGATACAACTCTTAACAGTAGACAGCGTTTTACATTGCCATTGCTTTATTTCATCACACAGTATAGAGTGAAAATTTGGAGCGTGAACAAACTGTGAGGAGTAAATAGATTTGCTTCAGTCACAGTAAGTGAGAAAATTACAATATTTTCTTTTGCTGAAAGGGAAGCACTGACATCAGTAACCAGCAAGGTGCCATTTCATGGATGCATGAAATCATGGTTGAGGACCATGATTATAGTCCTGGATGGTTTCCTTCAGTAAACTTTCTATGGCAGATTCCTTAACATAAGTTCTAGGCTTTTGTTGGAAGTAGTTATGGTACATAACATTCTACTACTTTGGAAAGAAATAAGTCTTGAGTGATAATATTCTTGAGATCTACTACATTCTCCACTACACAGTCTCTTCCAATACCTAGGAGAACTGTATTACTATACAGCAAGTACATAAAGTACATTTGACAGTCAATAGCGAATGAATGTCAAATTACTATGCTCCAAAACACAAAAACTGAGTGAGTTGCATCTGGGCTGGAATATTGAATTATGTAAAGACAATAAAAGGTGTTTAATTCTACCCTTTGCACTGTCATTGTTTGAGTAGCAGTTACATGGCAGATAACATGTGTAATGTAGCAAGAACGATGAAGAAAGCAATTACTTACTAGTTTACTGGTGTCCTAGCTGAAGTGCATGATTTATATTTGCTGGTACAAATATATACACCAAAATATGTAGTAGCATGGGACAAAGAAGAATACATTGTGATGTGCAGTTCTTTCTTTTCCTCTCTGAGTAACAGAATGACAGCTGTACTTTACCTAATTCTGTCAATAAAGTACCAACCTTGTGAGACACTATATAAACTTAGACTAATGTGATTCTCTTGACCTATGGAGAAAAATCCAACCAACCTCAGGGAAAATTCTACATGGAAAATCACGACAACATTGAAACATGTTCCATAGGAAAGTAAAGACAATGCCAAGTATACAGAAAAGGAAAGTCTTATGGGAATACCAGAGTGAAATAAGAATATATATACATCCATATAAGTGATATGTTGAAGGAAGTATATTTGTATGAGCTGGTGTATAGCTATGTTGAGCTTTTGCATGGTGCCTCCAGAACTTGCTTGATGATGAATTTCACTTCCACTTTATTCTGCCTCCAAAATTTAAAAAGAAAAAAAAATCATATATGTTGGCTGTAGTTGTAGGTACCCAGGTTTTTAAGATGATCTCTCTGTATTCTATTACTAGCTTATTCTATTATTATTCTATTACTGGCTTTATACGTTAGAGAGTCTCTTGACTCTGTTGAGCTTGAGGTCAGCAATGATAAGGTCGAGTGCCTGTGGACCAGAATCAGGGGAAAGACCAACAAGGCTGACATCATCATAGGTGTCTGTTACAGACTGCCCTACCAGGATGATGAAGGGGATGAATTATTCTACCAGCAGCTGGCGGATGTCTCAAAATTGTCAGCCCTTGTCCTTGTGGGTGACTTTAACCTGCCAGATATCTGCTGGGAGCTTAATAATGCAGAGAAGAGGCAGTCTAGGAATTTCCTGGAGTGTATAGAGGACAGTTTCCTTCATCAACTGGTAAATGAGCCTACCAGGGGTAAGGCCCCACTAGACCTGCTGTTTACAAACAGAGAGGGGCTGGTGGAAGATGTAGTGGTTGAAGGCCGACTAGGAAATAGAGACCACGAAATAATAGAATTTTCAATAC
>VWZY01000395.1:156122-182114 GCA_013399075.1 Chloroceryle aenea | reverse complement strand
AGTCCTATGAGGAGAGGCTGAGGGAGCTGGGGTTGTTTAGTCTGGAGAAGAGAAGGCTTAGAGGTGACCTCATCACTCTCTTCAACTACCTGAAGGGAAGTTATAGTCAGGTGGGGGTTGGCCTCTTCTCCCAGGCAACCAACAACAGGACAAGGGGACATGGGCTTAAGCTCTGCCAGGGGAAGTTTAGGTTAGATGTTAGGAAGAAATTCTTTACAGAGAGGGTAATCAGGCATTGGAACGGCCTGCCCAGAGAGGTGGTGGATTCACCATCCCTGGAGGTTTTTAAAAAGAGATTGGACATGGCCCTTAGTGCCATGATATAGTAATTGGAGTTGGATCAGGGGTTGGACTCAATGATCTTGGAGGTCTTTTCCAACCCAATCTATTCTATGATTCTATGATTCTGTATTGTATTCTGAGTATTTTTATTAAGCTAGATTGTTCTAATATAGAGGACAAGATTTGATAAATAAATTGTACATTAATTTTTGCATTTGCTGAGAAAAGGTCTTTGAGCTCTTTTGTGCTAAGAAAGGTGGTTATGAGTGGTCATCAAATACAGGGATCAATTCTATCCTAGATGAAAGAGATTCTACTTCATCCATGCAAATGTTGATGCAAAAAGTGTATCTGATACAGTTGTTACTGTTGTAGATTTTATTTTCCTTTTTAATTTATTTTACTTGTTTCTATTGAATTTATGTGATTTTTTTAATCTGTGGCATAAGAGTTTGGAATGACAAGGGTTAAGTTATGAACACTTTCTAAATAAAAGGAAAAAAGAAAGCCATTTTTTGTAAAGGGATTCGGATCTGTCCTCTTTTCATGTGCTAAACATTTTCACACTTAAGAACTTGAATGAAAGCAGTGACAAATTCTTAATTTGAGCACATGGATGCTGTTTGTGTATGATATGTTCCTTCTGTTGACACAAGTCATCAAATGCAAAAACAATCTGCATGCAGACTCTTTTGTATGTGCCTGTATAAAGTTGTACTTATGCAAAATGAGTGCTAATAAATAAACCTGTGGGTTGCTATACAACCCAGTTAATGTAATGTTTCCAATTCTAAGAATTCTGATGGATTTTACAAGAAAAAAAAAATCTTTAAGATGAGTCATGCAGTCCCTCTCAAGAAAGAAATACTTGGCAGAAATGTCACTTAACCTCCTAGAAACGAAGCTATATAATTAATTCCACTTTAAAAGCTAAGGGCCACAATCTCAGCTTAACACCAGGAAGTCATCCCCGGCAGAGATGGTGTTAACCCAAAATTCACTGCTAGACATGTTCAGTAATGAAGAACCCCTAAAAGGGTTAGGGCACAGTCTGCACGCACTGGGCCATTTGAGAGCAAGGACATGCTTCAGCCAACTGTTGATTTACCATCACAGGGGCTACCTTGGCACGAAGCTGCCATAATGTGGTAGTGAATCAGGCTCAAAATGCTTAACATTAATAAAGCTGTCATGTACTCTCTGCAGGTGACATAAAATCTGAGAAGATTCTTGTCCAATCACAGATTTCTTTTTGAAAACTTTGGCTTCCCAGACATGGGCCTCTGCCTCATCTTCAGTCTGCCTGCATGCCGGGGCAGGTCTCCTGTCTGCCTTTCTGCCCACACTGCGGGCACCCCTTCTCCTCTGCTGCTGTTGTTTGCCCAGTAAAATTCTCCCCCAATACGAGTTATTCAGCTTTATGATATAGACAGGATTTATTGCTAAATGAGGGAGGGATTTCAACTGGGTTTTATTAACTGGGAAAAGCTGTAGGCAGTGCTCGGTTACATATTATTACATAAGGTGATGCAGAGGTCTAGTATCTGCCACAATCAAAGGCTAATGCAAATTCACTGTAATATCAGCTCTAATAATCTATGTTAAATTAAGATGTATGATCTAGGTAGCATCCATAAAGAAATGAGGAATCCTGAAATGTCACAGTCACTTTAATTAGAGTAGTGTTGGGGAGGAAGGCTTGTCACCATATGTAGAAACTATGGTAAATTTCTGCCTGTTCTTTGCTGGGAAATGTACTGTTAATTACACTGACATATGCTGAAATGAGACTGTGTAGTTCATGATGAAATGAGCTCTGTTTCTTATATCAGATTTGAAATAAACTACATAAACAAAGTGGTAAAATCTCCTTTTGTTCTTCCTCTCTGCCCTCCCTCATATATTTAGCTTGCAGTCATTTTCAATCTACAGATTAATTAGAAGTAGACCAGACACAGTATATATTTGAAAGCTGTCTTTCTCCCACACCCTGTGCTTGTTTAAAACAACAAAGTTGTGGAAGTGAGCAAAAGTATTTAAGATAACATTGTTTGAACATGTGTGTGAGAAGATTACTGCACATTAGAGTGGGCAGTGGTGTCCTGTGAAGAATTACACACCATCACAGTTAAATTTCAGGGCTATGAGGAGTGATTGCATGAAACTTTTTTAATACATTTATATATTATATAATACATTTTACATACTTATATAGATACATATATATTATTTTATTGCTTAGCTGGTCACATGTTCTGTCCTCCTTTCTCTTGTATTTTCAATGTCAAAATATAACATGCTATGCATTATGAAGCATTGAAGATCATCCCTGTTATGCATAATATGTTATCTATACTAAATTAGAAAACAGGAAGCAACAGAGGGCAGCTGGTACTTGCCCTTTGCTATAATCTCCTAATAATCTGTTTTATCTAGGCTGTCTTGAATTCTAGTAGTAATGATGATTCAACTATTTCTCCCCTGACAAATTATTCCATTGTCTAACCTTTTGGACATTTCTGCCTAATGTGTAGTTTTAATATTTAAGTTTTGAATTTCAGACCATTATTTCAGCTATAATGGTAAATGTGAAAGCCGTCTTCTATCAATTAACAACCATCTGGGAGAGATGAAATTCAGAAATGAAGCAAAGTGCTGTACAATAATGAATGATGAAGGAAAAAAACCCAACAAGCAAATTTTTGTAAGTGCTTTCTGGCACAGAAAGGTGATGACCTCTTCAACTTTTAAAAAACTGTTTCTTTTCTCCCTCAGTAATATATGGAATTCATAATTGTCAGCCCTAAGTGTGTCAAAATCATTAGTCAGTTTCATGTCTTTTGCGTTGTTCTAAAAAGTAGCAGAGGTTAGGAAAGCTAAAGCTTTGATAGAATTAGATCTGAGCAGGGAGGATGTCAGGGCAGCAAGAAAAGCTTCTATAGGTATGCCAATGACAAATAGGAAGACTAGAGAAAATGTGGGCCTCTCCAGAAAGAAACAGGACGACCTGATTACCCAGGATATGGAGAAGGCTGAGGAACTGAGTTACTTTTTTCCTTCAGTCTTCACTGCAAATTGCTCCAGCTACACCACCCAAGTCACAGTGGCAGGGATTAAGAGAATGAAGAACCATCCACTGTAGGAGATGTTCAAGACCATCTAAGGAACTGGAGGGTGCACAAGACCACAGACCTGATAATAAAATACATCTGCAGGTCCCGAGGAAGTTGGCAGATGAAGTCCCAAAGACACAATCCATCCCATTTAAGAAGTTGTGATGGTGCAGTGAAATTGACTGGAAAAGATTATACATAAGCCCCATTTTTTAAATTAGATAAAAGCAAGTTGTGGGGAACTACAGGACAGTCAGTCTCACCTCTGTGCCCAGCAAGATTATGGAACTGATATTCCTGGAAACTATGCTAGGTCACACAGAAAATAAGGAGGCAATTGGTGGCAGCCAACATGGCTTCACTATGGGCAAACTATGCCTGGCAAATATGATGGCCTTCTTTGATGGCGTTACAGCACTTGTGGATAAGGGAAGAGTAATTAATTTCTTATTCCTGCATGTGCACAAAACATTTGATACTGTTCCTCATGACATCCTGGTCTCTAAATTGGAGATACATGGATTTGATGGATGGACCACTCAGTGGATAAGAAATCATCTGGATAGTTGCACTCAACAACTGAGATCAATGGCTTGATGTCCAAGTGGAGAGCAGAAAGGAGTGGTACTCTTCATGGGTTGATGCTGGGATCAAGACAGTTTAACATTTTCGTTGGCAACATGGACAGTGGGAATGAGTGCACCCTCAGCAAGTTTACCAACAACACCAAGCTGTGAGGAGTGGTCAACAAATTGGTGGAAAGGGATGCCATCCAGAGGGATCTTGACAGGCTTGAGAGATGGACTTCCAAAGTCCTGCACATGGGTTGAGACAATCCCAAGCACAAAGACAGGCTGGACAGAGAAGGAATTGATAATAGTCATGTGGAGAAGGCCTTGGGGTTGTTGGTTGCTAAGAAGCTCAGCATGACCCAGCAATGTGCATTTACAGCCTAGAAGGCCAACCACATCCTGGAGTGCATCAAGAGGAGCATGAATGACCAGCAGGTTCGGGGACGTGATTCTCTCTCTCTACCCCAATCTAANGTGGCAGCCAACATGGCTTCACTATGGGCAAACTATGCCTGGCAAATATGATGGCCTTCTTTGATGGCGTTACAGCACTTGTGGATAAGGGAAGAGTAATTAATTTCTTATTCCTGCATGTGCACAAAACATTTGATACTGTTCCTCATGTCATCCTGGTCTCTAAATTGGAGATACATGGATTTGATGGATGGACCACTCAGTGGATAAGAAATCATCTGGATAGTTGCACTCAACAACTGAGATCAATGGCTTCATGTCCAAGAGGAGAGCAGAAAGGAGTGGTACTCTTCATGGGTTGATGCTGGGATCAAGACAGTTTAACATTTTCGTTGGCAACATGGACAGTGGGAATGAGTGCACCCTCAGCAAGTTTACCAACAACACCAAGCTGTGAGGAGTGGTCAACAAATTGGTGGAAAGGGATGCCATCCAGAGGGATCTTGACAGGCTTGAGAGATGGACTTCCAAAGTCCTGCACATGGGTTGAGACAATCCCAAGCACAAAGACAGGCTGGACAGAGAAGGAATTGATAATAGTCATGTGGAGAAGGCCTTGGGGTTGTTGGTTGCTAAGAAGCTCAGCATGACCCAGCAATGTGCATTTACAGCCTAGAAGGCCAACCACATCCTGGAGTGCATCAAGAGGAGCATGAATGACCAGCAGGTTCGGGGACGTGATTCTCTCTCTCTACCCCAATCTAATGAGACTTCACCTGGAGTACTCTGTTCGGCTCTGAGACCCCCAACACAAGAAGGACATGGACCTGTTAGAGTGAGTCCAGATGATGGCCAGAAAGACAATCAGATGGCTGAAGCCCCTCTTGTATGAAGACAGACTGATAGAGTTGTTCAGCCTGAAGAAGAGAAGGTTACAGACACACCTTATTATGGCCTACAAGAAAGTTGGTAAGGGACATTTTACAGGGGACTGTTTGATAAGACAAGGGCTAATGCCTTAAAACTAAAAGAAGGTACATTTAGATTAGGTAAACGAAAGAAGTTCTTTACTCTGAGGGAGGTGAGACACTGGAACAGGTTGCCCAGAGAGGTTTTTGATACCCCCTTCCTGGAAGTGTTCAAGGACAGGTTGGATGGGGCTTTGACAACCTGATCTAGTGGGAGGTCTCCTTGCTCATGGCAGTGGGGTTGGAACTAGATAATCTTTAAGGTGTCTTCCAACCCAAACCATTCTATGATTCTATGAAGAAACACATAAACATTTTCAATTGCAGATGTTTCTGCAGAACACAAACAGTTTATCATTTAAAAGAAAAAAAAAGCAAACATATTATTGTGTTATGAAAACCTTAAAGGATTCAAGCATTAGTAATTCACAATAATGTAAAAATATTGTTAACTGAGGAATGATACTGGTGGGTTCTGAATACTATTTTAGGTTTAGCCAAGCTTCAGCTCAGTGATGCAGGATTTAGTAAAATCCTGTGTTACAATGCACGTAAAGCTTATTCCTGACTCTCCTGACCAGTTGATATAGAACACTTTGGTTTTATCAGATTTTCTCTTTTCCATAATCCCCAGAGAACCAGAATAATGCTAAATAATGAGCACTGGTAATCATTGCATCGTCAGCAAGTTACTCTGCCCATCACATGGGAAGAGGAGGGCATACTGGCATGTTGCATCAACTTCACAACTTAAATAGTCTGTTCCTTTCTGCAGGAATCAAACAGATTTTCACATTTCATGGGCAGAGGAGACCACTGATGTGCACTGTGTTTAGCCTTTACCTGGCTTCAATGCTGAGTGGTTTCCCGTACAACACATGCTGCCAGGAAAACTCTAGCCCTAAAATGACCTAAAAATTTAGCCCTCTGCATAAGAAGCTGGAGTTCAGTGATTGTATTTGTACGCTACAGTTAAGTCCAAAACCTACAAAAGAAAACACTAGAAGTTCAGGCACATCAAAGCAACACAGTGTTACTCTGTCCCTGAATGGACAGAAAAAAATAATAAAAAAGAAGAAACTTGCAGCTAGCAGGAGCTTCGTTTTTCATTGCAGTACTACTGTAATCCATTTCAGCTGTAAGGAAATCCTCCTCCAATTTCATGCTACAGCAGTGTCCATAACAAAAATAAATGTACGTTACCTCCATAGATTAAGTAGCTGCTGATTGAAAATTACACTGGAGAGAGAGTTCAGTAGAGAGTTCTGGCCTAAATTCTGACTTTTTTGCCTTCAATCTATATTTGGTTTGTTTTTTGTTATTTTTTTTTCCTTGTAGTGTTCACAAACAAACAATTGAAAACCAAACAAAACCACAAGCAAATAATACAACAAACAAAAAACCCAAACCAGACCAGCCAACCAAACCCTGCTATGGTCTTGAGTGATCAAAATCAATATATGTTGCGATTCTATTACTTTAAAGAAAGATACGTGGTTTCTTTTGTAATGCATGTTTGAATTTATTTTTAATTAATCACATCAAAAGATAAAGGAAATGTTTTATATATTTTAAATTATATGCACCTTTAAGGAGTTTAAATTCCTTCATGTCAGTGTATGCCAGGAATTTCTCTTAATCTGTGTATTACTGACATAACAGACCATAAAGGATTCTGAAAAGTAATCAGAGGAGTCACGAATCCAAGTGCACAGGGAGGATTTACCAGCACAGTAGACCTTGACATTTCATTTGATGAATATGGTTCACTTTGCATGACCCACTCTTGTAACTCTTTCTCATCTTGGGCAATGAATAATTCCACATGCAAGTGCTGTTACTGCCTATTTGCATATATGAATAAGAATTCAAATAATGTGCAACTATTTAAAGTTATCATTGAAGTTATTTTATATTCAAATCCACTTTCTCTTGAAATTAGAATACATTAGGCTTTAGTTACTGTAGACATACTAACAATACTGTTCTGGTTTTTTGTTTTGTTTTGTTTTGTTTTAACCAGACAAGACTTTCTCTCTAAAATAATGTTTTAGGTAATCTGAGAAACCCTCTATCTCTAAATGAGCGTTTTTCTTATACTGTTGAAGAGATCAATCTTGTTTTCTAGTGAAATGAACTAAAATGCTATCCTAGAAATCAAAACAACTCTCTTCTTTTGAGGTCTGTTTTTTTCCTCAGATGGTCTAGCTGATGTCATGGTGTTAGGTCATAGGCTGGACCTGATGATCTTGGAGGTCTATTCCAGCCTCAGAAATTCTGTGATTCTGTGATAGTCCTTACCAATAACTTCAGGGAATCAATTTGCTTACATGCTGCTAAGAGTAGATATCTACATTAATTCAAGGAAATTTCATAAAAGAATTGGGGAAAAAAATATAAATATTGTCACAGAGCACTTTGACAAGAGCATCCTTAATAGTCAGACAGTATTATCAACCAGTTGTTATCTAGGACTAGTGAAGGTAGCCTTTCCTCAGTAATTGCTCCTTGCAAATAATGACTTCCTGAAGAGGTTCACAGCCTCAATATACTTCTTCCATGAGGTACTGCTAGGAAAGGCTCTCTCCCAGGGGAACTGCAGTAACACAAAGTTAAAACATTTAAAAAAGTGAAAAATAAAAGAAAAAAATGCATCAGCTAAATTGGATGGCATTCATAGAAGACGATACAAATAAACTCTCCTCTGCCCAGTATAGAAGTGAGTAAAGTCTGTTTGCTTGCACTTACCCTCAGCTGCACTCACTGCTGGGAGGAAGGGACAGCATTCATCTCATGCACAATCAATTTTAGCATTGCACTCATCATATTTTTATTTCCTATCCTGACTCTATCATTCCACATCACAAGAATATACTGTAAACCTACCTGCTCATGTTGAAATAAGCGTAACAGGAGTGTTAGCAATACCGCAGTTTTCTTCTTGTTTGGACAATTGCGGTTTTACTGCTTAGAAAGGCAATTATTTCATTTATATTTTCCTAGATTGCTTTCTGCCTTTGAACCTTGTTTAGTACGTAAGATTGATTTCCTTTTGTTTAATGAGTTTCTCTTTCAACAACTCATCTTGGTTGGATTTTATTTTATCATCTCATACATTCTCCCAATATCTCAGCTTCTGTCGAAATAAATGTAACACACAGTGCCAGATGCAAAGATAAACCTGCTGCTTTTAATGGAAGAATTGTCAACTTTTCAGCAAGTATCTGTCTACTCCTCAAGTCTATAGTTTCCTTTTATTTAAATGAGGCCCTGTTCTCATATTGACAGTTGTTTTTCTTCTATCATGTTGCTACTTCTACCAAAATAAGGCTTCTCTCAGCCCTAGCTAAATTAAATTTCCCAACTTTTTCCTTCGTAGTATTTTAGCTGAAGAGTATGTTACTCAGGATGGCATTTCCCTCAGATAATTTTAAAGCTAGAGTTCACCACTGCACATGCAGGTTCCTGCAGTGCAGTTGTCTATATCCAAGTTATCTAAGCCAGTTCAGGGGAACTGTTGCAAATGCACCTCACTTTCTTATTGGGTAAACCATCCAAATAACAAGAAGACAAGATGAGGAGATCCTGCCTTACGTAGCATGCAGGACTGAAATGTTCCTTAGCTCTTTTCCTGTGCTTTACCCTTGTCAGAGCAGATTGCTATGCAGGGGGACACAGTCATATTTGAAGTGACAGATTTATGTCTATAGTAGCTAACAGAGAGTGTCAGGAATGAAACCTGGGCCTTGAGTCCATATGGCATATATAGATGGCTGCCATCAGTTCAGCATAGAGCAAGCCCTCTTATGGCAGGTCTGTCTTCAACAGAATGGCTTGAAATGTCCAAAGAAAAAGCCAGGGAAAGACAGTGCCCAAGGTTCAGACTTTCTATCTGGTTCCTGTTATTGACCCATAGTGTGCTAAACCCTAGTTTCAGGTTGCAAAATGTGCCTCCAAAAGCCATCCAGCCATGTGCTGAGTCTGTTCACAATGTTTGCAAGCTATGCATAGATGCATGCAACATTAAGCATATCCTGGATTAGTAAACACACACGGGAAAGCATTGAGCTGCTGTTGCTTTATAAGCAGCCCTGGTTGCCTGCTAAAAATCTCAGCAATAGGAGAGCTAAAATGACCCATAAGAAGTTTCCAGCAGCATGAAAACAGATGCTGTAGATCCATTCAGGAGCCCTCAGCTACAGACACATTCAGGAGAGCTCTTGTCTCTCTTTGTAACACGGGATCAATAACTAATAGACTCATAGACACATAGAATCATAGACTCATAGACTCAATCATAGAAACATAGAATGCCCTGGGTTGGAAGCGACCTCCAAACATCATAATTCCAAGACCCCTGTATAAAGCAGGGATATCCTCAACTAGATCAGGTTGCTCAGGACCTCATCAAGACTGACCTGGAATGTCTTCAAGGATTGGGTCTCCACCGCCTTCCTGGGTAACCTGTTCCAGTGTTTCACCACCCTCATAGTAAAGAACGTCTTCCTAATGTCCAATCTAAATCTTCCCCTCTTTAGTTTAAAGTCATTTTCTTTTATTCTATCACTACATGCCCTTGTAAGCAGTCCCTTTCCAGATTTCTAATAGGCCCCCTTCAGGTACTGGAAGGCTGATATAAGGTTATAAGGTCTTCCCATAGCCTTCTGGATAGCAAGTACGCATTGGATCCTCATTTTGTTGTGAGGAGGCTTCAGTGTTGCCATAATACAAGGGGCTAGTGCGCCCATGGATCATTCTAGTCCAGAAACACTGCCCTTTTACCAGTACAATGTCTTCCATAGGCAATAGTTTGTCTCTCCCCTCGGCTTACTCTTGAACATGGCTAATTTCTCCATTACATTTGCAACGTAGATCTTTCAGACAAAAGGCCCACAGCTGTACTGTGTACTTATTTCAATAATAAACGTATTCATTTACCTTGTGTAAATTTAGGTTGTTATGTTGTTGTGTTTTTTAATTATTCAATTCAAAATTTCCTCAGGTTTAATAACTGTTGAACAGTTTCAGAGTTTTAGCCTGTGATGCACCATAGATCATTACAAACTAAAAAGTGGTAACACATCTATCTAAAAGGGTTTATCATATTCCAGAAGCCATGCTGATAAATGTGAAAAAGAACACATGAAGGAGTTAAGAGGTGCAAGTGTGTTTAAACTGATTAAAATGTTAGATTAAAAAGAAAAAACAAACACCAAAAAAAACAAACCGAGAAAGTGAAATACTTGATTGATAGTTGACAAAGAGAAACATCAGCATAATCTTCCTCTATGTGTAGTTTAACAGCTGACTTTTGGATAACACTTCTATTATGTAATGAACTAGAAGTTACACTGAGAGGGATTCATTTAAGTTAGCTTCAGATGTCCAAGCCTGAGACAGTGAGCCTAGATTGTGTTTGAAATCAAAGTCCATTCTCAGGCTGCATTCCATTACATTCTCAAATAAGCATGCAAAACAGGGCAGTTGAATTACCCACAGGTTACCTGAAAAAAATCTTATTAGAAGAACCAGGCAAGAAAGTGAGTTTTTCCTACTAGCTGAACTGCAAAATAAAACTGTAGGCAGAGCATCTAAAGACAAGGCTGTAGAAATCTCTGCACTTAGGGTAGGAGGCAGTGACTGATCCCAGGAACTGAGGAAAAATTACTATTAAAGACCACAACATAAAACAGAAACACGGAAATATTTTAAGAAAAGTGACCTTCCAACTTAGGAGGAAGGGAAGATTTTGAGAAAATATGGTTTACATTTTTAAGCCTGCCCAGAGAAGGGGTCATTCAGCTAACGGATGGAAAATGCGTTACTGAGAGCAAGCACCTTGAGGCAGCAGATTGGCCTAACAATACACTACTGTGACTGATGAGTCTGTTTTTTTGTCTGTTTTTGCTTTTGTCTGTTTGCTTGGGGTTTTTTTTTTAGTATTTTTGTGTGTGTGTGTTTTAGGTTTTGTTTTTTTTTTAATTTTTATTTCATTGTTTTTATTTTATTTTATTTTTCATTTAGCCACTGCTTCTGGAATGTGCAGGTTTTAATTTGTTCTGACTTTTAAAAATTAAGTTCTTGAGCTTTGGAAGAAATACTGTTTCTTTTTTCTGTCTTGTCTGGGTTCAAGTGCAGGACCACAGGAGAGATAACACTATATCAACCCTAACACTACATGAACATGTTACCCTAGTTAAAATATTTTAATTTGCATTCATATCAAACCTCATTTTAGTTATTCATAATATTCTTGATGTTTATATTATGCTTACTTTAAGAAAAAAGCATGAATGTATTCACTTCAAAGTTCTAGCCAAAGACTGTTTCAAATCAGCTACACTCATTTTAATTTGACTGACTTCAGAAAACAAACAAACAAACAAACAAATTTCTGAAGCCCAAATACCACAGTGGAAACAGGTAATTCCGTAAGTTGTTGTGTTTTTAATATTCTTCACTAATATGTGGAAATAAGCACTAGAAACTACATGCTCCTGCAATACAGATGGATCTAGAACTGTAGAATCATATACTCACAGAATCATTTAGTGTGGAAAAGAAATTTCAGTTCATTGAGTCCAACAGTTAACCTAGCACTGAGAAGACCACCACTAAAGCATGTCATTAAGCACCATATCTAGACATCATTTAAATATTTCCAGGGATGGTGATGTAACCGTTTCCCTAANCAAACAAACAAACAAACAAATTTCTGAAGCCCAAATACCACAGTGGAAACAGGTAATTCCGTAAGTTGTTGTGTTTTTAATATTCTTCACTAATATGTGGAAATAAGCACTAGAAACTACATGCTCCTGCAATACAGATGGATCTAGAACTGTAGAATCATATACTCACAGAATCATTTAGTGTGGAAAAGAAATTTCAGTTCATTGAGTCCAACAGTTAACCTAGCACTGAGAAGACCACCACTAAAGCATGTCATTAAGCACCATATCTAGACATCATTTAAATATTTCCAGGGATGGTGATGTAACCGTTTCCCTAAGCAGTCTGTTTCAATGCTTGATAACCCCTTTGGTGAAGTTTTTCCTAATACCCAATCTAAATCCTCCCTGGCAAATCGTGATCCCTCTTGTCATATTGCTCGTTACTTGGAGGAAGAGGTTGATACTTCACTACAATCTTCTTTCAGGTAGTTGTAGAGAGGAATAAGGTCTCCCCTGACCTTCTAGCTCAACACCACCAATTCCCTCAGACGCTCCTCATAAGAGTCTAGATCCTTCAGCAGCTTCATTGCCCTTCTTTGGACGTGTTCCAACACCTCAAAGACTTTCTTGTAGTGAGGGGCTCAAAACTGAATACAGTTCTCAAGGTGTGGCCTCACCAGTGCGGAGTACAGAGGGACAATCACTTTCCTAGTCCTGCTGGCCACACTATCTCTGATGTAGGCCAGGATCCTGTTGGCATTCTTGACCACATGAACAGTGCTGGCTCATATTCAGCTGGCTGTTGACCAACAACCCCACATCCATTTCTTCCTGTCAGCTCTCGCCACTCTTCCCCAAGCCTGTAGCATTTTAGGGGCTTGTTGTGACCAAAGTGCAGGACCTGGCACTTGGCCTTATTAAGTCACTCATCATTGTCCTCGGTCCATCATCAATCCATCCTGTCCACATCCTTCTGTAGAGTNAGTCCAACAGTTAACCTAGCACTGAGAAGACCACCACTAAAGCATGTCATTAAGCACCATATCTAGACATCATTTAAATATTTCCAGGGATGGTGATGTAACCGTTTCCCTAAGCAGTCTGTTTCAATGCTTGATAACCCCTTTGGTGAAGTTTTTCCTAATACCCAATCTAAATCCTCCCTGGCAAATCGTGATCCCTCTTGTCATATTGCTCGTTACTTGGAGGAAGAGGTTGATACTTCACTACAATCTTCTTTCAGGTAGTTGTAGAGAGGAATAAGGTCTCCCCTGACCTTCTAGCTCAACACCACCAATTCCCTCAGACGCTCCTCATAAGAGTCTAGATCCTTCAGCAGCTTCATTGCCCTTCTTTGGACGTGTTCCAACACCTCAAAGACTTTCTTGTAGTGAGGGGCTCAAAACTGAATACAGTTCTCAAGGTGTGGCCTCACCAGTGCGGAGTACAGAGGGACAATCACTTTCCTAGTCCTGCTGGCCACACTATCTCTGATGTAGGCCAGGATCCTGTTGGCATTCTTGACCACATGAACAGTGCTGGCTCATATTCAGCTGGCTGTTGACCAACAACCCCACATCCATTTCTTCCTGTCAGCTCTCGCCACTCTTCCCCAAGCCTGTAGCATTTTAGGGGCTTGTTGTGACCAAAGTGCAGGACCTGGCACTTGGCCTTATTAAGTCACTCATCATTGTCCTCGGTCCATCATCAATCCATCCTGTCCACATCCTTCTGTAGAGTCTTTCTACCATCAAGCAGATCAACACTCCCAATCAATGTGGTGTTGTCTGCAAACTTACTAAGGGTAGACTTGATCCTCTCATTCAGATCATTGATAAGATGTTAAAGAGAACTGGCTTTAATATTGAACCTTGGGAAACACTGCTAGTGACCTCTGNTTTCAGGTAGTTGTAGAGAGGAATAAGGTCTCCCCTGACCTTCTAGCTCAACACCACCAATTCCCTCAGACGCTCCTCATAAGAGTCTAGATCCTTCAGCAGCTTCATTGCCCTTCTTTGGACGTGTTCCAACACCTCAAAGACTTTCTTGTAGTGAGGGGCTCAAAACTGAATACAGTTCTCAAGGTGTGGCCTCACCAGTGCGGAGTACAGAGGGACAATCACTTTCCTAGTCCTGCTGGCCACACTATCTCTGATGTAGGCCAGGATCCTGTTGGCATTCTTGACCACATGAACAGTGCTGGCTCATATTCAGCTGGCTGTTGACCAACAACCCCACATCCATTTCTTCCTGTCAGCTCTCGCCACTCTTCCCCAAGCCTGTAGCATTTTAGGGGCTTGTTGTGACCAAAGTGCAGGACCTGGCACTTGGCCTTATTAAGTCACTCATCATTGTCCTCGGTCCATCATCAATCCATCCTGTCCACATCCTTCTGTAGAGTCTTTCTACCATCAAGCAGATCAACACTCCCAATCAATGTGGTGTTGTCTGCAAACTTACTAAGGGTAGACTTGATCCTCTCATTCAGATCATTGATAAGATGTTAAAGAGAACTGGCTTTAATATTGAACCTTGGGAAACACTGCTAGTGACCTCTGCCTACTGGATTTAACTCCATTCACCACCACCTTTTGGGCTTGGCCGTTCAGCCAATTTTCTACACAGTGAAGTGTACACCTGTTCAAACCATGAGCAGCCAGTTTCTTCTAGAGAATGCTGTGGAAATTGGTGCCAAATGCTTCACTGAAGCCCAGGTAAACAACATTCACAGACTTTCCTTCATCCACTAAGTGGGTCACCTTGTGATAGAAGGAGATCAGGTCAGTCAAGCAGGACCTGCTTTTCACAAAACCATGCTTGACTGAGCCTGATGTTCTAGTTGTCTTGTATGTACTGCATGATGGCACTCAAGATAATCTTCTCCATAACCTTCCCTGGCTCCAAGATCAGGATGACAGGCCTGTAATTCCCCAGACTGTCCCACAGGCACATATATATAATAATTTCACAGATAGACACTTGTGAGTACAGCTAGTCCTTTTGCTTAAGTGCCTGTAGGAGAATAGCAAAGCAGAACCTCAAGAATAATTTTTCCTGCTCTACAGGAATGTCACATGTATATAAATTCCAGAGTGGAACTTTTCAAAATGCACTGTACTGGGAGTTCATTTGATTTATTTACAATTACTCTCTGCATGCTCCTAAATCTCTTCCTTTATGATTTAGTAGAGAAGCTTTCTTGTTTATATTTGTACTGAGTATTATCTTGGTCTTCATTAAATTTCATCTCACTAAATTACTGTAGCCAAAGTGCCAGATCATCTAGATGCAGCCTCATTTGTTTGTGCTGAAATACCCCACTGGCCAGAAGGTTAGGCTTGGAATATTTTAAGATGTAGACAATTCTGGATGTGTTTATTAACTCTGCACTGGGCATTGCCAGACCATACTTTTTCTAGGTCTTAGATCTCTTCAAATAGATATAAACTGTGAATTAGTTTAAAGAAAAAAAAAAAACAAAACCCCAAGCTTTCAGAATATTAATATATTTTATTGATAGATCTAAGATCTACAAAATCAGAAAAAACTAAGAAGCTTCAAGCAATGAAGTGTATCTTGTAAGTAAAATCTTGCAAGCATTCTATCATTTTAGGTAACATGCATATACAGTATTGAAATCATCACTATTTTACACAAATCACCATGTCTTTCAGTACTTGGAGACACTCCTTTTCCACATAAACCAATATAATTTAATCAGAGATAAATAAATACCCTCCTTCCTCCTCTTCTGTTTGTAAATTAAGGAAATTAATCTTATTAAAACCAATGCTGCTAGTATACAGTGCATTTTAAGTGAGATGGTAATATAGGTATCTTGCTTCTGATAGAAGAGGACATATTTTACAAGTGATGGTAAATAGTGATTTACATATATAACTTAGAGCAGAACCAGTATAGACATTGGTCTAAGAAGAAGCTGTCTTGTTTGTCCATGGTATGTCCTCACTGTGAAATGGGAAGAGATGTCTATGACTGTGCAAACTCAGGCTGATAAGTCAACAATGTACATTACCATGCAAAATTCATGTCCAGCTTCAGCCTAGACATAGTAATACTAAGATTTAACAGATGTAACACACAGAATTAATATTTACTTTTGGAGTGTTAATATGGCATGGTTTCTTTTGACAGAGGTTGTTTTTTTTTTTCTTCTTTGGCTGCTGTGCCACATGTTAGTCTAGTGGGTCTCATGCCTAGCTTGGTGCTACTCTATACAGAACAACTACCAAAAATCTCTGCTAGATCACTGTTTGTCACACTTCATTTTAGACACATGGCATATGTTAATTGAGTCTAAGACTTATCTTCACAATATGTGCCAGTTATAATTTTTGTCCGCGGTTCCTGTTTTGAATAGCACCTACTACTGAATAACTATAATTTTCCTCTTCTACTGCTAAGTGGTTGTTTTTGTTGGCAGTGCTCATACATCCACTGTCGGCCAATGTAAGTACAGAATAAGGTCAGTGAAATAATTTAACAAATACAATTGAAACATATGGAATTAAATATTATATTCATAATCTCTGGAGTGCTACAGAAACATAAAATTTTCTGCCAATGCATTG
Organism: Chloroceryle aenea; assembly: GCA_013399075.1. Classification (NCBI taxonomy): domain Eukaryota; kingdom Metazoa; phylum Chordata; class Aves; order Coraciiformes; family Cerylidae; genus Chloroceryle; species Chloroceryle aenea. The sequence continues at coordinate 165,499 of VWZY01000395.1, read as the reverse complement.
AATTTCTGTACATACATATATATACCCACATATGATGAGTAATTGCAGTGCATAAACATGAATTAAATTTATATTTCATATAGCTATATGCTTTTTGGAAATTTGTGTTTGGTTTTGTGGTGGTTTTTCCTAGTTTAATCAAGTTTTTACTTTACTTTCTTCTGATCTTTCAAACCTTTTTGTCTCTTTTGGAAGCCCAAGATTAATTAGTTGATTCTCTCTTCCTCTTTTCTAATTCCATCTACAGTTCAGAGGCACGTAAAACCACAAAGCAAGATAATAACCAATAAATGGAATAATTAATTCAATGCTCTGAAACAAATTTTAATTTATATTTCTCAAAGATTCTCACTAGGGAATGGAGAACCTGGAGTTCTAGGGACTGAAGTGCTCCAGTTCTGGTTGTTTTGAATATGTTGTGAGTAAAATCTGTTCCTGTAAAACTGGAACTTGCAACAGCGCAAATCAGAGGGGAAATTAATAACCAAAACCATTTTAAATGAGCAAAAATGAAGAAAAAAGTTGAAAAGTATTTCAAACTTTTAAAATAAAATCTATTTTTTTACCTCACAAGGTAAACACACAGCTAAGTATCTAAATCTGATAGGCAGTAACATGCATATGGACTTTTCAGCAAAGACAGTAGGAAAATATTAAGGGACATGGATTCTTGGTTTACTCTTTTGAAAAACATCAGAGGTCTATTAGTTCTGTTAAATTTGACAGATTAACAAAATCACAGAATGATTGAATTGGAAGACACCCCTGGAGAACATCTAGTTCAACACTGCTCAAAGTTGAGTCAGCTAAAGGAAGTTGCACAGAATCATGACTAGTCAAGTTTTGAATGTGTCCAAACATGGAGTGCAACCTGTAAGAAATGTAAGGTATTAGGACCAAAGAAATAATCAGCTTATGGCAAGCCTGACTGAGAGGTGTTTTTTCTGAAAAAATAATCTTCTCTCTTCCATCTTTAGTATAAATTTTGCTACCTAGTCTCCAAAAATCCAAGAGTTAGCACAAACTTTATTTTTAGACTTTAATTATCTAGTTTTCTTACTGAAACCAGACTTCATATATATACCTTTTTCGCCTTCTGAACCAGATGGTTATGGGTTCTTTTAATCTAAGATAGTACTTAATATTTTCTTAAATACATGACAAATGATCTTTTTTTCACCCTTTCCTGTGATCGCATTTGTACTTATGTCATAATGTTAGTGCTTTGAGATGATTGCAAGGTAAACACACTAAATACTATTTTTGTGCAATGCTTTGTTTCATGAAATGGATTTGAATATAAACCCTCTTTAAACACAAATCAAAAAAATAAGCTCTCTTTAAAGAACCCTACTTAAATGCCAGTAAGGGAAAACCTTTAATGACTAGAATTGCAAAAATTTCCTTTACTGTTGGTCCAATTTCCAATTAAATCACAGTACATTATGAATGTCATGAAAGTGTCAGCAAAGAAAGAAAATAAAAAGTTAAAAATGAGGCTCTGTATCTAGTAAACAACTGTGACAAAAGTGCTACTTTACAAACCTTCATAGTAATTATTCCATACCATGTAACAAAGTAACTTGTGGAGCATAAAACTAACAAATACTGTGTGCTGGCAGTTCAAGCACAGTACGCTTTTAAAATTATATCTGTGGCAAGCTATGCCAGAAAGCACAGCTTCATTCAGTAGCTTTATGCAAAATACAGACACCAAGTCTCAGATTCTACCACAAAGTACTATAACGTGTTCCTAGGCTTCATATTATGCTGTAAAATTTAAAACAACAACAACAAAAACACACCCAAAAAAAAGCCCCAAACCAAACAACAAAAAACACAAACAAAAAACCCCAACCCAAACCAAAACACACCACCAACAAGCCAACAGAAAACAGACAACCTAACAAACAACTAAAAAGAATTCCTTATTTGCCTGCTAGGTACTTCTGACACACTTTCTAGGGCTTTTAAAATAATACTGTTCCATATGATACCTTTTCTGGTTAAACTTTTCAGCGCTCATATGTGTCCTTTATGTTTGTCCTTTGTTGAAAAGAACACCCTGACAATCCAAGGTTTTTCCATTTGTTTCTTCAAGAATACTAGCATATTTTCCATGCCTCTTGACAGAGTAGCCTAGTTAGTATACATAGCAGTTGTGTTTGAGTTAAAAACTGAAATAAAGCAGGTTATTCTCTGGAAGGAAAACAATTTAGATTTGTGTCTATGAAAAAAAAGAAAGAAGGATAAAGAGTGAGGGCTTCACCTCAAAATGAATAATTGTCTCATTCTCTGCAGAATCTTGAAGGCTTATTTTGAAGATCGCTGCTTACTGTTCCTTTTGCTGCTGACTTAACACAGTGGAGTGCTTTTACCAGACACTGCATTTGGCTTCAAGTCTGTTATTCATGCCTTTTAGAATTAAAAAAAAAAAAAAAAAAAGATGTTGTAACACAAACAGCTCTTTCCTTCATTGAATGTATTCCTTCACATACTACATACATTGGTTATGTAATATGTATAATTTTGCAACTGCAGTATACTCACCTTTTATTTGGGTGATGACTTACAAAGCTGTTAGTCTATGGCTTAGCAAGAGCAAATATGCTACTAGAATCATGGTAGTATGTTCAAGAAGTGTGGGAGATTTCATACGATGCTTGACCAATAACTTTTAAAATAAAAATGACACTAAAACACCAAATTTTGAGCTAATTTGATATCCCAATTTGAGATTTCCAGTGAAAGCTAACAATATATTTCATCTTCATATCTGCTCTTGATGTGAAAACTACAAAAGCTCAGGGTTTGGAGGTCAGTTTCTGATTTTGTTGCATCTTTTGAATTCTTTAGGTCTAGTGTGTGACTAACAACCTTATTTCCCCATCAATATTTTTTGGTTTTGCCAAGACTTTATCTCTGAAACAATGAACAGAGCATTTGTGTCTATCTCCTGCTATGCTGTTTTAAACTCCTGTTCAAAATTACAGAAATATTTCTCTCTCTTAAATTGCTTACATCACTGCTATTAATAATTAGCATCCTGTTGAGAGTTAAGTAATTTAACTGAGATGGAATTTTCAATATTGCTGTATTAGGAAGCTTGGGAGTATAGTGATATTTTGGCAGAGGTAAAGTGGAGAAACTTGTCTTTAAAGCTGTTCATGCTGTAGCTGTTCTGTGAATATATAGAGGTTGTCAACCACCAAGGTTGCTGTGTTTTTCAGCAGTCACTCAGTGCCAAGCAGCATGATAGAGGGTTGCTGCATTCAGCATCTGAGTCCTAGGTGATCCATACTGTATAACAGGAGTGCCTGAATAATATAACAAGACAGCAGATGAAAGTGACTGCTTTGGTTTGGCTCATCTTAGCCTCTTTCAGTTTCCCCCATCCTTCTTTCCCTGCCAAAAGTAACTGTAATAACAAACATAATGTAAAATTTCCGCCTTTATAAGCAGACCAGTAATTGAGATACCTAATTATGTCCCTCTAGTTTTAGAGCTGCTAGGTGCTGTTGCATAGCCCAGTGGGTCTCTCCAAGACATCAGCATCATTGTTACCAGATGGCAATAAATCTTTCCTTTCTCTCTGAGACTCTCATCCCAGTCTCTGAGGGCTCAGCTGCTCAGTCTGTACCTTGTCTGAGACATTTTGGGGAAACACAACCAATTCAGTGCCATTTATCTCCCTCCTTTCTGGGATCTGGAGAAGATGATCCTTCTTATTTCATAGTATATGTCAATTGGAGTGACAGCCTCATAAGACCAAGAAGATACCTCGTGATATTGTTTCTGCTTGTGACCATTGCTTCTTGTTGTGGTATATATGGCTTCATTTTTGTGAAGATTCAGCAAGTGCTGGAATCCCAGATCATACTGGGGCAAGTTTGGGGGGTTTTGATGGGTGTTTTTTTCCCTATATGTGCAAATTCCCAATGACTCTGACATCAGTGGTTTTGGTTTTCTAGCAGTTGTGAGGAGGTGAAAGCCTATGTTTTATCAGCCCTATTCAGGGGGCTGCATCAGATTCTATAGCTGTTTTTCTGAGCTGCTTAATTACTTTGACACTATCACTAAACTGTTAGATCGGGATCACATGAGAGTAACAGTTAGATATCTCAACCTGTATTTCACTGCAGTATGCCTAGACTCAAGCCCACTGAGCTGTAGCCAAGTGTCAGATGTTGATACACATGGTCAACTGTTTAGCTGTAGAATCTTTGCAGGATAATAATTGTTCAGGACAGGTAAATATTTTTTCCAGACAGTATAAACAAATTTATGTCTGCATTGTTTTCAGAGGGAAAAAGGAAGCAGGATTTTCCACACCAGAGGACTGGTCACTTTTGGCTGACTGGAAAATGTAACAAACCTTGATAGTTTCTTCAGTGTCACTGCTCCTTTTGGGCAATTCCAAGTATCACTGACCTTTCCCTAATTGAGCAACACTTAAATTGTGTTATTTCTAAGCAGTCTCCCAAATATGTCAGAACCATTTATACTTGCTGAGAACTGCAAGCTGGTGTCTTAAAAAACCTGAGTAGTTTTGAGTACCATAAGTTGACAAGTATGTTAATGTGTCATCAAAAAGGAGGCAAAAGAAGTAGCACATTTTTGAACATGCAAATCCAAAGCAGTCAAATGGTGTTGTGTCAGACTGTTCCAAAATGCCTTCTTTGGGATAAGAATAACTTTATGAGAAGATAATTTATATAAAGTTATATGCTTCTGAACACATGGGATTATAAAAAAGTGCATCCTTAAATACAACTAAAATGTTGCTACAGTGGTGATGTTGTGAATTCAAATGAAGAACAGCAATTAGCAGATAATCTCCTAAGTAACTAAGATCCACAATCCGCTCTGCATAACATATCTCAGCAGTATTGTTTCTAAATACCGTTAATCACAGTCTTAGATGAGGCATTGAGAGCAGTTTTGTTTGGCAGTGAAGGATCTACTTTAACTTAAAAAAATAAATTATGTACCATATACATTTTTTTTAAAACTCTTTGAATAATTGCTAAGATACATAGAATAGACCAGTTTATATATATTATATATGAAGCGCATATTTTTAATATATATTTTGCAGTGGTTAGTTCATATCCCTCCTGATATAGACCCATTGATAGTTCACTTGTGATGACATCTGCACTGGCAAGATGTTAGTTTAGACACTATACACATTAGCATTTTAGGTCAGAGAAGTCTGGTAGTTTTTGTGTGAGGTTAACTTATCAAGTAAAGATTAAATCTTTCTATACTAGAACACAGATTTGAAGAATGAACAAACGTTGCAAACTGCCTAACTGAACTGATAATAATTGACTGTTTTTTATTAGTTTTAATTGTTTTGTAACACTCCACTTTGTCACAGTGCCATGTACATACCTAGTACCTGTATGCCTACTCCAATTTTCACAGAATCACAGAATATTAGGGATTGGAAGTGACCTTGAAAGATCACCCAGTCCAATCCCCCTGCCAGAGCAGGATCACCTAGATCAGGCTGCACAAGAATGCATCCAGGTGGGTTTTGAATGCCTTCAAAGGGGACCCCACAACCTCTCTGGGCAGCCGATTCCAGTGTTCTGTTACCCTCATAGAGAAGAACTTTTTGGAACCTCCTATGTTCCAGATTGCACCTGTTGCCCCTTGTCTTACCATTGATTAAGACTGAGAAGAGCCTGGCTCCATCCTTTCACAATTTCTAAGCATAAAAAAGTATAAATTTTATAAATAGTGGTAAAATGTCAATATAGTCAAGACTAGAATTGCTTACCTTACTGGGTTACACCATGGTATATTTCTCGGTAACGTCAGTTAAAAGCAGTTTTTATTCTTAATTTACAATCTATGAAGCCACAACAAGGTCATCCTCTGCTCACAGGTCTCACTTACCATGGAGGACACAGACCTGTGTCTCCTTGGAGCAACAGAAGGACTGGAGTGGCAGTTCTCTAATCCATGATTCATCATGCTTTCATGTTTTCACAGTCAGGGCAAGCAGGAGCCAACATTATATGTCTTTGTCTTTACATTAAAAAAAGTCTTTGCAGCTCAAACCTACAAATGAATTATTGCTAAAGATGAATTGTCATATGTAAGCCAAGCAGTTGCAACTGTGTCTGAGTTTGTCTCATGCAAATTTAGTTAGATGTCTGCATCCTAAACTGGTAGGGTCCCTAGTGAAAAAGAAATAGGTACCTTTAAGGCATATTTCTTCTGATATATTTTAGCTGTCTACTTTAGAATGAGATGAATCACTACACACAGCTGCCATTTCTCCCTATGCTTTATAAAAGGCATCTAGATGACTAAATCAGATGCAGGTAATTACTTTGTACTTTGACTGTGTAACTGACAGGAAATGTAATATGAAATGCATTTGCTTAAGTCTTAACAAGAGAGGACATAAGCTAGAGCATTTTTCTTCATATTTGCAGTGGGTAACAGCATCCATATTGTCAGTTATTGAAGTTCAGCTGGTACAAAATAACTTGGGAAACCATAATATAATTTTACCTAGATTTTCTGCATTATTGAAAGAAGTTGAAACTATTCAAGCTCTTAGCACTGGAAAACCCCATATTAAGTATGCTTAAATGTTTCAGATTTAATTCAGTTCCTCTATTATTTTGAGTCAATTATGTGTATCACTTGGAGATAGATCAATAATAATAAAAATAATAATAAATTAGGTCCCTTCTACTGTGTTTCCTGGCTGGGTGCCCAAAGAAAAACCTTTCTCCTTTTTCTCCCCCTTTGTGCATACTTAATCAAATTAGATTGAAATAGAAAAGGCGATATACAGATCAAAGGAAAATGTTTAACTATAAATTACCTGCTTGTCTCTTGGACTTACTCACCTCCCTTCAAACAGGAAAGGAAGTACTAGAGTGGTTTTCTTGCCTTTCAGCTGTTTCTATTCCATTAAGGACATTTTACATAGCCTGAGACCAAGAGGACATAGGGCAGTCCACATTTAAGTATCCTGTGAACTAGTGCAACTGATGGTTCTGAGCCTGCTGGAAGTGAGATGCAAAGATTTAAATAATTATCATCACACTTACTTGCTTGCAGTGATGAAAAAACATGGCAATATAGGTAACATCATTCTTACATTTTAATGTATTAAACACTATCTCTGCTTTTTGATTTGTATTGGAGTAACTGGCTTTTTCAAACAATTGGCATAGGAGTTATAAGTATCTTTCTGAAAGTCTAGCACTTCAAAGTTAAGAAATTCAAAATTTTTGAAGAGAAATTTCATTTTATCTTATGAAACAAATTCATTTTCAGAGCATGTGAAATGGATTATGAGATGTGTCAATGATTTAGCAGATTTAAATCACGAACACTTTCCTGAATACATTTCCTATGGAATAGATCTAAAGTGTAAAAGAACAAACGCATTTGTTCTATCCTAGCTCAACATGACTTCTTGTACAGAAAAAATTAATTTGGTCTCAGGTAGAATTGGCCCTAGTCCTCATGTAAGAATTGAATTTACACCAAATTTCTCTAAAAGAACGAAGAATTTTTCATACATCATATATTTTGAACTGAAGTACAGTTCAAAATCAAATGCATATTTGTAACTCATCTTTTAATACCGTATGTCTTTAAAAAAAAGAATTTATAAATGAAGTTAGAGTTTACATCGAATAATAGCCATCAAAATAATTTTGGATATCCAGAGGAGATTAAAATCAAATTATTCTGAGATACCTAAAAAGCAGTCCTTTTTTATTTTAACTAGGTTAAGATACACAATTATCTTAGGCTCTGTTTATTATCACTGAAAGGATTGGGGCACTTTCAAAGATGTCATTCATCTGATCTGACAGCAAATTAATTAAACCCAAGAACTGACATTGGTCAGTTTGATTGTAGGTGCAGTGTTGGACAACTTTCCAATATGAACATCTCTAATGCCAATATCATCACCTGGTGAAATGACTTGCCTCCTATCACAAAGAAATAAAATGACTTTGACTTAAATTTCCTGAAATCATTTCAGAGAGAAGCTGAATTAAGATAATTTCAATCTGAACTAGGAATTAAAACACAATTTGAAATGCTATTTGAGGAGCCCACAGAGAGAATGTTTTCACAATACGAATAAATATTGCATTTATCTATTACAAATTACCTGAAAAAATATGAAATTTTTAGAAAGCTGCTCTTGTCTCTATAATAATATTTGTTCAGAATTTGGTAGTGGAAAGTGTCAGTGTTTTCAATGTTCCAGTTGTTCATAACTTAGCTACAGAAATGACCAGTGTGCTAAAATTTGATATTTGAAATAAGGAACATTAACAAAATATTTTCTTTTATTTTTTAAAAAAAGTCTTTGAATGCAAAAGAAGTTTTATAAATTGCATTCCTTGTTGCAGAGTTTTCAGTATTTCTATAGTTCTATCTGCACTTGCACAACATAGAATGGTTAAGTATTAATCATGATTGACATTAGACTACTAGGGTTTAACATTTCAAACAAAAATGTGGCAGATACACAGTAAATTTTAAAATCACTTTTATTAGCAATAAAAGTGTTCCTTAGCTCTACAATAATCTTAATTCTGTAATAATCTGTTCAGGTCTATAACAAAAGCATAAAAACAATTTAAACGAATGGATGTTAAACTTCAAAACCATTTTCAAAAATTACTAGGACTTTTGAGTCCAGTTCAAAATGAGCCTTAAGTCTGTATCAGATAAAAAACCTAGCTCTTACAATTCAGAGTAATTTACAGAGTTCACAGGCACTTCAGATATCAGCAATTAATATAGTGAGGAACAATTTTGACCTACCCACTGGGAAACGACAAAATATGTCTTCACTGTGTTTTCCTTATCAAAGCCCAGATGTATAGTATAGACTTGCTAGGAAGAACCTACATCTATCTGGGATCAAGAGTATTGCATATTTTCAGAAGAGCTAGCTGTCTCTTCTCTTTAAAATGAACAAGCAAAATTCACTGTTTATTTTAGACACATGCCCCAGGGAATGATCACTTGTCCCATAGACTAAAGTGCAGAATAGCTTGGCTTCTGTACTGTTTAAACAGTCTTAAGCTCTTTCTTGAATAAATGAGTGAAATACAGACTGCCTATCACTTGTCACTAGTGTCCCTGGGGATTTGTGCACGGACTAATATATAATGGCCTGAAGTTCACTAGAATGTAATTTTGCAGCATAGATCTGAGAACATGTGTTGCCTGCTTTGTAGCACAATATGAAAATTTTCAAAAATCTTTGCAGCAAGACCTGTTGAGAATTTTTTAGAGGATTAGAAAGGTTGGAGTGAGTGCAAATTTCTATCTGTTATTTCTATCATGCTATAGAATGCAGTAAAACACCCCCC
>VWZY01000395.1:146074-156111 GCA_013399075.1 Chloroceryle aenea | reverse complement strand
AAGGAGTTTACTGGAGAGAAAAATCAGAAATGCCCAGCAATGTACAAAAGGCCAGGATCATGAAGGACGTTGAAAACTGGAAAGAAGATAATTGCTTTTATTTTTTTAACAAAAACCTGGGGCCTAGTGTTTAAAGCAGTCCCTTNTGGGGTGTTATCACTGCCAGAAACAGACACTATCAAAACAGGCTGCTGACTACAGACAGTGCAGTTAGTTAGAAGAACTGAGCTGAAAAGTAAAATCACTGAACAGAATTAGTTCTGTTCTCACTCAAACCAGGACACCACCTTTCTATATTTACTAGAAGAATAATAGGCTTGCCTAGATACATAATATTCTAGGTATCTGACTTACTGACACTGTTTCATGAGGAGACTGCAGATCATCAGAAGATTATTTGACTCTGCATCCTACTGCTTAGCAAAAGAGGAGTTCAAGATTCTGGTGATTTCTAGCTTTTTGGGGATAAGTATTAAATAAGATATAAATAAGTAAGTAAATACATAGAGTCCTCAGGCAGAATGCTGTATATCTAGTTAGAATCACAGAATAGTTTAGGCTGGACGGGACCTTAAAGGTCATCTAGTCCAACATGCCTGCAATGAGCAGAGACATTCTGAACTAGATCAGGTTGCTCAGAGCCCCATCCAGCTTGATCTTGAACGTGTCCAGAGAAGGGGCCTCCACCACCTCCCTGGCAACCTGTACCAGTGTTTCACCACTCCCTGTGTAAAAAATTTCTTCCTTATAGTCTGAATCTGACCTCTTTTAGTTTAAAATTCTTGTGCTGTCCTCTTGTCCTGTCAAAACAAGCTCTGCTAAAAAAATCTGTCCCTGTCTTTCTGGCAGGCACCCTTGAAGTACTGAAAGGCCACAATAAAGTCTCCCCTGTGCTTTCTTTTCTTCAGGCTGAACAACTCCAAATTCATCAGCCTTTTGTTATTGGAGAGGAGTTCCATCCCTCTGATCATTTTTGTAGCCCTTTTCTAGACCCACTATAAAGGGTTGATGTCTTTCCTGTACTGAGGGCTCCATGGACCTGATGGAGCGAGTCCAGAGGAGGGCCACAAGGATAATCAGGGGGCTGGAGCACCTCTCCTACGAGGACAGGATGAGGGAGCTGGAACTGTTCAGCCTTGAGAAGGGAAGGCTCCGGGGAGACCTTATTGAATAGCAACCTTGCAGTACCTGAAGGGAGCTTACAAAAAAAGACTGGAGAGGGACTGTTTACAAAGGCCTGTAGTTAAAGGATGAGGGGCACTGGCTTTAAATTAGAAAAGAGTGGATTTAGATGGGATGTAAGGAAGAAGTTCTTTACTATGAGGGTGGTAAAACACTGGAACAGGTTGCCCAGGGAGTTGGTTGAGGCTCCATCCCTGGAGACATTCAAGGTGGGGCTTGACAAAGCTCTGAGCAACCTGCTCTAGTTGAAGATGTCACTGCTCTCAGCAGGGGGATTGGACTAGATGACCTCTAGAGGTCCCTTCCAACCCAGACATTTCTATGATTCAATGACTCTGACCCTTGCACTCTAAGGAGAGGGGGAAAGGCTTGACTAGCTACTTAACAGAGAAATGCTAAAACATGTCTTCTGTCTTGCCACTTTAGGATTCAGGGACCTTCCTTCACAAGGGAGATATATAAGTCTTTATTTTTTCTTTTCAGTAGTGACTTTCAGCTTTTAAGCTACGTAGGGTCTTGTGTAAATGTTATCTACTCACTCTCAAAATACATTAATTTGCTGTTCTTGTTTTGTTTGGTTTTGTTTGTTGGGGTTTTTTTGTTTGTTTTGGGTTTTTTTTAGGATTTATTTACAGAAATCAAATCTTTTTCATTGCCATATTAATGAAGAGACACGTATACAAGACTTGACAACCAGACCTGTTCTGTTGATCTCATTGCACTAGTTGTGGACACTTATAGAAACATTTTCTTGTAACATGTAAATGCAGTTTGATGCCAGAAATAATTTCCTCAATATGTTAGCAAATGACATTCTGGCTCTTGATTTATGTACCACTGAGATGTCAGCAATCAGCCAACTGATGAAGTATTGGCTAGCCAACTTGCAATACTTCTTTTTTTTTTTTAATGTTTTGGCAAAGATCTGATTCCAGTGAGATGATATTCATTTAATTAAAGGTAATTGACATATTGATATATCTCTCTCTATATCTCTTTGAGGTAGCAGTGGATAATGCTGTGTTGCAATACCTGTTTTGGGTATAAAGAGTTTCATTATAAACCCAGCAAAACATAAAATCCAGCTATGTTGGTCTTTGAAAGGACCTTTGACTTTATAGGACTGACATTCAGAGTTGTGCTTAAAGACAGGATGTATTATACAGATCAATCACTGAACATGATGCCAGATTTTAAGACAGTATCTCTAAGACTACTTATGTTTTGCTTTATTCTGAAAGCCATTGCATAAAATGATGAAATCTCTGCTGCAATGAATTGACTCTGTCATGAGCATTGCAACAATGAAATTCTTTAAAACACCCTTAGTGGCCTGGATGGAAAAGTCAACAGCCAAAGATGTACATTACAATCAATTAGAAAGTAGAAAGGTCTTAAAAAAAAGTAGAGCTAATAAAATTATTTCTTTAATAGGTTTTTAGCATATTAAAAAAAAAAAAAGTCCTTTAAGGGTCCATAATAAAAATAATAATTACTTTCATTAATAAAGGAACTAAAAATAGCATAACTAAGGTAAATGGACTTATGTGATGTCTCTTTGCCAGTCTGCATACACTAAATTCTTTTCTGATGAGAACATGCAAGCAAAAGAGGAACCTAAGTTATCCTTTAACTGGGTATAAGAAGACAAAGCTTTACATTTGGTTCTTGCTCCAGATGATCTAGATTTCTTTATTCTCCTTGGTAGATGTGTTCTCCTTTTTTCAATGCTTTCAGATGGAATAGTGTCATGTTAAAATTTCTTTATTGTTGCCTTGCAAAAATGCAGACAACTGGGGCTGAAAGGTGCAATGTAGTGGAAAAAGCTATGTCAAATCTTTGCGAAGTAGCAAGATATACTTATTGATCATCAAGAAGCTTTGTAGACTTCAAGGTGGATTTTTTTTGTTGTGTTTGTTTCACTGAAGTGTAATTTACTAGCATATAACTAGAGTTATTTTTTTATTTAGTATTAATATATCAATACAAGTACATATGTGTTTCATTTGCTTAAATTTCATTTTACATGCTATTATAATACTACATAGTAATCCACTATAATTGCATGATACTAAACACTACTTTTAAAAAAATGAAACAAGATTTTTCTTTATCTTCTGTATTTTGTCTTACACCTGATTTTCTCATACAGCTAGTTAACATCTGTGTGATATTTGAGTTCACCACTCAAATCACTCTTTTCCTGAATGTCTACTTTTTTATTTACCTTTTTTTTTAAATTTAGAAACAATCTGATATTTCAGCAGATATAGGTAATTCATTTACATTTCCTATGGATTTATATATTTTTATTTTTTCATGGTATGATCCAGCATTACTTATGGTCTTTGTGTCAAATATGTATGAACATTGGGTACATTAAGAAGAGTGGCCAATAGGTCAAGGGAGGTCATCCTCCCACTCTATTCTGTCCTGGTGTGGCCACATCTGGAANTACTATGTCCAGTGCTGGCTCCCCAGTGCAAGAGGGAGAGGGAACTACTGGAGAGAGTCCAGAGGAGGGCAACAAAGAAACCTGGGGGACTGGAGCATTTCTCTTACAAGGAAAGGTTGAGACAGCTGGAACTATTTAGTCTGCAGAAGACTAAGAGGAGACTATCAGTATCTATCAGTATCTAAAGGGTGGGTAGAAGGAGAATGGAGACAGACTCTTTTCAGTGCTACCCAGTGACAGGACAAGGGGCAACAGGAATAAACTGGAATACAGGAGGTTCCATCCAAGTATGAAGAAAATCTTTATTGTGAGGGTAACAAAGCACTGGAACAGGCTGTCCAGGAAGGTTGTCGAGTGTCCTTCTCTGGAGATATTCCAAACCCACCTGGATGCAATCCTGTGTGAAGTGCTCTAGGCAAACCTGCTTTGGAGGTGGTGGGGGTTGGACTAAATCATCTCTAGAGGTGCTTCCAACTCCAATGGTTCTGTGATTCTGAGATTCTATGATAAATATGTTATCCATGTTATTTTCCATCTTCTTCCTGAATTGCTTCATACATGAACAGAAAAATATTTAATATCAATTGCACTGTTGCAGTTCTATCATAACACATCTTTTGTTGTTCCACCTACACTTTCTTTTTTTATTACAGGTTCTTGGACAGTTTTCTGTACCTTAATATTAAAAGAGCTTTCAAGGATACTATTTATAGTTGAGTTATATGATGACTGTCATCTTTTTAGAGATGAAACTTTCAAAGCATGGCAACTCTGTATCACAAGATGTCAGTATTTCAATAATCCTCTCCACCTATAACTTTCTGACAAACCTTTTGAAAATTCACAGTCAAAACATGTTGATTTATACTTTAGAGAGTAATCTTCAGATTATTCTTTTTGTTTTGTTTTGTTTTGTTTTGTTTTTCTTTTCTTTTTAATACCATTAAGACTATTCTCTAAGCTATGCAAGGATGGATGTTGTGCAAATCAGTGTTTTCACTATCACATTCTTACAATGGTTTGGAATAGTAAGGGTAACTGTCTACTACTGGTATCCCCACTCTGCATAAACAGTACTTTCCCAGAATTTTAAACAAGTTATCTGTAGATTTTATTTTATTTTTTCCGTTTGTAATAAATAGCTACCATTAGTGTTTGTTCACTTTGGGATGCAGTGTTTATAACAGAAGTTGTTCTGAAAAGACTAGGTTTGTTGATGACTGGAAGGTTAGCATCCATGCAGAATGACAGCTTCTAGCACGGTTGTAAATGAATGCCATAAAAAATATGTAAAATATTTGGATACAAGTATGGATTTTATCACTGTTAAACCAAAGAACAAAAGAGATTTGAGAGGCTCTCCAGTGCTCAAATAAAAATGGTGCTAACAGATTATAACTTTCATGTCCTTGAGAGGCAGAAATAGTAAACTGTCAAAAGGTAAGTAGATCAGCCAATGCTCCTTCTCCTTACCTTCTTCTGATTAGGAAACACAGTGCATCATATCTCACTTGCAGGACCTCCAAGCGCTATCTGAAGCAACTTTGGAAACCCAGTGGCAGTATTTGTTGTTACATTGAACTGAATGCCCTATAAATGCTTGATTAAAACCCACCAATTTAACCCTTACCTTCATTTTCAAAACTGAAACTATTATAATACTCTTATAATGTTTTCTATGCAATTCAGCTGTGTTGAGCATCAAAGCTTCTCTAATCTGTATTCTGTGTATTTCTATATACTGTGTATGTTTCCCAAAATCTGTTACTTCTAACATGATGCAAACACTTTTATCTGATTACCATGGAATACCAAGTAATTTGGAGAATTGAAGTTGAACGTGCAGTGAATTTCTTACCTTTGCATTCCTAAAAAGAGAGCAGCTTTAAATCATAGGTGATTTCTATTAAATTTAATTACTCTCTCCTGTGACTTCAAAAGTATAGGTATGGTTTACTACATGAGGGCAGTTACTCTTACTGTCTCTGCTCTTTGCTCTGGTTCTTTTTATGGATCTTCCTGCAATTTGACATGAAATATAATTTTCTATATATATGATGAATATGGATGTAGGTTATACTTCCTTCATTGAAGTGGTTAGAGTTGTCTCCATCTGACCTGCACATCACTTCATACTTTTAAAATATTCAGTAAGGACCAAAATATTCTTCATTAAAAAGTTAGTGATACAAATTAATCTTGTAGTGTTTTGTTATGACTTCTCACTGAATTTAGTCCTCTTATCTTTACTTTTAGTAAGTAATTGCATGGATTACTTTTGTAGGAAAAACAGTTATACTTTTGAGCACTTGAGGTGAGAAAGTAATTTTAGATCATCCTACTAACTGTTAAGTGTCATGCTTTTTCTGAAAGTGATCAGATGGCAGTGGGGACTTTCTAATCACTTGATTATACCAGTATTAGGTGTTGCTGATTGCAGGGGCATAGTCAATTTTAGGGAATGGGATAAACATTTCCTTATCTTGTAGGGTAAGTTTTTGCTGAATATTTGCCAACTAAAGGTACTGTCATTTACTAGATGTTTATACCCCTCACCATGATAGCTAGAGATCCAGTTGCAGCAGTGGCTAGCAAAGAGATGTTTCTGTAATGGTCCGTCACTGAATCACAACATAGGCAGACTCTTTGGGCTATGTTGAGTTGAGTACTGTTATGGTTAATCCCACCTGCTAAAAGGCTGGCCCTGAATCTTAAATTTAAGACAGTGACAATAATGGAAATGAAACATGGCATAATTCTTCTGGATGTATGAAAGGCTGCATTATACTCCCAAATTTCTCTCATACTCATTATCCAAACATGAATGGTGTAAAATGCCATTTCCACTAGCAATGTAGGTCATTACTTTCAAAAGTTCCTAATTATGTAAGAACTGTTTATTAATTACTCAAATATAATCTGTAATCCAAAGGTATGTTTTGAATATAGTCATACTTCTAAACATTTATTTACTTTTTTTAGAAGCCAGTCGAGTCATTTGAGTCGTTAAGGCTCATTTGAAAATTATATTCGTATGCATTTACGCTTGTGGCTGGTTTTACATCTTGGTGTCTTGTACCTGCATTCACTTATGCCACATCCATTGATAACAGCAGAGTCTCACAAGAGAGAGACTTATGTTTAAGTGAATTTAATCAAGGTATTTGATTCTGTATGTTGTGGTTTTTTTAGAAAATACTGCTATGTTTGGACTTACCACTTATGTTTGGCCTTACCACTTCTGTGTCACATGTCATTTATAGACAGTGGTCAGTGGCCTTTCAATCTCTATCTTCCATCTAGGACAGAAATTGGTTTAGTCAGGACAAGGAGTTGAGGAGAGAGGTTGGTTTGGTGACAGGAAGTTATATAGGACTTTATTTAAACAACTAAGTTTTTATTGTTTCTCAGAATTTATGTGGTAAGCATCATTCATTACTATGTTGTGAATAATTTATCTATTAATTTTGAACAGTATTTGATTAATATCACATATTCATCAATACTCTTCTATAAATATCCTCACTGAATAATGATTCCAAATTGTGGTTTAGTTTATTTTCAAGTAGAATAGTTAATAATCTATGTAGTTCTTTTTGGTCATATAGCCTGAGCTAAGAATACCCAGTAAAGGAAAGAAATACAACTATTATTTTCATATACATTTGCACTCAGTAGCTGCTGGATATATTTCTGGCCTACTATTCATAATTTCAGTGAATATTCCTTTCCATAAAATGTGTTGTTAAAATGTTTATTCCAGAACAGGAACTAGAATCATGAAGATATATTAAGGAAATGTATTTTAAAAGCTGCTTTAAAAATAGAAGAGTTTATTATTATTATTATTATTCATTCACCATTAGTTCTCAGAATACCAACATATATAAAATGCAGATACATTTTTCATTTCTTATTATCTTTCAAGTTCACTTGCTTCTGCTGGAGATTTTCACATTTACTGATGTGTGTCAATGAAAGAAATGCTATGTAAGAAGGGGTAAACTTCTCTATAAAGAGTCAGTTTCTTAAAATTTATGTACTACTACAAAATAAATGGAATCTTCCAGACGTGCATATAAAATTTTACCTGTCATTATTATTTGTATGGCATGAAAAGTTCTGGGCCCCCAGTTCTGGGCTCCCCAGTTCAAGAGAGACATAGAACTGCTTGAGAGAGTCCAGTGCAGAGCCACAAAGACGATTAAGGGAGTGGAGCATCTCTCTTATGAGGAAAGACTGAGAGATCTGTGGCTCTTTAGCTTGGAGAAAAGGAGACTGAGGGGACACCTCATCAATGTTTATAAATACATGAAGGATGAGAGCCAGGAGGATGGAGCCAGGCTCTTCTTGGTGATGCCTCATAAAAGGACAAGGGGCAATGAGTGGAAGCTGAGGTATAGGAAGTTCCATGTAAACGTGAGGAGGAATTTTTTTCACTGTGAGGGTGACAGACACTGGAACAGGCTGCCCAGGGGGCTTGTGGAACCTCCCCCTCTGGAGATATACAAAACCTTCCTGGATGCATTCCTGTATGATCTGGTATAGGTGAACCTGCTCAGGCAGGGGGGTTGGACTAGATGATATTTCGAGGTCCCTTCCAGACCCTGACATTCGGTGATTCTGTGATTAAGATGTCCAGAAAAAAAAACCAACTTTTAATAAGATCTCCATCTCAAGGACTGTAGTACCTGTGATAGTATGCATGCCTTCTTCAGTGATGGAACTATGATCTAGAAATAAGATTATTTATTTCAGTAGAACTTCGTGAGAACACTTTGTTTGTCCATGCATGCATCATAAATATCAGTTCTGTAAAGCCTTGCCTTAAATTTCCATCTTCCTTAATGGCAAAAACTGCAATTATTTTTATTGTGTAAATATTTGAAATTTTGTACATTACAACTTTTCCCTAAGGTCACATCTGACAATTTTACAAAGCAAAAAGAAATGTGATCAATATTTGTGAAAAAATTAGAATCTGAGGATACCAGACTTGTTTCAAGATATGTCCAAGATAAATGGTATCAAAACCACATATGAATCCCAGAATTTTTTTTAGTTTCTTTTGGTTTTCTTACAGAGATTTAAAATAAGTGAGAATGAAACTCTGCTAGAGAGTCAGGGAATTTTAAATTGATGCTGTGATTTGTTAGTGTAATTTGTGATACCAGCTTTAGCGGAATAAAAATGTCTGGCAAAACCTGGCTTAAAGGATGTACTAATATGGCAGCTCTAATGTATGGGGAAAGATCACTGGGGAAAAAAAAAAAATCTTTTTATTTGGGTGCTCCTATTTTTTAGAGACGAAATGGCAGGAAAAATTACTCACCATTCTTGAAATCCTCAAGGTTATTTCTGAGTGGTTGTACCTCAGGGAAGCAAGGAGCAATTCTTGTCTTGGTGCATCATAATCTCCTCATGCTAATTTCTCCACATATTGTTCCAATGCTATTTTCCTGTGATGAAATACCTGCTAGAAAGCATATTGGAGTCATTAACATGAAATGTCCCTTCCTGCATGCAAAGAGGTAATAAATGTGCTTTGGTTTACGAAGAATGCTTAATATAATTGTCTAGTGTCTTCAGATGGCATTCCAAAAAGATCAAACTCCATTGGGGCGTTTTTTGCAAATGGAACATATAGAGTGCAGAAGTGGTACAGTAGTGGTCACAGAGTGATATGCCACCCATAAGTGCTGATTAAAAGGTAGGAAAAGGCTAGTACTTCAGGAAGGAAAAGCACTCAGCCTGACTATTAAGAATAACTTTATTAAATCTCACTGGTCGTGACCTGCTTATTCATATATACGTACTACTTACCTAAAGTATAAGGTCTCTGCCATACGCTTAGGAGTTTCCATTTCAATACCTATTGAATATCAAAACAGAGATGTGTTTAAAACTGCAATTCCTTCATTGCATTTTTAGGGCAGGAAGTCACCAGGAGAGCATGTATGCTTGGATTTCATCCATCAAACTTGGATTACTGTAAAGGGTTCTATATAGGGTGGCTTCTTA
Organism: Chloroceryle aenea; assembly: GCA_013399075.1. NCBI lineage: Eukaryota > Metazoa > Chordata > Aves > Coraciiformes > Cerylidae > Chloroceryle > Chloroceryle aenea. The sequence continues at coordinate 146,453 of VWZY01000395.1, read as the reverse complement.
AAACCACTCAAACTTGATCTGGTGTGGCACACAGCTGCTTTCTAACTGTTGTTTCTAAAAAAAAAAAAAAAAAAAAGTCTTTACTGTATTTTTAGATGTAAGTTTAAACCTATCTTATAAAGAACCATGGCCTTGTACAGCCTTAGTAGATGTTAAAAGAAGTGCTTCTGTAGCCTTCAGTGCTACAGGATCAAACCTTAAATGCAATGAGATATCACATGGCCAAAGCTCTCTGACTCTGTGATGGTTTATGAGTTCTAATTAGATCACATGCTCAAGACCAGATCATAGGGATTAGATACAAAGGAGCTAGAGTTCAAATCCTTGGATTTGGAAGTTGCTTCTTCTCTGACTAATTAATCAGCATTTTTTTCTTTTT
>VWZY01000395.1:71284-146047 GCA_013399075.1 Chloroceryle aenea | reverse complement strand
TTTTTTAGTAAGCGAGAACTGTGTCGATCTCTGCAGATGGGGGAGGAAATAGATTTGGGAAAAAGAAGTGCATTTTTATCTTTGGTCACCTTTTCAAAAACTTAGCCAGGAAGACTGCTGAAAGTTTGAAATAGAAGCTAGATGTCTGAAAGGGTGAATAGAAAAGAAGTTTAAAAATATTAGACTGTCATCTGTGCTGTTTATTAATACAGTGAATGAGCTGTACTTAGTAGACTACATAAAATGAATCATTTATCAACAAAATATGACCTTTTCCTACTTGTAAATTAACCATGAGTAGACTTTGATTTTCAGAGATCTAGTTGTTGAGAATTGTTTGATCAAGTTATGTCAACAGACTTCAATATATTTGCCTTAAGATTTCACTACCAATAGTTTATGATGACATAAATTTCATGAAGTTGCTTCTATGCCTTATTTGGATGCCTGAAAAATCTTATAAAGAATGACTTGCAAATATAGTGTGAATGTTTGTGCAAATATCTTTCTGCAGAATATGTAGGAGGCTTGAACCCTCCGTGACCATACCTACTGACAGCATTACTTGTAATCCTTACACTGACCACTTAAGAAAAATGAATTGAAAAAGTTGTGGCTGCTTTTCTTCACATTAATTATTGTGCATTTTTTTTTTAGTGATATTTCATCCAGTCTCACTGTTAGTTCAATAGGTGGATCAAGCATAGTTTACTCTGAGTCACCATCAGGCAAATGCCCCAGGAGAACATGGAAGAACATCTGCATGGCAGATGCTGAGTAAAACCATTCTTTACACCACAACTGTTCAGTAGAGATTCCACTGCTTTTTCCAGAAGAAAAATAATGCCAGCTCTGGTGTCCTGATGAAAGTCCAGTTTGGATAATTACATTCTGCCTTTCTAAATTTCCCATCTGGATTCCTCTTCAGATTCTGCCCTAAAGCTATACTCTATTAATATTGTTCACTAAATTATATTCCTTGTAATTTAGTACAGGGGGTTGGGTATGTTCTGGTTTATTTTTATAGGGGCATCCTCACCTGTTCACACAAATTCATTAATCTAACTGCAGATGAGCAGACAATGTCTTAGAAGATCTCCATGTGTCTAATTTTCACACAGCTAAATGGAGGTAGAGCTGCAGGTTCTGTGTATACAATATTAAAAATAGAACATATTTTTAAGTCGTTAAAATGGAATGTTTCAACACAATTCTAAATAGCATGTAGCAAATTCTTGACAAAAGGCCATTCTGGATAAAGATTCAAGGTTTAAAACTGGTCAGTGAGCAAGTAACCTACTCTTACTGAATTTGTACCTGCTATGAGTAGGATTTGGACTAGATGACCCCCTAAGATCTCTACAGTCTACATTTTCTGTTGTGCCTATAAATGTGGATATTTGGATCAAGGGGTAATAACGTCTGCTTCTAGGTTTGTTGATTTGATTGGTTTTTGGGTTTGTTTGTGTTGGTTTTTTTTAGTTGGTTGGTTGTGTGTGGTTGGGTTTGTTTTTTTTTTTTTTTTTTTTTTTTTTTTTGTCTTTCTGTTAACTTACTTTCTCTATAGCCTGGGATGATCCCACAGGAGTAGCAGTGACAGGATTATGTAGTGACAATCTAGCAGTCCCAACTGTTTATATATATATGAAATACAAAGAAACTGGCCTTTTGTAGCACCTCTGTAACTGTGTTTCTTTAACAGTAGCAGTGCTCCATCATTTCTCTTACACTCTGCCTCTCTGACTCCAATACTTCTGTTGTTATCAGCCTTCGGCACCCTAACTCTGATAATCATTTATGACCAAAGAGCATTTTCTATTTCCTCTTCTTTCATTCATCCTGATCTGCTGTATTTATCACAGATAACATACCTCTATATAACACACTCTGTTTCCACATATCCAGGCTGAAGACTGACATCCTCATGCACCTAAAAAGGTAGTTGTTTTGGCAGTTCATTTGTCTAAAATAATCAGTTTTGTATAAGCAGTGTACTGCTTTCACATTTTAGTAGTCAACTTAAGTGATGTTCTGAGCTTTTCTCAATTTGTCAGTTACATTTATTGCACATCACACACCCTTAAATTTTATATAATCTTCTTTTCTTGTCTTGTATGCAAGCTATTTTAGTATATGTCCTTTCACTTCATAGTATCAATGAATTATGGAAGTTAGATAGAAAGACAAAGAGTTCACAAGTGCAAAGTTTTTTCTCTTGCAGTAATTGTATAGAATGGTATTCAGGGTGCCTAACCACAGAATATCATAGTGCCTTTTGGAAAATCCCATCCTGCTTATGTAGTCTCATCAATGTAACTCTTTCTCCACAAGAGGGATCCCAAATCTGCTTGCTTGACCCTGTGACTTAGATCAGGGTGGCCAGGCATCTGTATCCAGCTAGAAGGATCAAGAGGCAGATGAGAAGAGGAGGCACTGTATAGACAAAGGGGAAAAGATGGAAATATTTAATGGAAAAGACTCAAGTTGGAGTTTATGGGTATAAACACATATTTCTGGGAAAGGCAACAGAGGACATTTTCCATTTGGAAACATAGATTTAGATATCTAGTCATTGTGGAGATACTGCGGGGGGTCCTGAACATGTTTCAGCTGTTCTCATGCCTATTTCTGAAACTGTCAGAGTTTATTTAACACCCTTGTACTTGAATTTGTTATAAAAACTGCTAGACTGTTTCCTTACTGCTGTTTGCTGTATCAAAGCTAGGGGAGTATCTCTAATTTTGGTCTGGTCCTGTGCAAAATGTTTTGAGAAAAATCATTCTCTCTGCAACAGTAAATGTGCTTTCAGTGTTTCCATGAGGCTGTTTTCTTTGTACAGCAGAATTAGTCTAATCTTCTCATACCTATGTGCAAAGGCAGAACATTAATATATTTGGACCATTTGATTGGTTGCTTACTATTTACAATGGCATAAAAAATTAATACTGTCACTGGTGCATGGAAAACCCAAATTAACAGGAATTAATGCTGGCACTGATCCAGATTTAGCACTGCTGAGAGAAACTGAGGCAGTTCTGTAAAACATAATGCAGCATGCCATAACTGCTTCTGATTTAAACCTAATTTTTCATACCTGGTAGGTCAGTGTATTAAAGCTTTTGGTTTTACTGCTTCCTACCAAAGAGTGTATGGTTATAACTTTACTTTTTGTATTAAAGGAGATTTAGAATAGAAATACTAGAAAAGTGGTGTGTTAAAACTAATCTGTATTAATGTCACCATCCTACAAAATATACAGACAGTTCCTAGAGAAATGCTACCTTTGTGCAACTTGTAGGGGTTTTTTTTGCCATCTCAGCAGATGATAATATCAAAAAAAGAGGAAAAGATAAACTACCTCAGTCTTGATTTATAGGCAGTCTTCTCTTTTAAATCCATCCACTTGGGTTTTTTTTTCTGCTCTTTCTTCTTCTCTTCAGACTACCCTACTAAAACAACAACAACAAAAAACCCCAAAACAAAACAAAACACAAAACAAAATATCACCAAACAACTGAATTGCAAGTGCACTGAATTTCCCTGAACTGAGTTTATAGTGATGAGGTTATCTGTGAGAAAGGCCTTGGTTCTTGGTGAGCGAAGGCACTAATGAAAATTAGCATTCTGAAAGTATCTTCCGCAGCTGTCTTCATAAAAAGAAACTGATTAGTGGTTTGGACGGTGCTAACTCTGTAAATTATCAAACAAAATACGACAGAAGCATCCATTTATGTATATGAAAATTACAATTTGAACATCACACTTAGAGCACATTAATCAACGTCATTCTTTGTTTTTATGCCTAATGAGGCTTTTCAGAAAGGTAAACAGATTTCTAAATAAAGTTGCCTTGGCAAAAATGGATTAAATGAATCCCTGTTTGGTATTTATTTATTTATATTACTATCTTACTATTTATTTAATTAATTATATAGATGTCATTTGGTAAGATGTGAAAGAACTTTTGAAATGACCAAACTTCTGCATTATATACACCAGCACCGATAGAAGCATAAATAAATGCAGTCTATTTTTGTTCTCTCCCTTTTCTCTTTATTGATTTAATCTCCTTCACAACAATACCACCGTGTAATTGTGTAAGTGTGAGAGTTTTGCAGGCTCAAAAATAGCCATATCTCACCATCTTTTTTCTGTAACTTCCTCCTGTTACAGCTTTGATTGTCAAAAAGACATCCTTCATCTGCTCTCCTCTGTGAGTTTGTGGAGGGAAGCTGCTGTTTTTCCCCAAAGGATCTACATGTAAATATTGCTGGTGTTCTGTTCTCAGACCCCAAAACACACTTGTTTTAGCTGCTAGAAAAAAAACAAACAACCAAAACAAACCAAAAAGCTCACCACCAAACCAAAACCAAACAACACAGACTTTTGCACTGTGTCTATTTTTCTAGGTGTTCTAATTGTTCAACATTTAAGTAACATCCTCTTACAGTTTTTTTCAGAATTAATGTGCTCATTCAAGTCCTCACAACCCCCTATTTTTTAAAATAAATTGATATACTAGAAATTACATCAGTTACTCCAATTTCAGCCTCAGCACCATGGAACTGTGATGCTGCACTTGGTTACACTGACATGCATTTGATTTACTTCATTAACATCAATGTATCGAGGCCATAGCAACTATTGGCTGCATATGTATGCTGCGGCAAGGCACACAGACAAACAATGTAAACTTTTATTTGTCATTAGATGCCTCAACACATCCTTCTGTGTCCCTGTGCTCTGCTCCAGGGGAAGGTCAGCTCAGTTCTATATCCTTCAGTGAGTAGTGTGGGAGTTGCACCCTACTACTTTCCTTCCTACTATCATCTGGATAGGGCAGGACTGATGACTTAATACACTGCCAGTAATACAAACCATCCTTTTCTACCCTGTGGTGGTTTGGTGATGCTTGCTGGTGCTTCTGCGGTTAAAACCAAATCTCTGACTGCTTTGAGTGACTCATGGAATATGTGAAGTAGAAGTGAACAGGTGCCCCTGTGGGCTGCTAGATGCTCAGAAAGGATATTTTACTCTGTATTCTCACATTGATCATCTGTGCCTATCACATGATGCTGCTTGAAGGTTTTTACAGAACAAAAATTAGTCTGTGTTTACTCTAGAAGAAATCTTGCCATTTCAAGCCAAGGTTCATTTTTGTCTTCAGTCAATAGTATTATGTGAAGATGAGTGAATTAAAAGACCTCACAGGTAGGTGGAAACTGCATGTTGTGAGTAGAGGACAGAATCTCAGGATCCTGTTACATTTTTCACCAATTTCTTTTCAGGTGTTTCACACAAATGTCTTGTTAGAGCTTCAGGTAGTCAAAGGACTTGGGAACAAAAATGTTTCCAATATTATCTTAATGTTTTCTTGCCAGTGAGCAGCTGACATGAGAAAAGATAGATCCCAAGCGTGGGATGTGCAGAAAAAGACACATGAGAAAGGAAATAAAACTAGAAATGTGACATGCTCTACTAAAGTTTTGCACACCAAAACCCTTTGAGCTCATTCCATTTGAAAATATTTCTACCAATTTGCAGAGGAGCTACTTTATACACTTATTCCTTATTGACCTTAAAAATTCTTTTCTTACCAAGCAAAGCTGGGAAGCAGATACTCTGACTGAGGTCTGGCTCAAATCATCTCAACAGGGTTCCCTTGGAAGAGACTGAGTTATACCAGTTTATACCACACTTGTTTTTACAGATAATGGGTAGGACATGGCTTAGATAATATTGTGTTACTGAGAGCTAGAATGAAGGTCTGGGAATTGAAATGTCTATTGATCACTGGACTAAGATGTGGAAGGTAGTTAATGCTCCTTTAGGAAGCAAGTGCCCTGAGCTATTTCATAACTCTGCTACAGAATATGCTGATCTAATATCATGCACTTAACCCTCCCCCATTTTATTTATTGTACAATATTAGCAAGGTTTTACAACATATTAAACTACACCTTTGCAAAGGGTGATTGATGTATTTGCTTAACATGAGTGTGCATGAAGTTACTGTTGCAGTGAATTTCATTATGCTTGTTTGTTTTTAATGTTTAAAGTAAATTAAACTGTTTCCTTAATTAATATGAGTGTCTTTCAAACTTCTGACCTTATGACGGCAGATGGGACCAGGCTTACCACAAGGCCAGGGGTAGAACCCTGGACTGGGCACTGGGCCTTGAATGGCAATCTGCCAAGAAACTCTTTACAGCATGACGACCCCTTTACAAGAGGCTTTAATAGCTCAGTTCAGTGGTAGAAAGACTGTCAGGGTGCTCTGATTTAATACCTTTTTTTTTTTTATTTTAAACTGGTTGGTATCTGGAATCTTTTGGCTATCTCTTAGGTTAAGTAAAGGCTGACTTCTACAGGCAGAACATTTAGAAGACAGTGTAAAAATGGTGCTTGCCACCTCTCCTGGCTTCAGGTCTTCTCTGCTGATGAGAAGATCTGGACATTTCCAACTGAAGTACAGGAAAAAATGCATGTGAAAAGTCATAGAGTTGAAACTTAATTCCCTATTATCAATAATAGAAACTGAAACACTTTACAAATCTATACTATACTGTCGTTGAGAAAGGATAGTACAAAAGCTTTATACAGGAGACGTATTAATGAAAGATTATAACAACAATGCCTGTTACATGTTATTTTTCCTCCCCTTTCTTTTTCTTTAATCACTCACCATTTTATAAAGTATATTTCTGCCTAGTAGTACTTAAGCAACCACTTCACAAGTTTCTGGCTGTAGCAAAGTTAAGCCTTCTTTTCAGAAGATCTCAGTGTTAACTGTTGTGTTTCAGCTATCACAATTTAGCAATTAACTCCTACTGATAGATGTAGCCATACTGTTCATGCTTGTCTTGTCTTAGATGTCTGATCATATCTAGTAGACTTAGAAATGTAAAACACATTTAAAATACTTTCCAATCCAACCAAAATAAAATGGGAAAAAAAAAAAAAGGAAAAACAAAACTGAATAGTTTTCTGCTGTTTTAGGTCTGTTCTCTGGCTCACTTGAAGAGCTGATGAGCATCCATATGGGTACAAAAGAGGGGCCATGGTCAGGGAAAGGGTTGGGTTGGGAGACAGGACTCTTCCTTCATTGCCAGGGAACTATTATATTGGCATAATTATAATACGAAGCCTTAGATTATTTTTTTAGATTTTTTTTCAGAATAACTGATTGTGCTTCAAAAATACTCTCCCTGCAGATTTGTATTTTGTGCCCATATTTTGCTCATGGTGAGCACAGAACCTCTAGCCAAGATTGATAGGGTTCCCATATTTCATTTGCATCAGTAAATTAATTAAGGTGTCTTGTGTTTTTTATACTTGTCTATATATGCGTGTGTATATATAACAATATAAAGTGATATGATGGGCTGCCGTTCTTCTACCTGGTGGAGAAATATTTTTTACATCTTCGAACTTAAATAAAATCAACAATACTGAGGGTATTTTTTTTCGCTACTGTGCTATTATCAGAGAACAAAGTATAACCCTATCTGACGCTGACCTACAAAATTCTCTAAGAAATCAGGCACTTTAGAGATGACTTACTTGGTATGGTGACATGAAATCTCACAGGTACCTTACTTTTCAGTGCTCAGATGCACTGGGGAGTATTTTGCTGCTCATTTTGCTTCTTTGTACCTCATTCATTGACCTCGTCTTTGTAACTTTTTTCACCTGCCCACTTATTGGCATTCTAACTCACTTGACAAATGGACTGCCATTTCTACAAATGCAATAACTACAGTTTGTCTGGTAGCAGAAAGGTCTGATCAACCCAGCTGTGATCCTCACATATTGTTACCAACCCTCTTGGGCACAGAAGACATTAAATCAGGCTTACTGAAAACATTTGTAACAGATCTAGTGTCTCATATGAAATTCTGCACAGGTAATTCCTGAATTAGAAATTTTAGTCTGCAGTGAGGGGTTTATACCAACCCCTCATGTTTGATGTTCATATTTGAATAAAAAATATACCTTTCTGTAGTGTTTTAAGAGATTTTCATAACAAAGCTTCTCATTTTATGAATGCTCAGAAACATTCTTTTAACTCAGTTTTATGCTGAGTCCTTCTGGGGATATTGTTTCCTAGAATATAAATAGATAGGAAGGTTTTTTCATCATTCACAGTTGTGACGTGGAGACTCGGTACTACAGGAAAAATCAGTTCAAAACAGGTGCAAACGTTGCTTCACAAGCTAGATAAATTCTTTTTGTTGCTGTCTTACACTCATAGAGCAAATCAATACAGTCAGAAAAGTACTATCAAAAATGTGCACAATACTATCAAATATATGCACAAACATGATGGAAGATAAAGTTGTTTTAAAATTTTCATAAGCAGATATGGATTTTTTTTTTCCCAGATTTTGTGCAGTTCTTCTTACCCAGCAAATCCTAACTGAATTATTAAGATCTGCTCTTTACAAATATAACCAATGGAATTCTCTTTCTTAAAGGCTGTTTTGAGTATCTTACTTGCAAGTTTAAGTCAATAAATTTGAGTTTATGAACATCTTTTATATAAAAATATATAAACTCTAAATGATAAGTCCTTGTTATCAAATACAAAGAGTCTTGTAGAAATCCCTTCGTATTTTAGCTGTGGATCGTGTAATGAAAAAAAGAATCAGCATTTTGTAGTGACCAATTTTATGAATATTTTCAACTCCTCTGGAGTTGAAATACACCCATAATAATGCTATACACCTTTGAATAGCATTATTATAGTAGTTACAGTGAATGACTCCATTTGTACTTGAGGCTTGATGAACATAGGATTTGTTGATAGGCAGTGGAACTACCTGTAAAAAGGTACAACTTCTTAAAGACCTGAATGTATGTGTGTGACATAATGATGTCTTTCTGATTGAAATTGGGGAGAAATACTGTCTCAGCATACTTAAAATTGTTAATGTGAATTTTTTAGACCATGCTTTTCCCGCAAGAGCTTTGAAGAAAAGTAGGTAGGAAGAACTTTACTTGTATCTGATGCCTGTAGAAGGAACATTCATACCTCACTTAAACCAGATACAACTTTTGAAGTAGCCAAAGTTAGATGAGAGGAATCTTCCCTTTACTCCGTGGAAGTTTGCAGAGACACAAATGGGAGATGCTGATTTTATCATCCCCACTTAAACCAAATGTCCCCACTTAAACCAAACTCTGGTCTTGATTTTGCAATGGATTCTTTACATTTGAGATCCAGCAAGACCTTCATGTAAATTTTTCCATTAAGGGTTAGGGATTTTTAGATTAAGTGTGTTTCTATTCATAGGTAGGCTGGTTGAGTAAAATAGTCAAGCATAGGAGTGGGTTTATGTTGTTTCACTGCTTTAACAAATATAATTATTATTGTTTTATCAATTTTACTTAATAAGTATTTGAATGTTTTGTTAAAACCATACCCACATAAATTAATCAGTTGTAATACCATATTGTAATGAAATTTTGTGATTGTGTGTACAGAAGGCATTGAGAGTCGTGAATGAATCCTTGTGTTCCAGTACCATAGTTGCATGACGACAAATTGCTAGAGAATATAGGGAGCATGAAAGTGCGATGGATGAGTTTTGGAAAGCAATATAAATATTGTTTATTTCAGTATTCAAACCATCAAAAAGCACATTAAACTTTTTCGATATACTTTTAATCTGAAAAATATATCATTATGATTATTTAAAGCATTCATTCGTGATGATATCTAGTTAATATATTTAATACACATTTGAGATAAAACAAAACAAAACAAATCAAAACAAATTTGTTTAGCTTTTTGTCTTTTAAAATGTATGATATTACACTTAAAGAAAAGAGGTATTGTGGTTTTGTTTAGGCATTTTTTAGCAAAAAGGAACTACAGATTAAAGCAATCCAGACATTCACTCACAAACGGCACATTCCATTCCTACTTTTTGATTATACTCTTTAGATAGATAAGCTACAGCAAAGTAGATGTCTAAAACTAATAAGAAACAGTTTTGTTAATCAGCCAACAGGGGGTTGACAATTTCCTATTTCCAGATAAATCTTATTTTGATTTTGATTATAAGATATCTCTACGCAGACTCTGACATACTGCTGATTTAAAGATGTGCTCCTGAAAGAGGAATTTTTGAACTATAAGTTAATTCCAATCATATTGTTTGTTCAAATTACTTCCTCTTCCCTTTTTAAAACCTTTTATACCAAGCCAAAGAAAACTTGAGGCTTATTAAGATAATGACACTTCCCACAAGTAAGTTTTGCCTTATATTTTGTCTTTTTGGAAGCACAAATGAAGGAAGTATCAGTGTGAAGAACAAACATTTGATCTGAGAAAAAAAGCTTATAGAAAACTAATACTTAGAGAGGCAACTGCACTTTTAGGAAGATGTATTTGTTTTCAAATCTTTGCAAAAGGGACCAAGAGTGGGTAAAATGGTTAAGTGTCACCATGAGGTGTTTTTGTTTTGCCTCTGAAAAAGGATGCTACATTTAAAGCTACCTATGGGGAGGCTGGAAATAAGGTTGCCTTCTGATTTGTCAACCTAGGAAGCATATTTTGAATTGAAAAGGAATGTGTCATCTTACTAAAAGAGATTAACACTAAGCCCACAGCGTAAACAGCTTACATGGAAAAAAGGAAGCTGATTAGCAATTCAAGCTTTATCTTTACTGAAAAGCGACTGATGCCCAAAGAGTTCTGGCATTCTTCACCTTTTGTTGACCATCTGTATCTATGAGCTCCCCAACAGAGATGCAGCTCACTTGGGGACAGAAGAGCAGAAGGGCATAGCCTCCTCTACAAGAGAAAGAAACCAAAAGCCACGCTAAACACCATCAATTAAAATTCATTAGTCCTGTAGGAGCTGCCCATTAGAGTGTTGAGTGTGCACAGATGCCGCTATTACAAGCATGACATCAGTAATTAGGCACCAAAAGTGGGAGGACTTCACAGCCTATTTAGCAAAGATATGATTTCTCTGTTCTTGCATAAACTTTGTCATAACTTTAATTGCAGCAGATTTCACTTACATTGGTCAAAAGAAATAATGCCTTCTTATAACTGCTAGGACTGTTGCTTTCTAATTATGTTTAAGACACATAACAATACAGATGAGATTACCTCATGGAAAAAAAAAGTATTGTGCTATTAGAAGTATATTAGTTATGATAGATGTCTATACTTAGTCAAGAAAAATTAAAGCCCAATTAATTCTTATACATTTTCATGTTGGCTGACAGGGCTGACTGATGACTTCTCTTCTGAATGCATCTGTAAAATAAAAGATAGCTATCTTTATGTACCTTGATGGCAGAGGCGTTAAAGTTCCTCCTAAAGCTTAGTTTTCCAATATCTTTGGAAGTCCAGAAAGTGATTATTTTTATTTTTTTCTTGTTTTCTTCACACAAAGAATGAGGAAAGCATAGAGTTTGTTTGAGAAAGATCAACTTACTATCTTATTCTATCTGCTTGCAAATGACAATCTGTTCTTCAGTTATCCTTTTTATTTCTTGCTTAAATTGTATCTATGCCACAAGACCATTGCTCAGAGCTGGTACAGGAGGGGAAGAAGTATGTCAGACATATTTGGAGAAAGTCACAGCTGAGTTTGTCCTCTCTTTCCATTTCCCCTGTGCATAGTTTTTTGTTCCTTAGGATTTCATTTCAATGTCTTATGTCATTTATTAAAGCCTTATGAACTTGCAAAAACAACCAACCAACCAACCAAAAATAAACAAACACACACACACCCCCAAAAAAACCCAAAACAACAAAAAACCCCACACAATAAAAAGACACCCCACCTTAATTCCACAGGCTATGAGAAATGGTGAACAATGGGGTGGATGCAGATTCCAGCTGCATGCATTCTTTTGTTGTGCCACAGGAAACAAGGTGGAAAAAATCTGCAAGCTGGACATGGAAGTCCGACTCTCTGCCTACACCTTCTGTCTCTGAGGAGCTGGACAATAAAAGATAAATAGGTCATTTCACAGCACTGTTATTGTGGTACAGAGAAGGCAAAATAATCTCTCTTAAATCAGAAAACATGACAATAGCCAGCTCTTTTTTTCTGAAGCTGTCTAATACAAGATTGGCTTTGGAGGTTTGTACTGTGGATTTATGGAGAAACAGAATTAACATGACATTCATGAAATTTCTAGTGTATAATCATTAGAATAACCATCTCAATGCCAAATGTTATTCTATTCAACATGGGAAATATAGTCACAGTAAAAACAAACAAACAAACAAACAACAACCAAAAAAACCAACCACAAAACAAAAGAAAACAAAAATACCATAACAGCCCAAAACAAACAAAAGAAGAAAATCAACAGAAAAGGCAGAAGGTCCCAGCAGAGTACCCATAAATTTAAATTTTTTGAAATTCCTTTCAGCTGTGATTTTTATCTTTTTAATTGTGTTTTCATTGTTAAAATAACTTTGTTTACTGTGTTCTTTAATACACTCAAGATGCCCTTGTCTAATGAAAAATATTATGTTACTTAACAGGTTTTTGTTATGGTTGCTGTTAGGGGAAAAAAGCCCTTGATAGAATTAGACAACAAACAGGGTAGGTAATGTACCATGTAGGTGACTTAGAACATGCAACATGTGAATTAAATTTTGATCTTATAGTATTCTGTTAAGAGAAACATTACACACAAATTATTTCTGTAATCATGTATTTGTTCATTGCTCACTCAAACGGAAGAAAAATCAGTGAGTAAATGTGTCATATTACTCTTTTCCTGGAATAGAGGGTCACATTGATAATTGGTTAGTTCACTTCTAAGGGATACTGCAGCAGATTTGCTGGATTTTCTTCCCCTTGCATTACTGGTTCAGCAATTCTTCGCAAAGTTCAATGAGGTTCATTATCTTATCTGAAGAAAATGGATCTGGTACTTTATAGACAGCTCCTTTCTGTGACTTTTCTAATTAAATCTCTTCCATCAGAGAAAAAGCTGCCCTTTTTACTTGACAAACATTTGTTCTAATCTGGCCTTCACTGTTTTTTTGGTACTTGTACTTCACTCTCTCTCCCCCTCTCTCCACCAACAGCAGCAGCAGCTGTTAAGTCACAGGATCACAGTGTCTGACATTTACTCTGAATGTGCTTGCTTATTAAAATATTTCACTGTTAGAGAAGCTTATCAGCTAAAAAGTATAATAAAAAAGTTCCAGTATATTGGGTGAGTACATTGAATGTTTCTATAAGATGCATTTCTAGCATTTCAGTACACAATTATTAATGTATGTATTTGTAGACATAAAATTAAATTAACCTTCCCTGGAAGAGGATAAGCTTGAAGTTTTATAGGGACAGCATATTTGTCTGGTCTTTTATCAACATCCTCCAAAATACTGTCAGCTTCAAGAGCTCTACCTTAGAGTGGATTATCCTATGGGGAAGGGGAAGAAGGTTCAAGAAAAATTTAATCAAAGTGCTTTTTCACAGTGCTCAGAAAACCCATGTGAAAGCTTTCTGTGGGCAGGCAGATCACTGATTAATTCTTCAGGAATGTACTTTTCTCCATGTGAAATAATGTGATATGAGGTTAAGTGCTCACTGAGGAGCCAAGAGTTTGGGCTTTCAGTTTTCAGATTGGACTAAGGGAAGATATGTTCAGACTGTGACAAGCATCACTATACACAGTTTATGCTGCTGTTCTTTAACACTCTCCAGTGTCATTAGCTTGCCAGACATGTAGTCTGTAAGTAATAGGTTGCAATAGCAGCTAAAATTGACAAGTGCTTAGCCCAGAGCATGGATTGAATGTAATTCATAGGGTTCCTCAGCTAATTTCCAATACCTGTTTCAAGGCAGACTGATAGATGGCTGCCAGCATCTTCTGGCTTTATCTGCAAATCCCTGTGTCTCTTAGTACCATCATTCCAGACTTGCTGTTATTTTTTTCCTCTTTTATTCCCTATCTCCAGCTCCCCTTTTCTTTCCAGGCTTTTTTCCTCCTTTTTACCTTGTTTTGTTTTATTTGTTTGGGTTTTTTTTTTGTTTGTTCTTCAGTACTCTTTCCCTTACATTTGCTCCTCTCTATTTCCATAACTCTAAATGGAACTTACTCTATAGGCACATCATTCATTTAGATTAGAGGCCCTTGCAGCTAAACGCGAGACCTTCAGATGTTATTGAAGTGCATTTTTCCATGTGGCCCTGTTTAAAGTGATGTTTCTTTAGGGACTGCAGGGTGAAATATGAAGTTATCTGGGAGAGTAAATCTGAGATGTTGGACAGATGGTGAAACGTCAGTGCATCCACAGAAATGCTTTTTGTTTTTATATAGGAGATGCTTTCAATCAGTTTCAGCTTGAGAAAACAGTTGCTTTGATTGCATCACTGGCATTTCATGTATTTTCTGTTGCTGTTGTTGGGTTTTTGTTTGATTTTCTTTTTTTTAGATCAATAGTTAAATCAATAAAACCATAATAAATTTTAAATATATTTATTAATTATTTGAATGTGCAGGGGAAAAGAAGCACAATTCAGGATCTTGAAATTAACAGGAAAAAAAGCAAGTGTCCAGCTAAACTTTTGTGCTCTTTAGTAATGGAAACACCTAACTTGCATGGTTAAATATTTATTCATGTTAATTCCATTTTTTATTAGATTTTAATCAAAAAACAGTTTTCCCTTCAGTGCTTACTTTTTGCTACTATGAAATCATATGGATGAATCTTCTAAACCACTTTTGAAAGATGAGAGTCAGAAATATCAGTCTTTGTTTTCCATTATATTTGGGCCTCACTGTTGCCAAAAAAACATGTCACTTGCTGCTTTGTTGGTTTGTTTGTTGGTTTTATTTGTTTGTTGGTTGGTTGATTTTGGAGTTTGTGGTGATTGTTGTCATAGAGTTTTTTTGTTTTCTTTCAATGAAAAGGGTGGAGTCATGCCATCAGTTTTCCCTTCCACATTTCCCCAACTACAACATCTAAGCACTTTGGTGTATGTTATTGTAAATCTGCGTGATCTACCAGATTTCTCTGCTTTTTGGGAGAAGTTAATAGTTACAGGACACTTTTGACAATGATGTTGAAAAATAAACAGTTGTAAGGAGAAAAAGAGACAGTAGAAATAGTAATATGAAGGGCATAAAGAGCCAGAGTGCCAACTTCTGGGGGTGGCCATCATTGCTGAACTGGTAGCTGCTAGAAGTAGTGGGGTAAATGTGTCATTAAAAATATTTTTACTGACAATAGAAACCATATTGACACTGGGGACTTCTTAAAATAGAAATACATTTTAAGGCTTTTTTTTTGTAGCTAGATCCTTCCTTGTGGAGTCTATTAGGTTTTGTTCAGTGTTTCTAAGAAATAGCAGTGTGTCGTATGATTTGTTTGCCACTAGCTCTTAACCTGTACTTTTTCTACCAGAAAAAAGATTTTCTTTTCATTAATTTTTTTTGGAATATGACCTGTTTCAGGACATGATACATGACTGAAATGGAGTAAACCTAGCTTAGCTTTCTAAACCTATTTAGAACATTTTATTCTGAGTTTAAAGAATTGTGATTACATTTTATGATAGCTAGCCCAAGGTCAAGGAATTTAGTTTCTTTCCATCAAGTGAATAGTGATGAGAAAAAAATAGCCTGAAAACTTTGCCATTGCTTATCTGGATTGAGTTTTGTCATTAATTTTGTACTTCCAGCTCCTGTGTTCAAAACAGTTAAGTAAACAAAAATTATTACTATTTCAATTGTTTATAAATAATTTTAAAAAGAAACACACCTGAATATGTGCATATATGGGGTGCACCTGGAGGATGTTGGCTAAGGAAAGTTCCTTGAATAAGTTCTTGTCCTTTATAGCTGTCATCAGTTTGGAAAACAGAAGTGTTTGTTTGTAAGTCTGAACAGCCACATACAATTATTTAATGAAAAACATTGAATCAGTGAACCCAAAATAATTTCGTCTGCAGATGCTTAATGAATTTGCCCTTGGCTGTTCGGTAACTTGCCCTAAATATACAATTTTCATTCAAAGTCTTTGCATGACATATGGTAAGATTCAAACACAGACAGTCAAGTCTAGATTTATTTTTGGTTTAATTTATTTCTAGGGATGCTTGCAGACCAGCACAGGGCAGCAGTGGCTATTCTAAGCACTACAGAAATATAGTTTGGGGTGCTATAAAAGTCTGCGTGTATCAATTCTGACTTGCAACCTGACAAACCAACCTGTGAACAGCAGGTGGTGGGTAGCTATTTCGTGCCCTAGGAGGCAGAAAAAATGATGGAACTTAGTATTTGAAGGATGGCTGTTCATATAGTTTCATTTCACTGGATGTAACCTGACACCAAATGCTGGAAAAAGTAGAATGTCAGAAAACAACGGTTTTATGAAATGTTTTATATAAGCTATTTACAAGGTCACCTTAAGTTTCACTACATATCTACTGAGATTTCCTGCTTTGTCAAGATATCATCAAAACTTCCTGTAGCTTCTGAAATATTTCAACAATGCACTCCTTCCAAATAGTATTTACGTGAGAGATTGTTGTTTAAAGCCATCTGGATAATCTTCAAGGTATAATTTTATTAGCTTATGTAATATTTAATTGGTAATCAATCTTTGTCAAGATAAGCAGTTTGATCTAACTTAGCAGGATAAAAAAATGAGTTAGGAAAAAAATATTTTTAAACTAAGTTCTATATATTACTTCTATTAGCATCAGTTCTGCTTTTGTTAGTTTCCCAGGTTTCCTCAAATTATCTGTGGAAAGACAAATTCATTTGAAGGTCTTCAAAGTGTTATCATACCAATCAGATTCTGCACCCTGTAAACTGCACATTATATGTCAATATAAAGTGTTAATTGGGTGAAGTAATATATGTCATCTGAAAAAAATAGATCTCCTATAATGTACAGCAATTACAGTTTTATAAAAGATTTTCAGTGACTTGTGATTATAAATTGGCAACCTTCATTTTCTGAAAAACATGTGGATAACATGTAAAATTTCTTCACAGCTTTCTACTGAGTTAATGTTTCAGTATAATACTAGCAATACTATGTGTAAGATTGATGTAACTTTAGGACAGGATGGATGGTATAGGACAGGGGTTAATAGAGGTCGTTGTGGAATGGTTCTTACTGCTGAGTTAGGGATAAGGCAAAGAGCGAGACTGCACTAGAAGTTAAATTTCAGCAAGTGAATTCTGATAACGAGGCTACATGCCTTTTTTTGGAGTTGGTTAGGACTGGAGACTTGCTTTTTTTGGAGTATCTGACAGGTTATATCTAGAAATGAGTCCACTGAGGACTATCAAATCATGGTAAGAGACAGCAGAAGCAACTGGATGGGACTAGATCTAAATAAATCATAAAGGTCTGTTCCAACCAGAATGATTCTATGATTCTAAATCTGAAAAGAACCACTGAGATTACAATTAAGGTTTGTATTCTGGCCTCTGGAGGCCAATGTGTGAGTGTTAATTTTAAGTATGGGAGGGATAAAGGGCTTTGGCTTTGTCCCTATCATCCCTATATTGGGTGGTGGGTTTCAGGTGTCTTGGATTAGTGCTTGGCATGCATTTGGGGCCAGCTTGAGCAGATAACAATTTAGATTTGCTGTTTAGTGAATCTTCAAGAAGATCACATAAGAAATACTTGAAGGAGATCCACAAAATAATGTTATAAATTAACAGAACCAAAAGCGAAGATCTTGGAAGCTTTAGACTGGGATGCATCTCAGGCATATCCTGACTATCTAAAAATTAGATGCCCACTTCAAAATAGTTGTTTAGTATATCTCAGGCATCTCCAGACAGAATTTCATCAAGATAGGTGGCAAAGATATACAGAAAAAATGTTATTTGGAAATCTTGGTTTTCTCCTTTGTCCATATAGGAAACCCAAGAATATGGTTTAGATTAGAAATCTGATTTTTCAGTGAATAAAGTTGTGTAGAATGCATCCTCCTGTTTGGATCCAGAATTATTAGAACTTGGTCTTTTAAGAATGAAATATTTTTGAAACTTATGGAACTCAACAGACAATGTTTTAAAATGAAATAGAGAATTTTAACATAAAATGTTATTTGTTTTAGAACTATGCTATAGAATTGTCATCCTCAGATATTGTTCCCTAAATAAATCTGGGATATGTGTGAATAGCCTGCAGCTTACCATCTTTTATTAAAATAAACAGATCTGTTATATTATTCAGTAATTTCTAATGTGTATATTTTAATATGTATATTTTCCTATGTTTTCCTTTGATTTCTTCTTATGTTTTAAATATGAATCTAAAGAGCTTTTAAGATTATATGTTCAATTGACTGCATTTTTTAATTATTATGTCTCTTTTTATTATTCTCTGGGATCATCAGACAGATGAGGCATCTGTCCTCTTTTGTTACTCAAATAGGCATTTTTTGTAGGATCTACTGGCCTCTCTTTTTTTTCTTGGGATGTCTGTTGTAATTACTTAAAGCTTTACTGCACTAATCATATCACCTGCAAATGTTCTCTATGAAACCCAGGGAAGTTAGTCAGCCACTTGACTCCTCAGACTGGTTTTTTTGTTGTTGTTGTTTTTGGGTTTTGTTTGTTTGTTTGTTTTTCCATGTGATAATTTTCAGAGATGGGTTACTGTTTTCACTGTTACTGATGAGATCAGGACAAGCTGCTGCTGCTCTCACTGTACTGAGTGACAGATATCCCCCTCTAAAGAGCAAGTTTGTGTGAATTTTTTTCTGAAGAATCAAGCTGTTAGCTCTGTTGCTAAATGCCTATATCAGCAAAGAACTTTTAAAAACTAGAGAATGTATTCTGCCTTTAATCCCCAGAACAGAGTACTTCCATTCACCAACAAGAAAAATACACTGTGTAAAACCTAGAGGTATCCTTGAAAGAACAAAAGATGTGGATGCAGTTATTACTCTTGAATGAGTTTCAAATGGTTCTGTATCAAGAAAAATTGAAGGTATCAAAGCATTCTAGAGAACTTAAAAGGTTGCCTTAGTAAAGTATTTGTCGGACACAATGTTTTCTTTCAGGTCAGCTGAAATACCAGGAGAAAGCCATTCACATCGAATTGACATATATCAGCACACGTAGTTAAAGTATACCAAATGGTTCATTATCAACTGAGTTACTATAAAATAAAATCAGCAAAATATTTTTTCTGAGGATCTCAGGTTCTAAGAACATTGTTTATTTCAGAACAAAAGAAGCGTCTACATCTGTAATGTGAGGTTGTTGCCCTTCATTCTTTGGTAGCTTCTTTTAAGAAGCCTAGATATATCTGTTTATATTTAATGTACCGTATAAGGAAAATACTTCATCAATCACACTGAAATTGTCTGAAAGAAAGAGGAGACCATAGACAGGAGCACGATGGCAGGAGTGGACAATAAATAAAGGAATAAGGCCACGTATCATGGAGGAAAACTGGAAGGAATGGAAGGAATGGAAAGGGATGTGAAGGTTAGGAGCAGTCCTGCATGGAAGAGAAAAGAGCTCTTGAATAAACTCAGACATAAAAACAAAGTGTATAAGAGGTGGAAGTAGGTACAAAACCTGAGAGGAATATAGAATCACCATCAGAGCATGAAGGTAACAACTTAAGAAAGCTAAAACCCACCTTGATTTAAATCCTGAGAATAATGTGACGTGCAACAAAAATGTAAAATTGTACATACTCATGCCAACTCATGAGGAGAGGAATCTCCACATCATCTGGGCATCACAAATAGATAATTTTTTATTTATTCTGAATATTTATTTTTATGGATGAGCAAAATACACTTTGTTGGGGCTTAAAATTGACAATTGTAACTTCAAATTACTTTTGTTTCTATGAATGAGAGATGTAGCAAAATGTAGTTCCTAAGCATTAATATAATCTTGAAATTTAGTGATTGTGTCACTCCTTACTCCCCACAGGTCTCGTAAAACCTCCCACTTGTTAACTGTACCCTCTAGTGCAAAGATTTGACAATGGTTACAGTTAATAAAAAGGGCCAGTGACATTTTAGGAACCTTCAATGGAAAATTTAAAATTCAGTTGGGGGATTTTTTTTCTTCAGCATCTCATAAAGAATGAATGTACTAAATGTCAAGATTTTAGTTCAATAGGAATTTAAAATTCATTGCCAGTCATTCAAAGAATAACCTGTGAATATCATCAGACTAGACTAGGCTATAGGAAAGGACACAACAGGTGCCCTATGTCCTCACCTTATCTCTGGCAAGTACTGCTGAACAATTTCTTGAAGTATTTAAGATTAACATCTTGCAGACTACAGTGGTGGGCTTCCGTCTCTGCTATTATTATCAAGGATTTTTTGGTAGAAAGAGAAGTCATGGTCAAGCTCAGATTTTTCTTCCTATAACTTACTGAAAGGTAAAACTTGTGTTCTTTTAAAATGAGTCCCACAAACTGCATCACTCGAGAAAGAAGCAAAATACTGTTTCTAAGAAAAATCCCTATCACACATGGTGATCATGTATTTTTGGTGGAGGAGAGCTAGAAGTTGGCTGGAAATTTCATCTTGGAGCTCTAGCAATTTGCTGTGCTTTTATAATTTCTCCTTCTCACATTCATGTTTCCAAATACCACATGAGGCACTGTCTTGGTTTAATCCCAGATGGTTGTTAAGCAGCACACATACACTTACTTGCTCATTCCCCTGGAGTGGAATGGAAGAGACAATCAGAAGAGCAAAAATGAGAAAGCTCATGGATTGAGATAAAGACAGTTGAATAGGTAATGGAAAGCCGCACACACAAGCAAAGCAAAACAATAATTCATTCACAGCTTCCCATCAGAAGGCAGGTGTTCAGCCATCTCCAGGAGAGCAGGGCTCCATTACACATAATGGTTACTAGGGAAGACAAATACCATCACTCCAAACATCCCACCCATTCCTCAGGTTTTAATTGCTGAGCATGATGTCCTATGGTATGGAATATCCCTTTGGTCAGCTGAGGTCAGCTCTTCCATCTGTGTCCCCTCACAACTCCTTGTGCACCCCCAGACTGCTTGCTGGTGGGATGGTGTGAGAAGCAGAAAAGGCCTTAACTCTGTGTAAGCACTGCTCAGTAATAATAAAACCACCTCTGTCTTATCAACACTGTTTTCAATAAAAAAACAAATCATAGCCCCATACTAGCTACTGTGAAGAAAATTAACTCTACCCCAGTCAAAACCAGCACAGGCATTAATATCTGGCTTTTTTACTTGTTGCAGATATACACGTCCTGGAAAGGATGGATTCTATCACAGAGGAGAACTGTGCCTGAGAAAGACATTCAGCTCCAGTTCTTACTGACAAAACAAGAATCCATGAAAGTCTTGCAGCATTTTATATTGAGATTCTTACTTAATATTTACAGGTATTCAGAAATACAGGTTCTATGACCTATTGAATTCAGGTTTTGGGTATGTACCCAGGAACTACTGGTTTCTTTTGTTCCATTGTTTGATCCATTGTTTCATACCTTGGGCAAGTTACCCTAACTTTTAGTACTTACTAAAGTATATATGAGTACATACTAAAAGTATACTTTTAGCACTTACTTATAACACCAAGTGAACAGGATGAATAATTAATTAACGGACCACATAATCAATGACATAATTCCATTTACTTCAAGGAATTATATCAGAGTTTAATTTGGTCCAGTGTTTCTTCAATACTTTGAAAATGTTCTATTAAGTGCTAACTATTAAGTGTGAAATGAATGCTAATATCTATGATTTGATATTCACTCAAATAATAAAGTCATTCATTGCCTATATATTTTTACTTGTAAATTTTTTTAGGTTTACTGTAAAAACTATGTTAAAGTTAGGAAAGAGGCTGAATTGGTAAAGGAAGTTGGGAACTACAAAGGAAAAGTAACAACTGGTAGAAAATTGGATATATATGGTATGATACGAAATGCAGGAAGAATGGTGTACAAAAGGTGTTATCTTTCATACAGAACAGACACAAAACATCAGAGAAAAAAGATTTATAAAACTAATTAAGGGATCAAAGTGTAAATAGCCAAGTATAGAAATGAAAGGCTGATGAAAACAGGTATCTAGAAAAATATTATGAGAAGAAAGACAATTCCTATAGTTGATAACAAGATTCTGTAAGGAAGGAAGTTGTAAAATACACTTAATTGGAAAGAGTGTGTGGTTGTGTGTGTAAGTATATGACAGCAAGAGAGATTTTATGCCACCCAAAAGAATAAATGTTAGATGATGTTCTACCTCTACGAGCACTCAGAGTAGTTTTTCTCTCTTCTCTCAAACTTCCTGAAGTTGCCAAAGCAAGACAGTTTCTGAAGAAACATGGACAATATAAGCCACTTACTGTTAAGAATCAATTTACTAAAGGCTATGCTGGAACAAATCCAAAGCTGATTTGAAAATTAAAGGGGATATGATTGTGGTAACAGTGGTACCCTACAAAACTGAAGTGTTTGAAGAGGAACGGTGTTGCTTCATTGATTGTTTGACATGTATAGAAAAGGAAACATGAAAGTCAAAGCTCTGCTAGGTACAAACTCTTATAACTGGAAAGGAGTCCTTGTAGTTGAAGTAAAAGCATGCTAGGGAACACTGTGTGCAACTCCACCTCCAGCTGCTACTTCTCCTTGAACAGGTCAATAATGATAATGCATATCCCTTAGGAAATAGGGCCTAAGGTTTTCTTTTTTTTTTTTTTTTTTAGCCTGCTGCTTGGCATTTTCAAAGTCAGAGTTTTAAAACAAATGACTTTAAAAAAAAGTCCAGCACTTAAGACAGACCACAGTTCATGTTCTTAAAATCTTTTCTTCACGGAGGTAATCATTTAAGAACAAATTGTCTAACCTTTCATCAGTCCAGGGCAGGTTATGGACATAGACAGCACTGAATCAGGCTATCAATAAAAATTGTGGTTGGCAGATTTCTGAAGCAGAACCTGAACATGTGTATTTATGTTACAGAAATATTAAAACAACACAAACAGATGCACAGATACACACACAGGATTGAGCTAATTGTACCGTCTCTAGCACTGCACTTGATTTTAAGCAGAGCATGAAAGTAAACTCTTAGGGACACTTCATATCACATGCTCTAACTAGTAAGTAATATATCATTATGTATATATCGTGTTGTGCATCTTTTAACTGCTAAGGAAGAAATCCCTTTTATACAGGCTTAACAGCATTACTGTCAGCTAAAACTGTTACAGTTGACTGCAAATTCCATTCTTTATGGCAAATGTCTGTTAGTATTAATGAGTAATTCCTTAGATAATAGCTGGCTGCATTGTCATGGCTTATATTTATTTCCCAACTTGTGTAAGACAAAATGCACACACTGTAGATCTATTTCATTGCTATGCCATACTCCATGCATAAGCCTTGCATGGAATTCTTTGGTTATGTAAAAGTTGCTTAGTAGGTTTCCTAATCAGGATGCATTGCTCTAAAGAAGCAATGCCAGCATCCGCCTGGGTAATTATTGCAGGATTTCTCTAATACTTTCTTTCAGCATCATGCTTCTTATGGTGTTGATTTTAGGAAATAATTTCAAGCAAGCAAAGGCTTGAGACTGGCAGGACAGCCTTTCTTGAGGATCTGAATAAGAACGCAGTACAGGGAGCTTGTCTCCATGATGAAAAACACCAAAGTCTATCCTCAGGTGTTGCAGAGGCTCACTGAGCTGGGAATCAAATTCATTGCAAAGAAGATAAAACAGTGGTGCTGGAGGCACTATGAAACAAGATCTAAGAAAATAATCAGACCCCTAGAGCAAACAGACTTAGATGACATTTTTTGAACTGAACTAGGATCTCCATTAAGTGATCATTCACAGTCATATTTATTGACAGGATAGAAGTAGGGGGAAGCAGTCTGAGTACACAAATTGTTCTGGACCACGGGATCCTGCTAACAAGGAGCCATAAGGAAAAGAGACAGGACTGAGATGCTATGGAACACAGGACACAGAATTATATTTCTTTATGCTATGATTGTGCATTGTCTCTCCACGTATGACTGAAAGATATGGTTGACTGCACTGTATTCCTGGTCCTGTCATTTATTTATTTAAGACATAGCTTAAAGGACAAAAGTGTCTTAGCTTCTAATAGTAGCCAAGATATTTTATCCTTTTGTCAGAAAAAACTTATATTTTCCAGTCTCTAACTGGCTGATTATGCATCTACCTTTTGACCTTTTCTGCATGCCAGGATTCCATCTGTGAATGTAGTTCCCCATGTGAAAAGTTTTACCCCATCAAGCATGGCAGATCTGAAAATGCCTGTTACAACGTGGGTGTACTTGGAACCCTAAAGTCTTTCTCTCCTTGCAATTCCTTATCAACTGGACACTGAATGACTGCCACAAGCACAGGTTTCTCCTCCTGACCTAGAATATGATCATACCAGCCAAAATATTTTGTCAGCTTTTAACGTTCTTAGTGTTGTTACTTTACTAGTGTGTCAAATTTATCATTTGTATTAAGGTTGGATACAGTCTAAATTTTTTTAAAAAACTGCATTGTCCCTAAATGGCATCTCTGATAGTGTCTTTACTGAAAGTCAAGCTTGTTAGTTGGTTCCTGGATTTTGCCTCAGTTTCCAGACTAGAGGTCTCTTTCTCCTTTATTTTTCTCTCTCTCTGACTGTCTGAGACTCAGATCTCAGTTAGGGAGTTTCTGCAGTACACAGATATTTCTCTACTCATATGTACTGGATTTGACTGGGATAGAGTTAATTTTATTCACAACAGCTAGTATGGGGATATGTTTTGGATTGGTATTGATAACTCAGGGATGTTTTAGTTACTGCTGAGCAGTACTTACACAGAGTCAAAGGCCTTTTCTTCTTCTCACAACACCACAACAGTGAGTAGGCTGGGAGTGTGCAAGAAGCTGGGAGAGGATACAGGTGGGACAGCTGACCAAAGGGATATTCCATACCATCTGACATCATGCTCAGCAATAAATTATCAGGAAAACTACCAGGAGGAGTGCGCTGCTCAGGGGATGACTGGTGAGTATTGGTTGGTTGGTAGTGAGCAATTGTTTTTATTTGCATCACTTGTCTTTCTTGGGTTTTATTTCAATCCTTTTGTTGTTTTCCTTTTCATTACAACTTATTATTATTTTAATTCAATTATTAAACTCTTTTCATTTCAACCTGTGCTTTTTCCCACTTTTACTCTTCTGATTCTCTTCTCTATACCACTGAAGGCAAGTGAGTAATGTTTGTGTTGATGCTTAATGGGCAGCTTGGTTTAAAACATGACATCATACTCCAGTATGATTACATGTGAACGACCTATAAACTAATGCCATGGGGCTACGTTAGCATAAATTAAGTTGGCATATGCTTTTCAGTTGTATACATTAAGGCACACCACTGTTCTTCTGCATCTGTGCAGTTTCAGAGTTGACCTAAGTGTTATATGGCCAGGTATAAATACCTGCACAAAGACCTTGCATCTGTCTGTCATTTTCAGTAAAATTTTCTAAGCTGGGAGAAAAAGCCAGTCAGTCCAAAGAATTGTTATGCTGTTTGAGATCCAGGAATGAACAAGAAAAATATGCCTTTCTGCCTTATCATGTGAAACACAGTTTACTTGTTATGGGCATTTGGTATTAGAGTCTTAGTTTATTCAATAAAAATATCCATAAACAGGCTAACATTTTTTTCCAGTTTCTTTTTTCTTTGGTGAATAACAAAGATGTCTATAGCTTTGATATAGTCACCATGAAGCAACAAACTCATTCAAAATATTTTGATACCTTGATACACATATGTTGCTGCCGAACTTCAGTTATGCATTGCTGAAGATACAATACAATTAGTAAACAATACATTTACATAATACATACTGAAAAAAGCAACTTCATCCTAGGCAATTTTGGCCATGAGAAACAGCCTCTGTGTGTAGAGCACCAAAAATTGTGATATTTAGTCTTTCATATTTATTTACTCTCTCTTCTTTTTTGCGGGGAATTACTTCTCAATATTAGGAGGAGCTCCCTAAATAAAATTGTAGAAAATAGCTTGTCTTAAGACCCCAGCATCTCCTGACACTACCAGCAGTTTCCCTTTATCTTCAGTGAGCCAAGTGGAAGAAAGAAAAAAGTCAAGAATCAATACATTGTCTTGGACAACTAATATCAGACATTGGAACAGGCCTTGTGCATCACACCTGGACAGCCTTAGGGAAGAACTTTACAAAATTATAAAGCATTAAAACAGTCAGCAAACTGACAAGCAGAGATGTGACCTCCCCATGTTACTCTGGAAAATACTACTTAAAACTGCAGAGATGAAAGACCTTTTAATCTACTGAGGGAAGAATAAGATTCAAGTGAAATATAGAGAAACTTGCTATAATTCTACAGGTATTTAGTTCTGCTTGTAGTGTTAATACCATCAAAAGAACGCTCGGAACCTGAAGTGGAAATGTTAAGAAACTGACTCCAACAAAATAAATATTTAACGTGTAGGGTGGCCAAATTATTACTTGTAGGTAGAATGTGACCCACATTCAGCAGCTCTTCAATGCAGCCTGCAGCAGTTTTATTACTTATTGGAAACACACAGTTTATAGACAACCACAAATCCCCAGACATGCCACTCCTGAAAGAAAAGATACTCTTCTTATCCCTCTTCTGGCTCAGAACCAGATGATCAAGCTTGAGGCACTGTATGCTGAGAGCCGCAGGGCACCCAAATTATCACTGCTCCCCTCTTTATAAAGTAGCTATTAACTACTCTGAATAAGTTGTAACTCTTGCAGATTTGCTTTGCTAGGACTTACTAGGATGACGCTGCTTCACTCAGGACACATCAGGCTATTTTCTTTAGGAGTTTGCCTTAGTGAACTTCTATTTAGATTGCAAGAGGGGGATAAAAAAAAAAATCCAACCTAATTTCCACCTCCACCACAATGTTATCCTCCAACACTAGGAAAACACATTGATTATTAGCTGTGGGTGACTAGGAATCATTTTTATCGTAAAAGATACAGTCAATAACATGATAGTGAAATTTTGGGCAATGACAGCAGACATTAAACTAATTTTGTCCAATTCCTTTCTCAAGAAAAATGCAAAGAAAAGCCCTTCTTAGCCCTAATCCCCTAGAGGGTTTACTTGACCTGAGCAAGTGTAATATTAGTTCTAGGCACATAAGTAACAAAGTAATCCCTAATTCAACCTCCCTACTTTTTTAAATTTTTAATTACCAATTGAAAATTCTGGTGTTTTCTAAACTTGTTATTTTCTATGACAAAAAAGGTCCTTTGGTACAAGGAAGCCATCGACTCACATTTTAAGATATAAGCCAACCTTTAATCATTGAGTGGTAGTATCAAGTTTTAGTTGGAGACAAATTACCTCAGAACTTTCTGGTGCATCTGGCACCAACCTCTGTCAGAGAAGGGACCCCAAGAATACTGCTTACCTGAGTAATGCTGTGAGACTGTGATGACTGAGACGGTCATCTGTGTACACTCTATTCAGCCTAAGTAGCTCTAAATTTCTGTGTATTTCCACTCAAATACTTTAACCTTAAAGTTTATATCCTTTGCCAAACCTATTTTTTATGGAGAATTTATATACTGCAGTGGGCTCATGTAGAAAGTGGTCAATAGATTAATTTATAGTTGTGGGTTGCTTTAGATATTTTAAACTTTCCTATGTATTCTCTCTCTTGTAAAAGAAAATTATGTTTCTAAAATCCACCTAGATAGTGAAAGAATATGCAAATAAAATGCAAAGAAACCCCCCAAATATCCCAGTATTTTAACAGTTTTTCTCCTCCAGTCTTGCTCTCTTCAGTTTTCCAATGCTTACTTCTATTTGCTACATTTTGTTTATCCTTATATTCACTCTCTACAGTTTCTCAGTGTGTATTTGAAATGCCCTCAAGGTACTTATCCAGCCTCATATATTCAATTCAATTTCATTATGTTTGTAGATTTCACTCCCGAAATAATAAACTCTCCTGCATGTGGTGAAACAATAAACTTTCCAGGCTTGTGGTGCACTCTGAAACTCTAATGGTATTGTTACTGATGTACCTGTCTCAAACAGCTCAGGATTTTAAAAGCACTCCAGTTTTGTTCTGTCCACTTTTTTTTTTTTCATTTTGTATGATATATATTTACAAGATATATAACAAAAGCTCTTGCTTCTGTATTTATACACTAAAATCATGTTTAGCTTTTGTTTATTTTAAAAATATCATTAAGTTATGATAGCATTAGTCATTCCATACTTATAAAACAGAAATAGCTTTTAAAAAAGGACTTGGAAAGTTATGGTTACTGCTGCAATTTGAAGTCTTCAGAAGCTCCCACTGTTAATGATGTACTTTTCAAACATAAAATAAAAAATGTTTATACTTATGTGGTCCCCATTATCATGGAACTTTATCATCTTGCAAACAATGTATTTATCCTCACAATAGAGATCCCTCTGAGATTGGCAAGTGCTATTATTTTCATTCTGTTTTTCAGGAATAAATATAATGTAAAGGTCAAGACAACAAGGCAAAGCAATTAGGCATCTAACAATTCAGATAGGAATTACAAAACTTACACGCCTAAATATCAAAGAGAGCTAGAATTCTTATTGTTGACTACCTTAAGAGCTTTCTATATTGGTGAAGTTTGTCTCACATATAAACTTCCCATATAGATTGTTAGTTGTGTAGAGAGAGAGAGAGATCTTCCACAAATTTTAGGGGTTAGAAATATATCTTGATGCAAACAGATACTTTACAAGAGTCCCTTAGGTTGCCTGTTTCTCTCTTGCAGAGAGAGGCTGGCTTATCAGCTTGAAATTAGGTGATGGAAGTTAGAGGAGATGAAATCGTGTCTAGATGACTTATTTGAGATTGTGTGAAAAGAGTATGCCAGAAGAGGAAACCTCAAGATGATTCTGAAGCTACAAAACTTTCAGTTGTGTGTTTGTATTGTGGCCCATTATTTTTCCCATTTAATTACTGAATACTTTATATAGATGGTATACCTTATGTAGCTGATCCAGTGCATTCAACTTGGTGTTCTTCTATTTCTCTTCAGCATCATTTTACACATCTGGACTTTGTCTTCTATGAACTGAGATTATTTTCCTCTTTAAAAACGTCTTTACAGCACATTGAAGAACATCATGGATAGAAGAATGATGTTTGTGTTACTGACCATTAAAGTATCACTAAAAATAAATAAAATTATCTTGTGGCAAACTATTGCTCCAAAGAGAAAACTGCCAAGGAAGCTAGGTAAAATTTTGTTCATTTTTTCACTCCTTGTTAATCTTTGAAATTAATTATCATTTCTTTATTGTTATTGTTTTTTACATGGACAGAAACCACATAGGGTGGTGTGAGCCAGTAAAAAACAACAAAAAAAAAACCAAACAAAAACCAACCAAACAAAAA
Organism: Chloroceryle aenea; assembly: GCA_013399075.1. Classification (NCBI taxonomy): domain Eukaryota; kingdom Metazoa; phylum Chordata; class Aves; order Coraciiformes; family Cerylidae; genus Chloroceryle; species Chloroceryle aenea. Next base: position 116,624 of record VWZY01000395.1, on the reverse strand, counting down.
ACTAAACAAAAAACCCAGAAAGATATACATGCAGTTTAATTACATTTCTAAGTTCAACTACTTCTAAGTTCAACAATTGAAAATTTTTCCCAATTCTCCTACACTCTATGTTTTTATTCTTTTCTTTATCTTCTGATTTTTACTAGAGGCTTATTTTTTAGAATTTAATTGCCTAATGCAGAATCTTTGAAATTAAGGAAAATCTTTGGTAGTAATTTTAATATTTTTTAGTCCAAAGCATATAGTGATTGCAATTCATTTTTCTTAAGTTTTCTTTCTAGAATGACCCGTAATTTCAATGCAATACTCTGTACTGTAATGCTCTATGTACCCTGGCTGTTTTTTTCTCAATGCCTACTTAATTAATTTTAAATATACAGTACTTCATCACCTTTCTTTACTTTTACTACTCCTTTTATTCAGTCTGTGATACAGGATGGTGTTATTATAAGGCAATTGATGTCTAGATTTCAGTTCAAGATCATTAAACCTATAATACTTTCTTAAGAACATCAATATGTATTGTAGCTTAACTAGCTGAGAGTGCTGGCCAGATTAGGATTTATTCACTTGCAGTAATGTACTGAAGTAGGCATGGTTTGTATTGCATAAATATTGATTAAGTATATGTTCTATCAGTGTGGAGAGATGGAACACTGTAATGTGTATGACTGTCAGAAAGTAAATGAGTGAACATATGATTAGAACTTCAGTTTTCTTCAGGCAAGAAAATAAAAACAAAAAAGCCCAAACTATAAATGTTTAAGGAAAAAAAAAAAAAGGATAAAGGAACTTTGGGAATTTAGTCCTGAATACATCCAACTTAGCATTATACTCTTACTTAACATGTCTAAATGTGACTGCAGGCAATGCAAATTCCCTACATATGAGATAGGGAGGTACCTCCAAGTGGTGATGTAGACTGAAAACCCCTTTAGAGACATTAATTACAAAGGAAGTTTCGACTGACAGTTTCCTAAAGAGCAAAACTCTCAAATTTAGGTAGAAGGAATGAAGGCCCTAGGGAATGCTTCATAAACATTTACAATGAATAACTGAAGAAGAAGTGAGTGAGGGAAAGTATTAATTGAAATGAGAGAGAAAAAAACCAAACCAAACCAAATGAAACCCAAACCCAAACCCAAACAAACCCCAAACAAACAAACAATGCCCCCAAAAATCCACAAAAACCCACAACCAAAAAAAACTCCACAATCTCTAGCCTTCCATCAATGCGTTTTCACTGGATAATTAATACAGAGACACAATTAAAAAAAGGTTAATTTCATTCTCTCTAGATATTTCCTAATGAAAGCTTATCACCAAAAGCATTTATGCTGTGCTGACTAAATTGTTTAACATTTTTCCTGGAATTTGGAAAGTGACTGCATCAGATAAATCTAAACATTCTTGGGGAAAATGTAGTCCTTCTGAGCTGATCTTGGTTCAGTTCCTTTGAGTCACGGCTTTTAAAAGGAAAAGGAGACAAATAGAGAGTTATCTTTAAACCTGTAAAATGGCTGTAACTCATTTTTCTGTAATTGCAGTTTTGAGATATGTTTTTCTTCTCTCTTGCTGACAGAATTATTTTTACACATGCTTTTATTTCTAGTAGTATTTTAGGACAAAGGAACAAAATTCTTCTATGAACAAATTGTTCTCATTAAATAAAGCACGTATTCTTGGATTGAAGTATTTGATAGAGCCACATCACAGATTATTCTGTTTTGTAATGGTTGCTTTCATTTTTTATCTGTCTGTCTGTAAAATAGCAGATTGCCTCTAAATTGATGTTGTGGGGCTTTAGGATAATTAGTATGGTATAGTTGAGATCTGAGTCTCACCTTCATGGGCTTCTACTCCAGCTGAATTTCCACCATTTTCAAATCATATATTCTAATGACTAGGTACTCTGCCTTTGCTCAAAGCACAAATTTTTACCATTTATTTATTGTTGCTATTGCAGTTCCATATAAGGCCTATAATTTCATTGTAATAAGAATGTTGAGTGCTCATACATATACATATACATAAAGAAAAGGTACAATCCCTTCACAGTCTAAATGTAATATAAAATTACTTTCATCTACAATTGTTGCTGTCTCCTATCTCTACATCAGAATATTAAAAAAAAAAAACCACTAATTTCATCAGATGTTACCCTTTCATACCATTCATATATCTTCTCAGTTAGGTGCTGTCTGCTACTTCCTCCATGTTAGTTTGTCTGAAATGGCAAGCAGTTTAATGAGTATTTTGAAATTATGACTAGTGATGTGTACTCACTTTTTCCAGTTGCCTAAATGCTGATTGCTCTATTTTGGTCTGTAAGTGTAGTTTGTTTTTTATTTATAAGACAAGGGATGCATGGAGATTTTTGTATTTTGCACAATATTTGTCATGGATAATACTTTTAACATATCTATTAAATGATTTTTATTTTTCTGTTATTTCTGATATACGCAGATATGGATATAAAGATAAATATAGATAGATATAATGCACAAACATGTGTACATGTAAGAATTTTAATATATAGTATAAAAATTTTGCAAGCCAAAGAGTCAAATTTACAAAGGTCTTAATATTTTCAAATTGGAGCTCATATTCTTCATTATTAACTGAGGTGTACAACTTTTAGGAATAGAATCACAGAATGAGAGAATGGTTGAGGTTGGAAGGTACCTCTGGAGGTCACTTGGTCCAAATTCTTTGCTCATACAGGGCTGCCTAGAGCTGATTAGCTAGGACCATTTCCAGTCAGGTTCTGAATATCTACAAGAAGAGACAAAAAAAAAAGGTGTTTAATGATGTTCAGATGACTCCTCCCATGTTTCAGTTTGTGCCCATTTCTTCTGGTCCTGTTACTGGGCATCACTGAGAAGAGCCTGGCTCTGTCTTTGCAACATCTTTTCAGGTTATTTAAATATATTAGAAAAATCTTCCTGAGTCTTCTCTTCTTCAGACTAAGCAGTCTCAGCTCTCTCAGCCTTTCCTTATAGGACAGATTCTTCAGTCACTTAAACCATATTTGTGGCTCTTTTCTGGACTCCTTCCAGTATATCCATGTCTGTCTTTTACTGGGGAGCCCAGGACTGGACACAGGGCTCCAAGTGTGGCCTCACCAGTAGTGAGTAAAGAGTAAGGATCATTTCCCAAAACCTGCAGCTCAGGATGCCATCAGTCTTCTTTGATGCATGGGCATATTTTTGGCTCATGCTCAAGATGGTGTTCAGCAAGACCCTGCCCCAGGTCCTTTTCTGCAAATCTGAAAAGAACCTTGTTATCTAACACTTGAATCATTTGTTGCCTTGTTCTATTAGTTGTAACTAAAACTAACACAACTAGCATGTGAAGTAATATGGGATGTGTCCAGCATTATGTTCATCAGAAAATGTTAACCTATACTGGAATAGGTATTCCACTACAGCTTACTGGGAGCTCACACTGAAGAGTACCTTTTCATTATTTATCATGTAATACTTCCTTAGGTCTGAAATAAGAATGCATTTATAAGCTTAGTCATGCATTTCTGAGCTATTACTGAGCAATTATTACTCAATAGTTCCATGTGTAGACAAGCTCTAAATGCAAGAAGTACTTACATTTCTTTATGGATTAATATAAAGAATATTGCCATGACCAAATATAATGACATAAAAAGAAAGCTCTGAGAATCCAAAAGCTTTCCCTGAAGATTCATAGATATAGGCATTGACTGGATCTGTTTGTGTGTGAGGTAGAAATATATGTGGAAAGCCAACAAGCAGCATGTTCCTCAGAGAGAGGAATTCTGACCATGTCCGAAAGCTCAGCACAGAAATTGTGAGCAAGGAAACTGTCACTTCCTGTTCACATCTACTTGACTTAGGAAAATGAGACTTTGTGCCCATTCCATGGAGATAAATTGGATGGCACCGAAAAAACACCCAGCTGGTATCTGCTTTACTTCATAATGGAAACTTAAAAGTAAAACCTGAATGCTATTTGTCCAGGATTGACAATACATAAGTGCATAAAGTAACGCACTATGTTGCTAGTTCAGTGTTGCAAAGGGTTGAAAAGACTGTTGAGAAGAAAAGACAAAGAGAACAAGGTATATTGTTATTGAGTTTTTCATGGAAAGAAAATAGTCAGAGACAAGGACATTAGTCTCGAAGTAGTAGGGCTCTACCCCAGCCAGCAGAAAATATAAAGCCTTAAGAAAAGACAGATTATACACTGTTAAGAGGCATTTTTTTCCTGGGAAATGCTTTGATTTTAAGGAAAAAATTATTTGTTTACTGGGTTCTTGAATGCCTTATACTGAGACCATCAGTGCTAGTGATGTCACTCTGTTATGAGTATATAAAAATTCTGCCCTGAGAGGCTTCTCATAGCTTGACTCCTGCAAGTGTGACTCAAAGGCACCATCTAGACAAGTTTCTAGTCCTCTGATTGCACAAGTCAGGGTGCTGGTGGCAGTGCACCCATGTGCCTGTGTTTCCCATACGTGAAACTCCAAGTGTAGTGCTGGAAGGGATGAAGGAAGGGGAAAAGAAATGTGATCCAAAACCAGAGATGAGGTTGAAAATGAGTCAGGTTACTCAGGTTTCAGAGTGTTATACTCCCTCAGGCATGAGTTCAAATGTTAGAAAAAGATCAAGAGGTTTCCAAGCTTAACCTTCAACTCATGGCAAAGGCCTCCTCTTTGTCTATGATAGTCTAACTGAAGACTTCTTATACCACTATCTGCGAAGATGTAATCTTACTGATTCCTGACACATAGGTTTTTATTGGATCTATTGTCGGGACTGGGCATTAGTCTTGCATCTGAATTATTGGACCTGCTGTGGAAATTTCACTTTAGCAGATCTTTGGGAGATCATCTGTGGGCTCATTTCACTTCTGGATATGTATAACAAACCTTGGAGAGGAAAAAGTATTTAACCAAAGATACAGCAATATAACATAGTATCTCTGTCATTCTTATCTTCAAAAGGTTTATTTGTACAGCTGAAGATGGCTTTAGTTCTGATATAGGGATTACAATTAGCACTTAATTTTGTCAAGATGCAGTGGTGATAACTGCATGGACTGTTACATCTTCAGGTGAACAAACAGTTTATAAGAGGCATGCTAAAATTCACTACAGTATAAAGACAAACACATTTCAAAGTAACTTGTAACTACTGACACTGCTTCCATTTAATTTTTGTTAACTATTGCTTATTACCTGAGTCAAGAAAAATCTGTGCATTATTATATCAAAACATGGACAGGTATTTTTCTAAACTGCTCCTCAAAGACTCTTTAACCATCTTCTTCTATTGTTAAGGTACTCAAGGAGGTTATTAATGATTGCTGCAATATTGCAGAGATGCCATAGTACAAAGTGACCAAAGGGAAAGAGGCAATGGTAAGTGGAATTCATTGGAGTAGATGGGGGGTGAGGAAAGAGAAACAGTCAAGGACAATTTTACTTAGACAAATGAGTAGGATAACATCTACAGCCAGGAAAACAAATGAGGAGGCTGAGAAAGAAACAAATGAGCAATAAAACAAAACCCCACAGGGCAAAGCCATGTTTGTGATGAAGGCAGCTAGCAGTAAACTTTAGATAACAGAAGAATTTTGTGTACATTTTCACCTGAAAGATTGCATGAAGAAGTCTGGAAGTTTTACTGCTGTTATGCACCTGTCCTTCAAACTATATTAGATCATGAAATTATCGCTGAGCTTCTCATGAATTAACAACTTGGAACTGTGAAAATTAGTTTTCCAGCAGTGGATCTCCTAAATAATTCAGAAGTAACCTGATGTCTCTATTTAAGCCAAGAGAAGTTGCACAAGTGAAAGGAGGTTCTCCCCCCCCCTCTTTTTTGCTCTAGTGAGGCCACATCTGGAGTAGTATATCCAGTTCTGGTCTCTCCAGTTCAAGGGACACAGGGAAATTCTAGAAAGAGTCCAATGGAGAGCTATGAGGATGATTAAGACACCGGAACATCTCTCCTATGATATATGTGACCTGCCCTAGTTTTGTCTTGCTCTGACAGGGGGGTTGGACTTGATGATCTTTGGGGATCCGTTCCAACCCCTAACATTCTTTGATTCTATGATTCTGTGATAACTGCATCCTACTGCAGATAGAAAACAAAAAAATTATATAGAGCCCTGGTAAAAGAGTTCATGGTGGAGTAACGGAAGGAAGAACGAGGTGAGTGGTGGATTATGAGGATAGCAGAACAAGGGACAACAGACACAAGTTGTGGCTTGGGAGGTTCAGAGTGAAACGTTCTATGATTCTATGATTTGGAAAAGTATCATCCAAGGAGAGTTGGGGAACACAAGGAAAGACTACCCAGTAAATCTGTGTGATTGCCATCCTTAAGATTGTGAAAGCCTTGGCCAGTCTAGACAAACATTGACCTGCTCTGTTACAATGACAGTCTTGCTGTAAAGGCAAGGTTGGACTAGATGACCTCCAGAGTTCTGTGTCAGAACTAATTTCTCCTGTTATGCAATTGTCTATTTCTATGAAACCTTTTACTTCGTGATTGCTGTTGCTGCTGTAATAAAATAATTGGGATCTCCAGGTAAAATACAGCAGCAAATCAAAGAAATAGTAGAACACAGAAAATATGAACAGTAGAATTTGGGGGTATTTACCTAAATCCCTCAGGATTTTTTTACCATATCAAGAGCTTCTGAATAGTGGGCATTTCAGGATGCCAAATGGTTCCCCCATACATAATATTTCTTCTGTAAATAGAGTAGGACACTAGCAGAATGCATATGTGTTGTGAGCCAATCTCATTTCCCAAGGCAAAAGTGAAGAATTCATCTCTACAAGAGCTGAATCCTATTAATCTCTCCTGTCTCTTCTCTATGGTTAGAATATACTTCTCTGATTTCTTGCTGTGCTTCTTGCAGAGGATCCTGATTCTTTATGCCTAACATACTGTCCTCCAAATACACTACAGCAGCAGCACTAGTCACTTAAGGACAAAGTGCTCCTGGATACAGCATATTGCTTTCTTCATCAGACAAATAAAATGGATGTTATAGATGAGATTGCTTCTACCATGGCTTTTAATTTCTCTGACCTCCTCCAGTCTAATTGGAAAGAGGCACATAGTTAGTTACCCTTTGCATAGACATTTTGTAAGTGCAAAACAACTTTGGTCTGTTTTTTTTGTGGGTCTGGAAGGGTGGGGTATAATTTTTACAGACACTTTCTAAATATAATGTATAAGGCATTATTTAAAAAAAAATGTTCATATCAGAAATAATATTTTTCCTTATTTTCCTTGTAGTCTTTTAGAAACCATCTGAGCTGGGGCTACTGGTAGTCTGTGGCAGATTTTGCCAAATATTGTTCATACTGATTTCTGTGGATTTCTTGATGCAATTTCAGTAACACTAAAACCTAGAAAATACCACAAAACTTTCCTGTCTTTAGTGAAATCACAGGTATCACAGGGTGTCAGGGGTTGGAAGGGACCTTGGAGATCTTCAAGTCCAACCACCCTGCCAGAGCAGGACCATATGATCTAGCACAGGTCACAAAGGAACCCATCTAGGCGGGTTTTGAAAATCTCCGGAGAAGGAGACTCCACAACCTCTCTGGGGAGCCCATTCCAGTGCTCTGTGACCCTTCCAGTAAAGAAATTCCTCCTCATGGTGAGGTGGAATCTCTTGTGCTCCAGCTTACATCCATTCCCCTTTGTCCTGTCACAAGGCACGAGTGAGCAGAGGCTGCCCCTTCCTCTTGACACTCAGCCCTCATATATTTATTTCCTCCACTGACTATATATACTGCTGCTCACTCAGCTTTGATTCAAATTTAAGTGTCAATATTTAAATGAAGGTGCTTGACTCTCTGGTGATGTAAAGATGCTTAAATTACACTATTTTATTATAGCAGTATTTAGAGAACATATTGTGTTTACTGTGAAAAATTAGGGTAGCTGTGATTAGTGCCTCAGTCAGCTTAAGATATTAGATACAAATCTAAAAAAAAATAGTTGTTAGCAGTTTTTAAACTATTACATAATTTCTTCCATTTCAGGTAAACACTGTGGAAGAGGCACTTTTCAAGATGTCTGTTGCTAGGTATTTGTATAAGAGCAATACGCAGTAGAACTACATAAAATTTATAATATATAAAGATATTCTGCCAGATTGGATACATAGGTAGGATCCATCCTTTGGTTTGTGTTTGATTTGTGCCTTACTTGGTTTGTGCTTGACTTGAACCATCTGTTGTGTCTGACCTTTGCCTGGGACTTAGAAGTGTTGGTTCACTGTGAATCTCCTTAAAACTAATTGTTACCAGCTCTTCTGGTCAGTGACTCATAAGATCAACATATATTTGGAAACATACTACCTTAATGAAAAAAGGCCACAATCTCTTGTATCCTATTTTTAAACAGTTTGAACTCTGAAAAAACAATATATATCCTGAAGACACTCTGATACATTGCAACAATGTGGAATTTACAGGTTGTATAACATTATTTTGTTTGTTAATTTTCAAGACTGTGTAAAATATTAGGAAGTGTTAAAGCAACTCCACACAAATATTTAATAGCAATGAAAGAAAATTATAAACGTGGTTGTTTGGATATCATGAATAATCATATTTAGGAGGATCTAAGCTAACATAGTTAGTGTCAGTATCTTGTCTTTGTCTCATAGACTGTAGTTCAAAGCTTGAAAGTTGAATACATTTTTTTTGGACAGAATGATTTTAATTGAAAAAATATAGAACAGCAATTTTCAAAAGAATACTTTTAAAAATTTGTATTTGGTTGGGTCATTTAATTCCAAATAATGTTTAAAAATATGAAAATGAAAAATTATGATTGGTTATTTCTAAATCTTATTTTCTTTTGAATTTTCATTCAGTTATTAATATAACTCTATACATGGTTATGAATGGGATAAAAGGTGGATCTTATGGGAATAAAATACTTATTTCATCCTGAAACACTTATTTTCTTAGTAATCTATGTTTCAGTTTGTTGTTGTTGTTGTTTTGACCTAATTAAATGATATTGAATATTTGCTGTTTGATATTCCCAAATTTTATAAAGCTATTTAAGGTCAAAATATGCCCATTATTCTCTTTGAAACTATTTATGTGACACCTGAAAGTTAGGGAAATCAGACAGTGCCCATTTAGTATCCTTATTGTGAGATGTGACTCATAGAGTATTTGCAAAGAGATGCAAAAGAAATGTTCTTCCTGTGCTTACCCATCCCTGGACCAAGTTCATTTTACTTAATTAATCCTTGTGCAAGTTTCATCAGTATACCTTTAATACATAGTTCTGTGGTGAGCCATGCGATGTGGTATGCTGGGCACTGACTCACATGAATAAGGTAATTTCATTGCTTCTTATGAAGTTCATCTTTCTCCCCAAACACAACATAAATCCTTTCACAGATTGATTATCCTTCCTTCTGAAGTCTTGGTATGGATTAATGCATTCATTTCTGTCATATGAGGTGTACTACTAAACACTGAGTAAGATCTGGTTAAATATGACAAAGAATATTTCTTTTCATGCTAACAAGGAAATTATTTAGTTAAATGGAAATGATAAATCTAAAGATGCCATAGTTCCTCCTCTCTATAATGATGATGGTGGCTTTCTCTCTATCAATCTCTCCTGATATAATATAGGATAGAAAATCACTGAGAGTCCATGAAAACTAGTTGTGGGCTAAATAGACCACTGTTCTTAGTATTGTTCTGTAGGCCTAAATAACACGAGAATGTGGGTGGTTTTGCCCCAACATGGAAGACGAACACCTTGTTCTCTTCGCTTATTATTGTTGTTATTTACTATGTACAAAATCTCATAGGTAGGGTAGCAATGAAACTAGAAACTAGAAATGAAAAAGACTTAGTTCCATCTGAGCAATGCTCTCTGTGACAGACAAAAAAGGAATGCAGGTGGAAAAATTGGAAACAATTTTTGATCTCTTTGCTAGAGGAAGAACCAAATTATATATTTACTGAGGTGGAGTAGAAGCCAAGTCACAGATGACAAAGAACTGTTTCTTCTAATAGTTCTTTCCTATCTGTAAGAAACTATTTTCTTCTATGCTGTAGCAAACAACAAGGTCACCAGACATTTTATATTTATCCTAGAATGTCTGTTCAAGGCAAAAAATATTCAATTTACTTTTCAGCTGGGAAAAAATGAGGAAAATGTGCACTACTAGTAGTATTACAAAATGCAGCTAAGTTCATCAGTTTATCTACCTAGCAAAGATGTAATCTGAGATCCCCTTGAACAAAATATACTGCATAAACATGTGTGTCTTGGTAGCATTGTAATCTACAAGTAGTTAGATGTAGGTTTATACCTACCTAACTGTTCTGACAATTTCTTGAACAATGCCACTAGGATAGTTTCTCCACTGCTGTGGTACTCTCTGAAGAAGTATTGTCCAGTTCGAAAACTCACATAGTGCTCTGTGAGTTTCCAAGAATTCCTGCAATTTGAAAATGAAAACTTATGTAAAGTTCAGAGCATGTATTTCAAATAATTACGTGCTTAGCACACAGAAAAGAGATTGGCTCCTTCCATTTGACACCCAGCCTTCAGATATTTATAGACATTAATAAAATCCCCTCTCAGTCTTCTCTCAAGACTAAACAGCCCCAGTTCTCTCAGTCTCTCCCCATAGGGGAGATGCTGAAGTCGTTTAATCAACCTTGTAGCCTCTGCTGGACTCTCTTCAGTAGATCCTTGTATCTCTTGAGACCCATTCTGTTTTCTATCAGATTTTGGGCCCCCTCAAATATTCCCCTCAGTAGCAGATTATATCATCTGATGGGCAATTTACATATGTGTCTTGCCTGTCAAATTGCTTCCCTTAACTATAGACTTGGATGTAAGTAATGAATAAAAGATATAGCGCCATTCAAATTTTGTCATGACGTACAGATGCTCTCACTTAAATCCTGCTGATCCTGGTACCTTTCCCTGACTCACAGCTTCTGTTTTGCTGCAAGAAATACATCTTTTAAATAAGGGGAAAAGGGGAACAGGAAATGTATAATTCTTTTCTTCATCCCTTTCAATTGCTTGCTAAGGCTAAGTTCTTCTGTCAAAGTTACCACTTTTTAGGTTACTAAAATATTGCCTTATCTTTCCAAAGACACAGTGCTCCCTATTGTGTTTCTACAGAATTCTGCACGGTTCTGAGACATGACCACATTATAGAAGCACTTATAGCTAAGGGCTTCAGGGCATAAAAGATGTATTCAGTGACCTCCAGTGTGTGTCTGTGTAAAGATGCATGAACTTTAGTGTGAATGTGTACTGGGCGGGAAATAAATGAGCTGCTGTTACAGGGGATGCTCAGTGCAGCAGAGTCTCAGAACCTGCTGTCATAGCTAGTGCAATGCAAGCAGACAGGGACATGGCATTCCAATAGCCTTTTTCCACCCACCTCTTTTGACCAGCTAGGCCAAGGGACCAAGAATGGTTGGTGATTATTTAACAGGAAGAAACAACAACAAAAAAATCAAACAAAGAGACGTGTTTGTTTTTTCCCTTCCTTTCTACCTACACCAAGCTAGTAATCAAGCTTGCCTTTTTTGCCCCTTTTTTCTTTTTTTTTTTTCTTTTCTTTCACTGAAACTGTTAAGTTTACTGTTCTCGTTCTACAGCATTAACATTTCACTAGTTCCACTAAGTGTCAAAAAACCATTTTGCATATGTCAGCAAAAACTCAAAATATGTCATCCCTGTGTTTTTGAGACACAGGAAAGATAATGGGGTCAGGCTGCACACTTTCTCTGTATCTCCTGAAGTTTATGCTGAAGAGGATACTCTTTTCTTATTTAACATTATATATGTAATTCTTCTGCTTCACTAAATTTTTACTGAATCTGAGTTTCTGAGCGTAAACTGAAGTAATGGAATCAGGCGCTTTTTTCCCCTTTTTCTTGTGGCAAGTCCTTCAGCTATTTAATGTACATGTGATCTCCCTCTCCTTATGTTCTTTTTCTTCCAGTCTTTCTTCACTGCTCCAGCACCTACCATCCTGACCCATCCCTATACCACCTGCAGTCTACCACCTACAGCATAACAGCTGCTTGCCACTCTTCTCAAAGAAAAAAAAATAGTCACAAATTAACATCTCCTTGTTCTTACATTATAAATCCAGCATCACTTAAAATAACATTCATAATTATTTATCCCCTGATATTTATCCCCTGATTCTTTCCCTCCAGTTTCCAGCCTATCCTTGTGACAATATATTCTTTGATGACAGGGAAAATTTTGATTGAAAGCATGCACTACAGCAAGCTTAGCTGAAGTTCATTTAAAACTAAAGATGTTCAGGATCCCTCCTGGGAAGCCCAGGACCTCACTGAATCCTGGCAACCTTGATTCCTGGTCCCACCCTCTGTACTGTGGCACACAGATTTACACATAGAAGCTAACTACAGAAATCATGCTGGCAAAGAAATAAACTTCTCAGTTTCCCCTTCACTGTTCTAAATGAAAGCTCTGTTTTCCTTAGCCTGAAGTGTCTTTGGCTCCTCATTCAAGCTAGGAGACTCAAAACTATGGTTGAATAGCAGCACCTTTAGCGCAGGCTGTTTTGGGAACCAATAAACCAATTTCCCCTGCCCTTGATTGGTCTCTTGAGGAGCACAGCATGTTCCCAGCCATTTTCAGATGCCAAAACTGTCATTACAAAGGCAATTAATATGGTAACAAGAGAGTTAGCATCCAAAACACTGTTTCCTGAGGGGCTTGTCACATAAGCTGTGGAAAACATTAGGAACAGTTACAATCTGCATTTCTTTCCCCAAATGCAAATTTCTATGAACCCTGCTAATTGCCCACATCTTGTATACTTGCAGTCAGGCAAAGATCAAAAGCCTGATTGAGTCAGACACAGAATATATTACGCTTCATAGTAACTCAGAACTGCAAAGTCTGCTTTGGTGAAGGAATAACGGCAATGAGAAAGTAAATCTGTCAATGGAAAAACATGTATCTCCCAAATGAGTATCTTATCTATATGTTTCTGGGGGAAGTGTAGCTAAACTGGATGTCCACACAGATTTCAGATATAATCAAGGAGTCTCTGATTATTGTGTCATGATGACTGTTGGCTTTTTTATTAGACTATACTGTAAATTGTTCAAATAATTGGTTCAGCTTCTCATCTGTAACCATATACACGGGACACAGGTGGTAAGAAATAAAGGACCTATTATTGTATAGTAGTTGTGGGGCTGATTCCAGACCTAATTTTGTGAGTCTGATTCTAAAGGGTTATTATGTTCAAAGGGCTCATTGTAACACAGTAGCATTCTGAACCATGCCTCTATAATCCAATCAGTATTGCAAAAGTGCCATATTTCCATTTCATATTCTCTCTCCTCAGGAGAATCTTCATCTACTTTGTTAAATTGCCTTTATAGACCATTTATACTACTCAACCAGCACAAAGACTGAGATCAAGAATCTGGCCCATTACTCTGTCTAACTTAATTGAATTCTTTAATGAAAACATAATAATATAAGAAATATTTATTTTCATGGTGTGGAAAAAAATAGATTTACCTATTAATTTATATAGGTCTCTGAGGCTTTAATATTAATTTAAAAAATATATATGAATGTATATATTCTTCCTTTCTTGGGCTAAAGTGGAGCTATTCTGGCCCCTTGGGGAAGTCTGAAATTATGCAGCCTTAGAACAGAAGTATGGGAAGTTTTTCCAGCCTACCATTAAATCGTTCTATGAAAAAAAGTGAATTATGCATATAATAGACTGTAACACTTCCTGACTCTCTGCTCCAAAACAAAACAGTGGAAAACAGGCATTAATTCAAATTTATCTAGTTTTTTTTCTGATTCTCCCATTTTGAACATTATGGAAAACTCCATGCCTCACACAAAAACTGCTAAACTCTGTAGGTTATTTCCCAGATTTCCAATTTTCAAAAGAAGAACATTTTTATGACCAATCAGAGAATGAATGAGATATTTTTCAAAAGCTCTATGAAGACATAGAGATAGTAACAGGAAAATGGACTCAAATCAGAACTATGCCACTCAAAATGTGGTATTTTTAATACCAGTGTTTGCAGTGAAAGACTAAAAATAACACAAAATAAATTGTTGATGCAAATTTTTGTGCCAATGAAACACTGAGAATACCATTCTAAAATTGGTACTATCAGTCATCTTCTTCCAAAAGCAGTCAGAGATTTTTCCTCACCAAACATGTGAGCGTCTTAGAGGCTATGGGATAGAAACTATTCCTACGATCTGACCCTTGCTGACACTTGCCTCACTCTGAATGATGCTATGAAGTTGTGCAATTTCTGACTCATGCTTCCCGGTTCAAAACCTAGTGTTCCTTTCTTATAAACAAAATTTGAGAGTCTGGCCCCCATCAGAAGTATCTGAAACCAGTGGTACCTCCGGTACACCACGGCAGCAATCTACAAAGTTTGGATTTCTCTCACTTAATCAGGATATTTATTTCATGAAAGTAGAAGGTGTAGACTCCATCATGGGTCATTAGGAAAAGAATAAGCTATATCTGTATTATAAAACACAGGTGTGAGACTTGTGGTTTTTTTTCCTCATTTGTAAACAGTACATTCAGCCATGTACAGGTTTCATGGAGAGAAAGCACAAGGTTCTTTCCAGAAATAGGACCTATACTACATTCCATGAGTACCTGACCTGGGCAGACAACAGGGCCTGATGGTGGAGAGAGACATGGTACATCTCGGCAGTTATAGCTGCAGTCATGGATATCTTCAGAAGATACCATGAATACCTTCCATTCAGCCCATCCAGTAACTGAGTTGCCTTCTGGAGCTTCCTGTTGCTCAAGTACTATACTGATCCAATTGCATATGGAAGGAACACTTGAGCAATGCCTTTGCTAACAAGCATATGTGCACCTTGAAATTTTAAGTCCCTCTCTCCATTTTTCTGATCTAAACCTCAATGCTGCATGCAATAACACTGAGCTTTTGATTGAGGGACATTAAATTCTTTGTTTGTGTGCTATGGATGACAGCAATCTATGACCCTCTCAACCAATAATTAATAGATATTAACTGAAATGGCTATGTAGAGAATTTCGTTCATGCAAATGATATTGGCTGATTCTTTTTTTTCTCCTCCAGTTAATTAAGAAACACAGCTTCTTCATCTTTTTATGCAAAATCAGAGCCATGAATGCATATGATAGTATTTCAAAAATAAAAGGAGCAATCTGTTAACTTTGATCTGCTTTTATAGCCTTATCAGCACACTGTCACCTTCAAGTTCTAGCAGTTTCCAAGTGCCCTGACAGAAAAGAACTGACAAGGCAGGGAAAACATAGCAGTCTTCATGTTCTCATTGAACAAAATCCTCTTCTGTCTCAGTTCCTCTACCAGCATGGTCAGACATTGCATTCCGGTAGTTTTGAGACATCTGATGTGCTGTGCCAGTATTGCCCAGGTGATGATTTTGGATGTGGAGGGGCATGGTTTGCAAAGCCCCTCTTGATTGTCTTCTGGCATTCCCACCTGAGAAGCTGCATAAACTTATGTGCAACAGAATCAAAATGTGTATATGACATTTACTGATGTGTAGTTAATGCGATACTTACTACAGACACTCCCACTTATGCAGAACTTTACCTTATGTTTCCAGAAGAGTAGACTGGAAAAACAAAAATGAAAGCAGAACTAAATTTACTATTCCCACAGATGTACAGGGCTATTTTACCTCAGGTAAAAAAACACAGGTGTGTTACCAGTTCACCCATTTTATCTCATGGTAAGATTTACCTCATCAAACATAAATGTCTACAGGGCAGACATTTACATCTGATCTAGTCACAGTGTAACTACCTTTATAGTCAATGGTGGAAAGAAGACAGCCTGTAAGGGTGATTGATTCTTTCCTAAAGTAGCTATGTGGAATGGGGCAGATGAATTGCATCCTAAAACTGCTTATTTCTTTCCATCGACTATAAAGGCACTACGCAGTGATTAACTCAGATGTAGATGTCTGAAGTTAAGTGAGATGAATGCCATCCTAAGTGACTTGTAGAGTTTTCCACACAAATCTTTCCATCGTGAGACGATCTGTGGCTGTTTTATGTCATCAGGCCAGAGCAGAATCAAAATTAGACGCATCAGAGATAAATGGATGTCAGGACCCATGTTTCAAGCAAGTAACAACAAGTACTCCTTGATTTTCTTACTGGATGGTGATGTTTTGTTATGCTTTTCAAGTAGTAAAGATGTTCAATCCCTGTGAATATTCAATACAAAATAATAACTGCCTATAGAATAGTATCATTCCAGAGAACAAGTCTACTAAATAACTGGCACTTTAATTAGTCTTTGTGGTAGAAAGAAAACTTTGAATTACAAAATTGTATTAACTTGTTATCCATCAAAAAGATAAAAGACTGCACAGTAAAATGCATTATTTTTAATAGAAACTGTTATTTGTGTTCAATCACTTGTTAGGTATTAAATTCAGGCAGAGTCGGGAGAAAACGGAGGAAGAGCAATACTCTAAGACACCACATATTTTCAGCATCATATTTGGATGAGTAAATCTCTACTTTTATCCAGGACAACTAAAAAAAAAACCAAACCAAACCAAACCACAAAAACAAAACAAAACAAAACAACCAAAAAACCACAAAAAACCCCACAACATTTTACTAAATCTCTTCAAGTAATATAAATATATCTTATTATTACTTTTTTTTTTGCTGCTCATACAAAAACATCATAGAATGGTTTAGACTGGAAGGCACCTCTAGAGGTCATCTGGTCCAACCTCCCTGCACAAGTAGGAACATATCTACCTAGGGCAGGTTGCTTAAAGCCCCACTGGTTTGTCTATTTATTTATTTATTTTAAGTTTCTAGTGCCTAACATTAACATATTGCAGGGATTTGGGTTTTACATTCTTCTAGGAGCTGCTCTGACTGGTGATAGCAAATTTAGACTAAGACTGTGCTAAATGTAGATTTATGTATGATAAATGTAGCTTTACCATACAGTACTGACCTTTATATTCTTGCCCCAAGTACTGAAGTTCTACTCAACCTTTACAGTGAAACATGGCTTTTAGAAATTTAGAATAAAAAAGCTAGACATGCAGAATCAGGCATAGTGTCTCAGAAGTGAGGGAGAAAGAATTGGGAGTCAGACATAATAAATCATGCACTATATTTACTTTGCAGCATTCAGGTACAGGATTGATGGCTCTCTAATGCCGTTGCATACACTGCTGACACATTAACTGATGCTCTGACTTTGCATGCTCATATTCAGAAGGAATGACTTGCTGCCAGTGGCTAGGGAAAAACATGTAAAAAATACTTGTGCATATTAGATTGCTGCAACTTTATATACAATGCAGATGACTCCCATCTTTGACAAATAGCAAAGACATAGATGGCGTGCTAGTGAGATGTCAAAGACCACTTCTGTGCATGATGTAGTACAATCTGCAGGCAGAGCATGTGTACAGAAAGGTGCTGGGATTGCTGACACTCAGTCTAGACATCCTCACAGTGTAACTGAAGCAGAAACATTGCAGCTGTTTGAAGAAGCTCAAACTGAATGAAGGGTCTGCAAACCTTAAGCCAATGTCTCATTCATTGCCACACCTCAGATAGGCGGGTACTGAAAATCCAAAGATCCAGTTCCTTTTATAGGATGATCAAGAAGATTAAACTGCTCTAGAAGCCTAACCAACAGTCACCAGACTTTCTTTTAATAACTTTTTATAAAAAAAAGTTTATTAGGAAAAGTACAGGAAACTACTTTGAAGACTTCCCGTGTGTTATTTGAATAGTAGTATATGTCATATAGATGTTTGTCCAGTAACAGACAAACCCATGACTATTATTATGGTCAGTACATGTTTTGTCAAGAAACTAATAAATTTTAAAAAATAAAATAAAATTATTCCTTACATACAAGACCAATTTTAGAAAATTAAGCAGGTGTGCTAAGTAACAAAGACAGAAGTACTTGGATAAATCTATTTTGAGCTATTTGAATCACATATAGAATATAGATATTCATGGTCAAAAAAAAAAAAAAAAAATCAGATTAACTTGTCATAGCCAGTAGCCTACAATTTGTCATTTCATGGCTGTTAGGACAATTATACTTTCCAAATTACTAGCTGCCAAAACTGTCCTTAAGATAATGGTGAAGGCTATGGGCATATCTTTAAACAAGAGTTTAGATTCCTAACTTTGCTTCATAATACATATACAGATCAATACTGTTAAGCACAGTCCAACTCAGGTTATTTTGGTGAGAGAGCGGAATTCTTAAATTCAGTGATAAAAGATAAAATCTAGATTAGTAATCTGAAGTAAATATTTCTGAAATTAATTAATTTAATTAATTAAATGTGTAAAGGTAGGAAACGTATACAGTGTAAAGTATGGACAATATTCTAATAATAAGACAAAAAGCAGAATTATTTTGTCTTTCCTTCTTAAGTGAAAGGTGCTCAAAACAGTTCTACCTCAAGTCAAAAAGCAGGGAATGGTACTCAACAATTCAGCCTTTCTGATTTCTCACAGGAGCAATCAATTCAAGAAAGCAGTGTTTTTAAGTTGTCAAGATCCACAGTGTTACCAATAGCTTATTCTTATTCAAGCCTTTTGATGAAAATCTTAGGAAGACGTCATTGTAAGTCTTAGAGTACACTTGAGAATTCTGATTATTGTAGAGACAGATAGTTACATCATATATATACAACACAAATGCTGCTGCATAACCTCTAATTTACTCCTGAGATAATGGATGGCTTACCGTAACCAGCTCCAATGTAAGGTGTCACTGCAAGTGTTGTGGCTTATGAGTCACTTCAGTTATTTAATAGCCTGCTCTGTGAACACAAAGGCAAAGATGTATGTCCTCTTGATTCCTAGTCTCTTCTCTAGACTCTTATCTCATTACTTGTTTTCACACATTTAGAAAAAAAAAAATATATTAATTAATACGACATGTTTGTGTTTGGTTGGAGCAGGGGGATGGTGCAAATTTAACTAAATTTAGCTATAATGTAGTAATTGTAGTAATTACTTATTTCATTAATTCCATCTAATAGGATGTACATGATTACATCATCACAAATTGCATGGCTCCCAGCTACCTGGTTCTACTTGCTATGCTTATTCTTTTCTTGGATTGTGGGTATATATTGGACTACAAAGGCCTCTAGCTAGATTTTTGTCCTTTGTTGCTCATAGTCTTTAGTGGGGTATTTTTGCATAATGGTGTTCCCTGTATGTGTGTTATCTGAGTCATTATCTCACAACTGAAGACAGAAATGTGAAAACATCCTAATGCCTTATGATTACATAGTTACACATTAAAACAAATTATTGAATTTTTCTTGTAAATTCATCTAAATGTCTAAACAAGGGAGAAGTATGTGCTTTACTACAAATTCATCCATCAGAGTAGTTAGCCTTCTATCAAAGATAATGGTCGTACAATTAAAGTACTCAGCACTATTAGACAGAGAAAACAAAGTTTAGGAACCACTCATGAAGAATTTAGTCCGTGATAGGAATAGAAAAGGTAGATAATATTTTCCACATGGAACAAATTCTTCTTGCCTTCAAGAAGAGCTTTAGCAGATTAGTAATTGAAAACAAGATTCACTATGAACTTAGCAGTGCAGGTCATCTTTTTTAACTCTTTGTACTTCTCTGTTACCTGGGGCTTGCTGTGTCTTGTAACATTCCCACAGGCAACATAAAGAATATAGTCTGAACAAAACTTCTGTGACTTTAAAATGGCTAGAAAATCTCATTGAATGAGAAGCTGTGTCTTTCCAGTGTTCAGTAGTGAACTGAAACATCTCTGCTAGACTCTGCAGGGCTTTATGCCATGTCCATTAATAGCTTAGTTCCAAAAAGATAAGACCCAGAGGGTCCATGATGATAATGTTCAATTCTGTGAAAGGTTTCTGCAGAATAGAAAGACATAAAGCAACAGTTCTAGCTGTTATTTGAAGGAGCAATACAAACCTATGAGCAATACAACGAGTAATCATCTTACATTTCAAAGGGGATTTAGGATAAGTGTGATATGTATTAGGAAGAGCATTCTAATGATGGTGATACAGATGTAATAGCATAATTTGCCCAGGGGGCTCTTTGTCAGAAATGTTAAGGACCAGGTTACAAATCTGTCAAGAATGATACAGGTATAATGGATCAGAACAGATGGATAGATTAGGTGAATCTTCAATATCTGTTACAGACACATTTTCTAGGATTCTGTAATGCCCTTTCTTGTTGTGACAATTTCTTCCTCCTAAAGTAAGTATGCAGACATTAGGATAGCAAAGATGGTTCAGGACAACAGGTGGGAATTCAAATTTGTCAACTGATAAAAATCATTCCAGCTGCAGGTGGAAGGCAAGGACAAAAACTCTTTGCCTTAGAAAGTGTCCATGATATTTAACCCTATATCTTAAAGCCATCTACCTATTAGGGGAGCTTTGTGATTTGAAGGTGTTAGCCCTATAAAGTAAACCAGCCATAATCTAATGTTCGACTTGGTCTGTCCAATCAGTTGTGCTCCCTGAGCTTTAGCTTTACTCAGAAGAAAACAAACTGGTTAAATAGAAAGAAAAAGGCAGGACAAGTTTGTTTTATAAGAAATGATGAGTGAGAGACATACACAGTTTTAGAATATGAATTATCTTCCATAAAAACTACTTGTTTTCACCAAGAAGGTCATCATTTGAAAGACAGGTAAACATTTTGTCTATGTCTCTGTTGCCTTTGAAGTATACAGTAGTGTAAAGCTAATTCCCAATTCTTGAGGCTAATTGCTACAAAGGTTTGTATTTGTCCATGCACAGCTGCCTATGATTTCTACAAGCAGTTCTTCCAAAGCCCCACTGTCACAAAGTGATAGGTTGTGCAAAGAGTTACATTTTTTGCCCCATTTGCTGCAATAAACCAATGTGTTCTGTATGTCTGAGACTCTCAAGATACAGCAAAGTACAATGCCATTGTGAATTTAAAATACATATATATTTAATTAATACAAAACCTCCATTCCCTGTATTACAATGTTTTCAGTCTACTTGCTCTGAATTATCTCTGTCCTAAACTTTTTCAACCTGTTATGTACAAATATATAAGGGAAGGAGAATATAAGCTCTGTGATAGTATAGAAAGACAATGCTTATTTTCAGAATGGATAGGAGACAGAAATAAAAAGGACCTGAAGTCAAGTTTGTGGCAGTTCCTCCAAAGGAAGGAGCCAGACTGGGCACAAGGTAGATCCTGCTGGAGGAATTCTCACCTCTCCCCGTTGTCTCACATAATTCCACAGACAAGACCTGTGTTTTCCTATATCCTTCTTGTGGAAGCTGCTGCCATTCTCCTGATGTGACTCTAGTATGGGAGGTGCTGTTGAACTGCACAGACCCACAGCTGCTAGTTCATTCACTGTGACAAAAATCAGAATGATCCAAGTGTATTCCTTGATACTTTATTCTCCACTTCTGAATATAAGATAATTAGATTATACACTCCTTATTCTTTCAAGGGATTAATTTTATTTTTTTTTCCACTTTCATATTTTTTTTAGCCTGAGTTTGTGTAGCTGTATAAAATGTAACCTTTTGAAATAAATCAATTCTCTTCTTCAATCATCAAAACCAGTTGCAGTGTCCTGACAAGGGTCAAAACACAATACCAATATGATACTGTAAGTAAAGGGTTTCTTAAACTACATCTTACTTCCGGATCATTTTTCTGTGTCATTTTAAGATACATCAAAATCCCAACAGTTCATCCTTTTTATCACAGCAGGATCTTTGCTACGTGTCCTTAAAATTGAAGGTTCCAGCATAAAGCTGTCTTCTGATCAGATGTCCTTTGACCATTCTCACATATCTCCAGTACTTCAGGGTTCCTTCTGTTTTTTTCCATATATCCTGGCTGTATTGAATAAATGACTTTAGGCCATGCCCTCTTACTTTACTGATTGTTAAAAGACTGCAGTCAAGTGAAAAATGCATTGTTTTTCTTGCAGTATTTTACAAGCAACTGGTACAAGAAAAAATAGACCATAAATAATTTTAAAATTGTCTTTGTGCCTAGATTTGAAATTGGTTACTTCATGCATTTGTAAACCATATATATCCGCATCAGCTTCCATGTTCAAAAATATGTCCTTATCTTGTGAGCACAGGAAAAAAGAACAAAAAGGGAAAAAGGAAAAAAGGAAAAAAGAATAAGAATAAGGAAAAGGTGATGTGAAAATTAAAAATTAAAGGGGAAGGAAAAAGGGGAAGGGGAAGGAAGAAGAAAAAGAAAAGGAAAAGGAAAGGAGGAAGGAAATAAAAAAAGGATGGGCTTTGTAGTAAACTTCAAACTCCATTTAAACCCTGGGTGAAACTATTTTGGATATTGCATCTTAATGCCAAGAAACTAGAACCAATGCAGAGAATATCATCTTTACATGGGCAAAGTGAACCTGTAGAGTTCTCTACCTCAGGCTACAAAGGTAGTTATAGAGGCTGAACTTTAAAAGCCCTGTATAGTTTTATGACATCTGAAACCTTTGTAGTTATGCAAGTCAATATATAAAAGCAACCTCATTTCCTGTTGTGGGAGTTCAATAAATCAGCTTATGTGTCAGGAAGGATTTTCTATTTGCATGTCCTTCTTTACTTAATTGAGTAAATATATCACAGGGCATTTTTACTGTTTTTAGCTTATGCTGATGCATAAAACCTTGTTCATCTTCATAGGCAGATGCTTAGTTTCCCAAGTTATTGTTCTGTTTGAAATCAAATTCTTCTGTGTTCCAATCATCAACACAAAAAATTACTACAGACAGTTCAGTGAAACAGCAAGCAAGTTTCATTCACAAGGAACCACATTTTTTAGCCAACTTTGGGCTCTTTTTTTTTTTTTTTTTCTTTCTGCACTGCTTATTAAATAATACCTTTAGCAAGTATTGTAGATGCATAACAGGTGTTACTTGCATAAAGTCTGCACTTGTGGGGGGAAGTCATTGAACATGCATACATGACCTCAAGTAGAGGACATATATTACTGAAGTGTCTCTTACGTGATAAAGATCCAAAGAGCTACCAAGCATGCTAGTTTGCATTTATACCACTGTTTTGCTATGAAACAGAGAACTCATCTTTTCCTCTTGTCAATATATTTCTTTTGGCACTGAAGTGAATGATGGTGAAATAGAGATTTAGAAAATCTTGAAGTTCTTTGGCTGTGAAAAGGGAAGATGAAAATATTTTAAAAGTTTTCATGGTTTATATCTTTAAGAAGAAAATAATTTGAATGCTGGACAGTTTTGTAGTGGTGCCTGATTTTTTTGAATTCAACTTATTAATTGCCTGCTTGAGATAATTAAAGCGTTTGTGCTCAAAATAATTGGAGTCATTGAAAAGAAAGGATTTAACCTTGGCAGTAGATTCAATCTGTCTGCTCCAATTCATTCCTGTAAAGACAAGAGGAATCATGTGGGGTTTTTTTCTCTCTCTCTTAAGATTGCTAATAATTAGTTTAAACATTCAACATATCAGCTGGGTAATGGATGTGTGTAGTCCCTCATTGTTCTGCTTTATGTGGCAGGACTAGAAGTGATGCTCTCTTTAAGTCTAGGAACAGTCATAGAATCATAGAATGGTTTGGGGTGGAAGAGATCTTTAAAGGTCATCTAGTTTGACTTCCCTGCAATGAAAAGGTTGCTAGAGCCCCATCCCACCTGACATTTAATGTTTCCAGGGATAGGACATTTATCGTCTCTCTGGGCAACCTGTCCCAGTGTTTCACCATCCTCTGCATAAAGAATTTCTTTTTTGATGTAAACCTTCCTACTCTAAATCTAGTCTCTTCAGTCTGGGTTTTTGGGGGTAAGAATCAGCTGTAGATTTTCGCATGTCACAGAACGGTTGAAGATGGAAGGGACATTCAGAGATCATCCAGTCCAACCGATCAGATATATCCACTATACACTAGTCAAAACACTAGTCAAAACACTATAATGTGTACTCCAGGTCACAGATAAGAGTCCAGAACCCTATGTTAAGTATTTACAGCTCCTGCAGGAAGATTTAGCTCTCAGAAAAAAAAATATATCTAAAATCTAAATATGAATTTGTCTAGCATTACCCAGTGGAAGCACCTTCAGAAGGAGAACTTTCAGATCTCACAGCTGTCTTGCCTGAGGATGCCAATTTTGTGACCACTTCTTGTTCCTTTTTCTTTTTTTTCTCCCTTTTTGTTTTCTGAAGTCCTTCTTTTCCAAAATGTAAGCTATATGTAATATCTAATAAAGAATGATGTTCAGTAGAAGATTAAAATCCTTCCTTTATATGAGGGAGGGATTAGAGCAATTTATGTAAGGTTTTATGACTTGAAGAAGTGAGATTCAGTTTCAGTTCCTCTTAATGCCTGAAGGTGATTCAAATATCTCTAAAATTGATAGTGTTTTTGCAAAAAGCATTGTCCAAAGACCAAAAATAAAAGAATAGTCCTTTCTCCTCCTTCTCAAACTGTGAAAAAGAAAGAGGTAAAAACTCATTAGAATTTTAGTTGAAGAACATGCAGTGGAATCAATATCTCTGAAGTTCTTGATGTCTCATTTGGGGATTCTGGTCTCTGCACATTGTCCTGTGTATTGCTTCTGCCTTTTGCATGGAAGAGAAATTGAAAATGGTTGATGATATGACCTTAGCTTTGCTCTTTTGCTTTAACTACATGCTTACCTTTGATTTTGCAAAATTCACATGGGGGAGCTTGAAACAAGATAACAATTATCAGTAGTCCAGATAATTTTTCCTTCATAAAAATAAAACTTGTCTTTGCATGACCTGTATAGAAGAAAAGCCACCTTCTATTCAGAGCATATCCTCATCTTTTCACAATGAAATATATCTCTGGTATCCTTTTATTCCATAATGAGTATGCAGTATCAACAGCAGTTTTTAGGGAATACTGTATTGTCATTGCTCTTTATATAAGTACTGATCACTCTTTCACCAAAACTATAACAGACGGTAATTAGTCCAAACTGTGAAGCTCGTATTTAGAAACAGACCTAGCAGATCCGTGATGGACATAAAAACTTCCTCCATTGCTTACCAGCAAATAGGAAGGGTTTTTATATCCTTTGGTGAGACAGCCTATTTTTGATTCCTCAGTCTTCCTGGTATCATAACAACAATTCAGCCAAGATGCTCCAGCTATTGCCTCTGTCAGTCTCCACCACTATTTTTACCAGAATGATTACATCTGAATGATAGCAAGTAACTTCCGGTGCCTATTTGCCAATTCTAAGAGTCAGAATAAAAGTTACCTTGGCAGCATTTAAAGAAAGAAAAGGAAGAACCGAGGGAAAATTAAAAAATAAAAAAAAAAACAAAAATAGGAGGAAGAGAGAGAAAGAGAGGTATAAAAAAAAAAAGGGATAAGGATAAGGATGGAGAAGGAGAAGGGGGGAGGAGGAAAGGACATTTCTTAGAGTAGAATACTTTAATATGAAGATAAATATTTGTATGATTTCCCACACAATGGGTTAGAAATCTCAGTCATAAGAGTTCATTAAGTTCATTTAAACTGTATGTCTATCTCCATATGAAGAGAAAATCATGTTGTTTTTTAGAAGCCAGCACAACAGCCCATTTTCTGAAAATCTACTGTAAGTGGAAACATACATAGGGAAGGGAATAAATGAGTTTAAATTACATTGGGGGTTCGAAGGGGAAGGGTCATGAACTCAATCTAGTCTTGCAAATGCAAAAAAAAATACTTTTCAGAGCTTCATTTATCCTCAGAATTCATGAGTTCTGCCCAGCCTCATTAGAGTGAAGCAGCAGAACAGGAGTAAGGTGATATGTCACTATTCTTCCAACAAGAAGATGGCACAAGCCAAGTAAAGCAGGTAGAAATACATTATTTAAAGTGAAGAAATTATCCCCTTTGCCTATTGCTTAGCATAATATAGACTGAAAAAAAATCTTTTTAAGCTTACACATCTGTAAAGCTAGTTCTCACTAATCTCCATCAATGTCAGCTCCCACTCAAAAAAATTTTACAGTTCATATTCAAATTCATATACACATACATATGCATATACCCATACTTCTGCATACATATATACATATGTATACATACACAGAATTATACAGTGACCCATCCCTACATTTTCATTTGAGAAATATTTAATTTTATAAAATTTATATTATTAAGGATTTTTTTTAATGTAGGTTTATAGAGTATAGTATGTAAAAATACATTTCTTCATCTTTGATAAAGGCTTTCAATTTTCCTTTTTTGCAACACCATTAAGTGCCTAAGATGATAGAATAACTGGAAAAGAAAATGTTCTTTTCTCCTTTTTCAGAAGTGAATTCATACCCATGGGATGTGCCAGATTTTTTTGCTAGGAATCTAAGTCCTCTTAGGCACTACATGTTCACTACAGTTGTAGTCTTAGCAATGAAAGGGTGAAGTACTCTGCCTGAGAAGCTTAACAGCATGCAAGAATGCCCATTGTTAGGGATAAGACAGTACTCGAGCCTCACTATGCTTCTTGGAAACTGAGAGTTTTAGGCATCATCAAAAATACATGAAAAAGCCTGTTAATTTCAAATCCAAAGAAATGGCTGTATTTGATACATTTTCCAACAAAACTGAAATACTTAAGCATTCCTTTCAACCCTGATCTCATTTGAGCATTTGAAATCATCTAATAGTTATTTCCTTTGTCTGATAATATACAATTCCCTCCTAATTATTTAAATTATATATGAAGTCAGTTTCATATACTACTAATGTTTTGGTTTATTCTAAAATTACAATAAAATAAATGTATTCTTTTTACAATGACTTTTTTTTCATTGTTTTTCTGGATGAAAATTGACTCAAGATTGAGAGGCACTTCACTGTAATGAATAATAATATTGCATAGAAGTGAAAATTATTATTAAAATGAAAACATCTCTTAATCATTTTTTGTCCCACCACAATAGTATGTGCCTGCATATCAGCAACTGGATTATGGAGTTAAGATTCACACTAAAATATTACTTCGCATCTGTCACTTAACAGTTGTTAAGCATGGAACAGAAGCAATTAATACTAACAATAGGTTCACATGAAGTAATCAGTTGGACCTTTATGCTCAATTTTGTGGAAGTGCTGATCTGTCACAGGACATAATGCCTGTGGCATTCCTACAGCATCTCTAAAAAACACCCTGGATTGAAGTTTCTGCTTACACTGAAAGAGCAAAAAGCCTGTGACCATCTTAATGTTTCATTAAACCCTAGCCAATGAACAGTGCTGAACATACAGATCTGAACTCTGTACATGGTACTTTTGGTTACCCCAAAAGTATATGTTAAGTCCTTCTCAGCAAAAGTAGATCATAAGCAAATAAATCTTACGTCAAGTCAAGCCTGAATTCCAACCAGAAAGCAACTACCTTAATAAAAATTGAAATAAAACCAAGATTTCTTGAATTTTTCACTTTTGCATATGCACTGATTTAAGATCACAATTTAGAAGCAAAAGAATGCATTACAGATTTATGGTGCTCTCCCAAACTGTCATAATACTCTGCTTTCGATCGATAAACATCACTCCATTTTACTTCAGGTTGCTAGAGGAAAGAAGAAGGATAGCTGCTCAGTCTGTGATGTTTTTTTGTCATCCAACATACTGTTAGACTTAAAATATTATCATTAGAAGATGATGATTATGGTATTTTCATCCATGTGTATTGACTATCATGGCACTTGGACTGACAGAGCACACAAAAATCTCAGAGGAAAGTGCGATGAAAGTACACATATATACCTATACATGAGTTCGCACTGCCTGGAGTCACAACACAAGTCCTTATCATCCAGAACAGATACATGTGAGAAGAATGAGTGAGAATTTAATGGTATAAAAAAGATCATTGCCGTCTGGTGTGGTAAAATCTCCATGTCTATATAGCTTCATATTCCAGCATAACCAATATTAGGAAAAGTTTGTTTAAAAGAACACTTTCAGAAAAAAAAAAAAGTAAATATGGCTTTTTCTAAAACTACCAAACTGTTTCTAGACAGCTGTATAGAAGGATATGTTAATAATCTACATCCAGCTGGTTCAGACAGAATATTTAGAAGTTTTCATCACTGGAGACATACTATCAATGCAAATTTCTTGCATTTTGGTCTTTGCATATGAATAAGGGATTTTTGTAATTCAGGCATAAAATGTTGTAACTGTAGGAACAGAGAGTGGGACTGTAAAGGTGGCCTGTACAATCCCTACAAAAACAGAGCCTCGGGAAGCTCAGTAGCTTCCAGCATTCTCTTTAACAACTAGATGGAGCATTGTTCCTAAAGAAAAGGAGGCAAAGCCGAGTCTTTGGTCTGGAATGACTAGAATTTCTTTGGACAACAATGACTGTCAACCTCTTTCCTGATTCTAATTCAGCTCTTCTGTCTATTCTCAGGATGGTACAGCATTCTGTTCCTTCCGTCCTTTCCCTTCTTGTCACTGGAATTTATGTGTGATTTTACTGTCTCCACCGTGCCCTGTCTCCATGAAGAGCAGACTGGCAATTACTCCATATTAGAAGGCAGTAGAAAACTGTAGAGCACGATTGCTACAAAGGACTCTAAAAGATACTGATCATTGCCCAAAGCCTAGGTAAGACAAGGCAGTATTCTATAAAGTGATAGATTTGAATAGCTATCTATACAGACAGGGACAAAAATCACAGCCATGATTTTGGGCTTTAGAATTTTGACTCTTGACAGGTGCATATGTGTATTACTCTATATACATGACAATTATGTGTGTGGAAAAATTCCCCTTCCAGGTTCTATAGATAATTTTCTTTCACATGGGGTCATGCACTGCCCTGATCACCGCACTGTTAAAATGGAGCATCCACAATTCCTATTCTAGCCATCTGGCTGGAAATTACTTTACTTTGTGAATATGGCTCTGTCTGCAAAAGTACTGATCTCGTTACCCCTACCCACTGCCATTTTTCATACATGTGACAGATAGGAACCCTTGCCAGGCTGCACAGCCATGTGACAAATCCTAAACAGACATGACATTAGTGTCTTCTGTCTCTGCTCTAACATAAGGAATGACTGGTATAGAAAGGGTTCTGCCAGCCTGTTACCTCAAGCTGAATCTCATCCACTAAACTTAATTACTATATTTATGTCTTTCTACAATTATGCATTTTCGTATGCATAACCTGCAGAAAAACAAGCCAAACAAAACCCAGGAATAGCTAACCAAGATCCAAAAAAAGACTCATTTGGCAGAACTGTTAATTATACACTTAAGTAGATAACACAATGAGGAATTTAATTTGGTAACCTCCCTATCTCTGTTTCTGTGTAGTTTATTTATGGGGTAGGTTATCATAAGATACATTTTCAAAGGACAATACTTAAAAATGTGGCAGCAGTGTGTATTATTGTGTGTCATACAAAAGGAATTATACATTTATTCTCTCTGGCACATCTTCTAAAAAGCTGAGACCTGTCTTTTCACTACTCTAAATTTGTACTTCCGTTTTTGTGCTTCCAAATACATTGGTGGTGCAAGTCAAGGAATTTGCAGCTCAGATCATCTGATTTATAGTTGCCATCCAGTACCTTGAAGTGCAGATTTTCTTGTGACCACTGAAATGGAGGTACAAAGGAAGATCAGTCTTTCAAAAATTCATTCTTCACATATGCTGTCAAGAAACACCAGGTAGAGGGGAAAAAAATGAGGACTACAAAATAAAATATAATGAAAGGTGCAGTACAGATCTCTAAAACTACATCAACATATTATGAATGTTTTGCTGTGGTGCCTTTTATCTTACTCCTTTTCACTAATGCTTTTTCTTTTTATGAAAAGAAATCTCAAGGCCCCAGCACTAAACTCTGAATGCTAGTCCTTTATCAGGTTCTTTGATAAGGCTCTGTAAAAGCTTTTAAGGACTCTTGGTCTCAAAATATTGTGGCAAATAATAAGGTTGTATTAAAATAGATAACTTGTATTCTTGCTTTAATACATTGCTTAATAATCAGTTATGGGATTATGGTGCCGACAAACTGCATGTTTGAGAAGATTTTAAAATTATTATAATTTTTGTTTTAGAAATTAAAAAAAAATAGGACTTAATTTAAAGAAGCTGAAAAAAATGTTATGGCTCAGAATATATATATTTATGTATTACAGATCTTTCTGAAAGCTCTGGAAATTCCTTTCAGCACATAGTACTTGCATGAATGATGGGGTGTTTTGTCCTTTCTGCTGCTTATTTTTTCTTCTTTTTCCTTGGCTTTGATTCTGAGGACAGCACACTCTTTTCATCTTCCTAGAGATATGGCTCTGCATAAATCTCTCAGGAAGTCTACACTCTACCCAGGCAATTTTATGGTAAAAAAGGAATGCTTCCTTATGTCTGTATAATTTCAGTTGTGTAAATCAGTGCATATTGACCTCAAAGACAACCTGATTTGTTTGTGGATTCTCCTTGTTTACAAAGTTTGGCTTGTGAGTAGCTATAACATCTTTTGCCTCCATTTTATGCACGAGTATATTGCAATTTTCCAGTGTTTGCACATAGACTTTTAATTTCCTTGTACAGNGGGGGGAAGAGGGAAAAAAAAAGACTTTTGAGGGTGAGTGAAAACTGAGACTTGTTGATAAATATTTTCTTGACAGCTTGGTTGAAGAAAATGCTGTCTAGTTTGGAAGTATCAAGCAGCTTTGCTAGAAAGCTGAGAAGAAGCCATCTAGAGAAAAAATATCACTGTAAAGCTTCATATAAATTACATAAATGACAGAATAAAGTGTCCATATATGCTAATTATATGATGTAGACCTAGTTTTACATTTCCATAAATCCTGCTCTTGAATTGTTATATTGGTTACTAATTAAGAGACTTATGACAAATTATTTGATTTCTATTCTCAGCCAGCTCTGGACCCAACTAGGTACTGATTTCCGTGAAGTTTTAAGATACACTCAGAAGTGCTCTGTACATTACTGAATGAACTTGCAATGTTTTTTGTGGTGTCAGATCTTTCTGGAGTGTCCATGGAATTTATGGGGACATATAAACCTTTTGGTTGTGGGAGAATTCTGATTGAAACATGGACTCATAACTTTATCAAGAGAGCAAGACTGTTTCATCGTATACCTAGATATATCTAGAATATATGATGGCTATTCCTATTTTAAGAAAAATAAATCTCAAATTAAATCATGTAGAGTATAACTGAAATTCAAATTTCATTAGATCTCCAAGATGAAATCACTTCCTATGAATTTAGTGCTTGAATCTAATCTTTTTTAGCCAATTATACAACATCAAAGAAATGTAAGGAATTTTTTGTATATAGTTAGTTTTGTCTAAATTTATTTCATCAAGGCAGAGAAAATGTAGGCTCAACATTCCTAACATGATATAAAAAGGATGAAATCTTGATTTACAAACTGTTAAAAAAATGCTTTTCAAATAAAGAGAGGAAAAATATTATCCTTCTCATCAGGAACAGGTTTAGGGAGGTTTTTTTACATGTTTTGTCTTTTTGGTGTTTTCCTTGTTTGTTTGTTGTTTGGTTTTTTTTTTTGGTAAGTGGATTCATTTTGGCCACACCAATTCAATCAATATGTTATATTTTTTTGTATATACAAAGTATACAAAGTATATATACATATAAGACAGTAGCACAGGTTGGAAATTCTTTTTTACCTCTTGTACGGTAATCCATTTTCTAGATCTTACACAAAATAAAGCAGAACAGCTCATCTAGTCTAAGCTATTTGGAAGTGAGTTAGTCATAAAGAAGAAGGAAAGCCCTGGGACAACTGATAATTTTACTTCATGTCCTGGATCTTTACTATGAAATGTAAATACTGTATTCTTCACTCTGAGCTATATAATACATTTTTTTTTTTCTAAGAAAACCAGATCTTAGACACTGTGAATTACTGTGGGATTTGCAGGTCATTTAAGTATGGTATGTAGTGGTACCTGATATAAAGAGAAAAATATTATCCAGACAGTATGAGAATAAGTGCTGTATTCACAGATAACGAGAGCAGTTTTAATTCAATTTTGAGAGTTGTACAAGTATGTATCAGCCATTATAATTATTGCCAGAGGTTAGAAGATTGCAAGAGACCAAAAAGAAGTTTATGGATTAGTAATCTGTTGTGTCCACAGGTGTCCAAAATTGTTTCTTCTCTTCAGGAAAGAAAAATAAATAAATAAATAGATGGAGAGGGGGAGAGGCATGACAGGTTAAATATGAGCAAGTCACACTTCAGTGTGGAGCTTCCAGCAAGAAACTGAGGGCAAGCCTCTGAAAAACTCGCATCCAGATACTGTAACTGCTGCTTTGCAGCAATGAAATCTTAATTAGTGTTTTTATTTCATTTAACAGCTCCAGTGTGTAAGAGAGGCCTTGCACCAATTTTTATCTTTTCACTCCCTATCTTTCTCCCCTGCCCTTTTTAAAAAAATCTTGTACCACAGATTTCCAGGGGGAATGGTGTCTATAAATTAAACTAACTGACCACAGTGTTATATGATTATTGTCTAAGTGAAACAGATTTATCACCTTCAGTTTTTCATTTCCTGTTCTAAGATTTCTGTTAAATACATATTACTCATGAATGACAAAGGGATGAACAGCACAAGAACCTATTTCCCAGGGGGTGTAGGTATTTCAGAGTGTGTTTATTACTGAGCTAACGCTCTTCACCAATAACTGATTGTACATTCTATTAGATTTTGTGCTCTGCTTTCTAAAAACTGTATATATCAGGTGGGGTTACATGTGTTAATCCACTGAGACCAATGAAAGATACTGCCTCTCCTAAGACCTCAGGATATTGTCATTTTTCACCATAGTCTGTCATCACCTCACTCATCCTGACCTCATGCTTGCATGTTGGCTTGGATGAGAATGCCAAGTAGAAGTGTCCAGAAGTACATTTTCCCATGTTGCAAATGTAAATTAGAGATCCACTGAGAATTTCAGCTCTCATAAAATCTCACGTTAAGGCAGCCTGGGTTGAATTAATTGTTATTAGTGCATTGTAGTCTGCTTTAATTAACATAGCCCATTAACATGTAATAAAAATTCAGAAATGTAATTGAAAATTGTCAAAAGAATCTGACTGATAAAAGAAGTTCCATGTCAAGGTGATGTTTTCTGTTTTAAATCCATAGGAACAACATTAAATATCCTTTATAGCAGGTACATATGCTTTCATCTGGAGGAGACCCCAGGTGAGCACTGTACAGTTACCACTAAGTTTCCTTCTCTTCCCAGCCTTCTTCCTCTGGGGTGTAGAAGCTGCTGTGTGATTATGGAACAGAGCATTAGAACCCTTCTGTTCTTTTATATCTGGTGATTTGTTTTGTTGTTGTTTGTTTTTTTTTGTTTGTTTTTGGTTTGGAGTTTTTTTTGTTTGGTTTTGGTTTTCTCCATTTTCCTTTTTATTAAATACAAATAAAAAAGTTTGACAGTGACTGCAACGACATGGGAGCAGTCATATGAAAACAGCATGTTTGTCTATTTGCAGCAACCTCTGATTACAGTCACTTGTAAATGAAAGTGATGTGCCTCTTTTTCACATGTCACAAAGCCGTATCTCAGGAAACACATAGCATGGACTAAGGGACTGACTGGAGATTTCTGCATTATGATCTTGTCTCTTCCATTTGGCTGAATTCTGTGCATTTTAGTTGCCACTTGCATAAGATGGAATGCTGAAATTCAAGGTACATCCCTGCTGCTGTTGCAGATGTGGGGACAACCCTATCCTAAATTCAAACTGCTTTTGGTAAGACAGACATAAGTGTGCTCAAGCCTTGCTGCTAGTCTGAAGTTTGCTGCTGTGCTGTACTCTACAGCTGTTAAACTCTATATAATATCCCAGTTAAAATCTAACATTCAGATGCCTTCAGGAGCTGCAGTCATGTCAGAGCTAGGTGTTACCAATATTACCAGCTTTAAATGCTGAACTAAGAGGACATGTTAGAAACCTGTTTCTTAGACTTCCTTTGACTCTCAACCGAGATGGACAAACAGGTATAAAAATGATTTTTTTTAAAAAAAGTGACTTTCAGATCTGACAATAGTTAAACAAATACTCTGAGTTTTAGTCCTTGTGGTAAATAAAACAGAGCCAGGGGATGACCGTTTGCTCTGAGGCCAGTTTACACCAGATGATTTGTAATCCATGTTGTTAATGCTGGCCCACCCCATATAGTTGGAGGCAGCTAATTGGAGCATTCCAAAGCAGATCACGTAGTGGGTGTTAGCTCTGTCCATAGCGAAGCAGTGTGGGCTCAGCACTCAGCTTGGCTCACTTTTCTTTAATGGACCTTTCTTACCACATTATGAATGCATGCAGGTGTAATCATCCCACCTGCCCTGAGACATATGACTGAAGGACCCAAGTTGCCTTTTTCAACTAGTTTCCCTTCACAGTCAATGAGAGAAAGACAAATGCCCAAAAGGCAATTAATTCCTCCTAACAATTTAATGAAGGCAGTGCCATGAGTTTAAAGTTAGGTACAATTAATCCATTTGTTGTTGCTCTCCATTGTCACTAGAAGAGTCAAAAAAGCCTCTGTTTTTCACCAATATGGCAGGATTTAGGCACCTAAATTATTTCTTATTGATTTAAACTTTATATGATGTAACCACCTGCCTTCCTTTCCCTTAAATGTATTTTTTAGACAAATGTATTAAACCCCCTACTTATCAAGTAAAAGCACTCTTTCAGTACTCTTACTGATATCTGCATTTTCAAAAGCCTTTTAGCGAATAATCTGCTACAATTTATCACTTACATTTAATCATTACTTTGATCAGTAGGCTTAGAAGAGGTCCATCTGAACATGCCCTTGCATCTCTTTATAACACTTTTTGCAAGGTTGTATCGGAGTTTATTAATAAGCATTACAGAAATGTAGGGCATAATATGAACTTGAGAAGGGGGGGAAAGTGAAAGACTAGTGCTTTCTACAGCTCAATGGATAGGGAAGTGTTGCTTCCTGCTTTGGTGTTTGGTTTGGTTTGGTTTTAATTTACATGAAAAGGCAAGTTTTTGGATTTATTTGTTTGGGTTTTTTTTCCTGTGGAATCAAGACTTCAGCAAATAAGGACCAGATTACTCGTAGAACTAATAGATTACAATGTCTCTACGTACTGTAAATGTATCTCTTTAACCATTTACACAGTAATTTTCCAGAAAAAGACTGTCACTCTTCCCAGTCTCCTCATTGTGATCCTGCAGGATTGCATCCATTAAAAATCATCAAACAGAAGAGATGCAAAGTCTTTGTTACTCATTTTTCAAACAACTTTATTAAGGTTTCTCTTTTTTCATTTCCTAGTAGTGCAATATTTCTCCCGTAACAGTGTGCAGATACTTGATTTTCTTTTTGCTCAACAACAGGCATGATTAATTTTTTTTAATACCTTTTTGATTTAATTTCCTTCCCTTAAAAAATCTATCTGAGCAGAGGTGGAGAACAGCTGTCTATTCTTTTTCATAATATTCATGTATTTAAATTCTTGATTACGAATATTAGACATTTATAGCACATGAAGATATGGACAAGCAAAACATTTTTAGTATTTGGACTTGAATCAATAAAGATAATGTTGGATGCTTCAAAAATAAAAAAGCTTCAGGTAAAAAATTTTATCTCAAGCTGAAGCATTTGCTTCAGGGTCTTAGTTTCCATATGCTCTGAGCTTTTATGAGATGTTTATATCAACAAGAAAATATCACTGTCCATGTCTCATTAAATGCATTCTTAACTAGACATTCTTACTTAACATGTTCATATTGTCATGTCTTACCTAGCGAGAGATGTCCCTGTCTGTGACAGGGGGCTTGGAAATACATGATCTTTAACATCCCTTTGAACCCAAACCATTCTATGATTTTATCCTTCTGTGATATATGGGATAGGCCTAATGTCCCAGAATGAGTGTGCATTTTGCACTAATATCTTTCTAGATTCAAAAAAGGAAAAAGAAAGAGAAAATTGGCTTGGGAGTAATATCTAGATCTCTAGAACTTTCCTCTTTCCACTTATTCTAACTCCAAAGTGAGTATTAAGCCCCTTCATGACTGCTTACAGTCATCTTCTGTGAGGTTTGCATTCCTGGTGCTCATGCCTGTTTTTGGTTGGAGAAAGGGCTTACACAGTCCTACAGCAGAATTTTTAGCAGCCCTGAACCCAGAGAGATCTAGGAGCCAAAGCTCTTCCTAAAGGCAACCTGCTACTCTATTCAAGCTTCAACTAAAATTAGATCAGCAGCGGGTTGGAAGCCGTGGTGTTCTTAGCTGAGGTGACTATGAAGATGAAATCATCATACTCCCAAGTCTGTAAGAGGTGTCAACCCAAGACAGAGTCTGCTTAAGAGTTCTTGCAGAAGCTCAGTATGAGTAGATACAGATTTCCCTCCAAAAAGGCAATTTTGCTAATTCTGCACTTGATTTCAAGGGTTAATCAAACTCCACAGCTGAAAGGTTGGAAGAAAGAACTGTTAGACTGAGGAAGGATTAGTACAACTATCATATGGAAGCTACCCTCCCATATGGGAAGCAGAGGTGGCTAATTTTGCACATTAATGTCAGGCAGTGTGAGGCTATTCTTCCCCAGATGAAGGACTTGTCATTTCCCTTTGCTGGACTTCATGAGGTTCCTGTTTGCTGATTCTCCAGCCTATTGAGGTCTCTTTGAAAGACCACACTGAAAGACAGCAAAAATGATGTATGAGTCACTCCTGCTGAATTTCTACTGCTTGTAAACTTGCTGAAGGTACAGTCAGTCCCATCATTCCATATGTCATGTACAGTACAAGGTATCTGTGTTCTTCTGAGAGCTGGACAAAAAAAAAATTTGTTATGAGGAAGTAAATCACTGTTTGAATGACCTCTTATAGAGCTAAGCTGTAAACAGTATGCACAATCCAGTTTGCAACAGCAAAAATCTCATTAGTTTAGCTAAAACTTAGTAGATGGAGATGTGCAATTTGAATGGCCGTGTTTCCACAGACTTAGTTAAAATGCTTGATAGAGTGAATTTTCATGCTCTAGACCCTAATACTGCAATTAGACTTGACTGTGCAGGCAGTCAAGACAGGAGTGACATTCACCTTCATTTTGCTTGAGGGTACAATGGAGGATTGCACAGTTCATTGTCATTTTTTATTAAAACAGATAAGAATGGACTCTAGGTTGTGACCCTTGTATTCAGTGAGACCTCCAAAAATCACTCATCTGCAGAGATAACATTCAAGAACACCCTCAAGGCTGTGTATGCTCTGTAGCAAGAGAACCAGAGTCCAGTGAAAATGCTAAATGAATATTTTTCCTGGCTTCATCCAAATGTTATTGCTCTATGTACCTGTCTTGTAAGATCAGCTCTGAAAGTTTTGCAAGTAAAGTGGAATCTGAACATCTTGTTTTACTGCTAGTAACAATAATAAATAATAGAAATATAATAGTACTAGGCTGTTAAATTGCCTACAGAGATACCACAGGAGAAGTTTTGTGAAATGTTGAAAATATTCATTACTAAGCAGAAATAATCACATTATTTGCAATCTCCTTTCCATAGTAACACAAGAAAAAATGTTCCATTCATTTATCTTTAGGTCAATGTCTACCAACTCTGCCTTAAGATGTTAACTTCATTTTAATCTGAGCAGTCCATTCTGGCCAGGATCAATATTTGGGTAGTTGTCTATAATGACAGATGTGAGCAGTAACTGTCCATGAGGTCAAGCAATGGCATTGTGGCATTTATGGGTGAAGAAGTTATGGGATGAAGAACCTAAGTACACTTATGGCTCAAAGCCTCCATGGGTTGAAATGCCACAGGGGTATTGGGGTAAGAAGGAGGACCCAGGCAACTATAGATCGATAAGCCTCACCTCCATCCCTGCAAAGGTAATGGAGGAATTTATCCTCGGTACTATCCTTAGGCATATCAAGGACAAGGGAGTCATTAGGAACAGTCAGTATGGTTTTACCAAGGGGAGGTCATGTTTGACCAACCTGATAGCCTTTTATGAAGACATAACCAGGTAGATAAATGATGGTAGAGAAGTGGAGGTGGTTTATCTTTATTTCAGCAAGGCATTTGACACTGTCTCCCACAGCATCCTTCTGGCTAAATAGAGGCAGTGTGGTCTGCATTGAGCCAGCAGTGTGCCCAGGTGGCCAAGAAGGCCAATGGTATCCTGGCCTGTATCAGAAACAGCGTCACCAGCAGGTCCAGGGAGGTGATTCTGCCCCTATACTCGGCCCTGGTGAGGCCACACCTCGAGTACTGTGTTCAGTTCTGGGCTCCTCAGTTCAAGAAGGATATTGAGGTCCTCGAACAGGTCCAGAGGAGGGCAACCAAGCTGGTGAAGGGACTCGAACACAGATCCTATGAGGAGAGGCTGAGGGAGCTGGGGCNGGAACAGGCTGCCCAGGGTGGGTGTGGAGTCTCCCTCTCTGGAGATATTCAAAACCCACCTGGATGCGTTCCTGTGTGGTCTGGTATAGGTAGTCCTGCTCTGTCAGAGGGGTTGGACTGGATGATTTTTCAAGGTCCCTTCTGGCCCCTGACATTCTGTGATTCTGTGAAATGAATTTGAGACAGTGAATAATAAATGGTGGTGAAAGAATTACTTTTCCTATTCCTTTAAATGATCAAGAAAATTCAGACATTACTTTTTTCATGAGGGAATGACTTTTTCCTGCATAAAAACAAACAAACACCTGCATATTTTTGCCAATATTTGGCTTTCTTTTAATTTGTTTCCCAGTTGTCTGTCTTTCTGGCCACCTTCTCAAATACTGAGTTTGATCATTCTTTTTTGTATTCTCTGTACTTTGGCTTACAACTGGAAAATGCATACTCTGTGAAGTGCTTGGTAGCTCCTCTAAAGTGAAGTTTAAGTAGACCAGCTACATCAGAGACTCCCCTTCTCTGTCTTGTCTCTCTCTGTCACCTTCCTTTCCTCTCTTCTCAAACCCCTATATCCACTCTTACTCTTCATGTAGCACTGCAGCATCTTCTAGATTCACCTTTCTGTCTTTTACCCTTCACTTGTTCTTCTTCCAGTTGCCCCTCACAGCACTAGGAGGACAGAATTTCAGTGAGGTAGAAAGCTCCTTCAGCCCATTTGGGTTAGCAGTGAGATGGAACGCCCTGGAGTGCTGACTCAGCGTAACAGAGTATGGGCTGCTTTGCACAAGCATTTAAACAACAATGCTGACGACGGCCGAAAAAAATAAATCTGCATGAAAATTACACAATCCATGAAATTTATTACACCTGCAGTTTACTAGTTGACTTATTCATCTGCATATGCTTTTTTTGGCTTCAAGTGACACAATATTTTAACACATGCACTTCTACATATGAAAATTCATTATGATTTAATTGAGATAATGTTCCAGTAACTATCGTAAATGTCTGTATGTCAAACATCAGTATTTCTGAACTTTATTTTTAGTTTTCGAAAGAACTTGAAGCATCTCCAATCTGTTGTTCAGAACATTTGTATTAGAGAGTTCTTCAGAACCCTTATTTCCTAAATCCTTCTTCTTTGTTGCTTTGATTTACAGCTTCTAAATAATTTGCAGAATGTAATTTGTAATTAAGTGCATTCTTACTCATATATGCAAATTCTAATGAATACTTGTCATGGTTCTTCTCTTTTTAATAACATCACTACTGCTATGTTGAAAATTCTTGAAAAGCAGACCAATTTTTAATAGGTCAGTGTTCTTTTCATAATTACCTACTCATTTATTTTGTTTGCCTTTGCAGGAATATTGCTTGTTTGCTTTATTTGATGGTGTTAGCAACAGAGGAAGTAAACATCTCTGCAGGGTTGGTGCAGAAAATAATTGTAAATTCTAACCTCTACAACATGCTGTGGATATTCAATAAGACATGTGTATATTTCTTTTCAATGGACAGGGAGATTTTATAGACAAGAAAATAAATAGAGTTATGCTTCTTAATTCTTCTATGTCTATAAATGCCAATAACAAAAATGCTGTTAGAAATAGCAAAATCTTTCAATTATTGATTGCATGATTTAGATACAGTCATCTTCATAGTCAGATCTTAATCCAAGGCTTCAGTTTGTTCATTAAAAAAAATAATAAATGCCAGTCTTTTTTAACTGAGTCCCAAATCAAATTTGAATCACATCTGATGAAAATGATATCAATTGATCGAGAATGAATGTCATTAAGTCACCTAGTCCATCTTTCTTCCTCACAGGTGGGGCCAACAATAACTAAAGCTTTTGTCTAATCTGCTCTTGAAAAACCTTTCATAATGGTGATCCTACAATTTCCCATGCAACATACTCAACTATCCTGGCATTTAGAAAACTTTTCCTAAAGTCTAACCTATATATCCCTAGCTACAATTCAAACCCACTGGGTTTTTTGGTCTACTCCCACATTTGAAGACTCTTATCAGGTCTCCCACAGTATTCTTTTTGCAGAAACAAACTCAACCTTTCACTACAAATGTGTTTTCAGCTGTATGATCATACCTGCTGGACCTTGGTCCCTCCTCTCCCATAGCTTTTCAGCTCATTCATACCTTTCCTGACTTCCAGTGTACCCTGGTATACATAACCTGAAGTCTTGGACCCTCATAAAACTGTATGATACTTCACATATTTTTCATGATGCACTCCTCTTCATATATCCTGGGATGCTGTCTGGGTTTCTCTGTAGGAGTATGATTCTGCTCTGAAACACTAGGTCTGCTTAATTCCCCCTGTGCTGAAACTGTGCATCATGTGAGAGAAAATATAAACTTTATTGACTGGGAAGTGCTAACTAGAAGCCACTTTGTCTTTGATGTCAAAGAGAAAATTGTTGACTGCACTGATAAAATCTTCGGTATGTTTTCCTTAATTATCCTATAGTGCAGTTGTAAAAGTCCTTGGAGTGGAAGCTAGAATATGGATTTATTTTTTTTCCCAGTCATGATGATTGCCCATTTTAACTATCTAAAGAATAATGTTCTCTTCTCTATTTCATGTTCTGTCACCCCTGTGCTTCTCTGGCCACATGAAATTCATATTCCTGACATGAAGGACATAAGCTCTTGAGGCAGCAGAAGTAAAGATATACCACTACTTCAATCTATCCTCTTCAAACATCTGTGTTTATTGTAGGCTGGACAGTGTAGGTTTGAACTCCTTCTGTCTAAAAAGGGCTGAAATGCCTCTCTTTCATTCCTTCTATGAGAAGTATAATCTCTAAACATTTACCTGAAAGGATGACTGTTCCCCAGCTCTATAAAACTACCTGGATGAGGATAATCAATGCTGTGGCTATGTTAGGCAAGCTCTGAGTATGTCTAACAATGAAGTGATTCTAGAGGGGCTAAGGTGCAAAAGTGAACAATAATGTTAGAAAAAGTATCTTGGTTAGAAAAAGGATCTTTCTAACAGGTAAAAAGAAAGTTACATGTGGTAGGAGAACACTGAACACTCTAATAACTCAAATGAAAATAAGGTATCTACAAAAGATTAGCTTGCTACTTATTACATTTTAGGTATCTTTATTATGTCTTAGTTTTACATAAAGTACTCCACTCCGTATTTGCAGCTGACCTTATATTAAAAAATGCCATATGATTCTTTCAAGGAATCACATTGAATCCTAAGAAGAGCAGACCAAGTCTGGAAGCTTCTTTACAGGGAAAGAAAATTTGGATTCAAATTGCACAGATATTAGTAATTTTTTAAGCTGAATAAAAGAATCATGGTTTTTTACTAGGAAATTTAAATTTCAGAAAGATTCCTATCATAGCTATAGTTCAAATATATAAAAACACGGACATATTAATACTAGCCTTAGCAAGTCTTAACTGATTTTAGTAAAAAGATCTTTTCTATCCATAGCTGCATGAGTCATCATCAAACAACTACCAACAGCTGCATTTGCCTTCAATTATGCTGCATTAGTAATATGTAGGACTCAAAACAGTTTATTCAAGTAATAAGAGTCATTTCCTTCCATCTTTAGTTTGGGTGACTAACTTCCTCCTTGAATGTAATTAGATTACCCAGTGAAGAAAATAATATTCAACAGAAAAAGGAGCAACGTATCATGTCTTCGATTAATAATTGGGCAAATTCCTTGGACATAGAGGTACTACACTATACTACATTTTCTGTTTTGTAGATATGAACTGAAACAGTGGAATTAAAAATCAACTGAAATTAATCATAATTCCAAATTAGCTTGTATGATTGTGTCTGCAGTACTATGTGAATATATTCAAGTTGTATTTGACCTTGATTTTGATTTAACATACAAGTGACAGTTGGAATCTGTGGCAGTGTGTCTCCTTTAGGAAGGAAATTTCACTGCAGTGAATATGGAGGGTCAAAGAATTAGCTGGTGAGAATTAGATGCAATCAATGAGATTTTATCCATATTCATCAGCTGAAGATCTAGACTAGATATTTAAATTCTTGTTTCCCAGAATGTATTCATGCAAGTCAATTTATTTTGGTAGTTTAATCAATACTTCCACAAATAAAAGATATTTACCATAGCAAACCAGCATACTCTGGATGACATTACAGAGATTTCATATCAGTGTTCATCCATTATTATGGGGTAATATTTCAAGATTCACATTGATTTAACTCAGTTATTTTTAGCAAATTAAAGTATTGCCATGTACTACAGTTCAGATGATTATGGGAGAATAGACCTGTAAGTTCTACCACTGTCCTGGTACCTGGCGAGATATTCACCTACAGTGTACTCCTGTACCATCCTGTCTGGATGGTTGTATCCGGAAGTGGTCAATAGCTCAAAGTAAAGATGTAAATTGGAGATAAGTGGTGCCCCTCACAGATCTGTACCAAGACCAGTACTGTATAATATCTTCATTAATTATACAGACAGTAGGATCTAGTGCGCCATCAGGAAGTTTGCAGATGAAACCAAGGTGAGTGGTGCTGTCAATACACCAGAGGGACAGGATGTCATCCAGAGGGACCTGGACAATCTGGAGAAGTGGGTCCAGGTGAACCTCATGAGGTTCAACGAGACCAAGTGCAGAGTCCTGGACCTGTGTTGGAACAATCCTCATTATTAATACAGGATGGGGGATGAGGTGACAGAAAGCAGCCCTATGGAAAAGCACTTGGGAGTTCCGGTGGACGAGAAGCTGGACATGAGCCAACAATGTGCACTTCCATCCAAAAGAACAATCATATCCTGGGCTGCATCAAAAGTGATATGGCCAGAGATCAAAGGAGGTGATTCTGTCCCTCTACTCTGCTCTGGTGAGACCCCACCTGGAGTACTGAATCCAGATCTGGAGCCCTCAACACATGGCACTGAGGGAGCAGGTCCAGAGGAGGGCCATGAAAATGATCAGAGGGCTGGACGACCTCTGCCATGAGGACAGGTTGAGGAGATTGGGGTTTTTTCAGCCTGGAGAAGAGAAGGTTCCAGGAAGACCTTATATCAGCCTTCCAGTACCTGAAGGGGGCCTACANAGGGGGCCTACAAGGATACTGGGGGGGGGTATTGTTTACAAATGCATGTAGTCATAGGATGAGACGCAAGGGTTTTAAACTAAAGAAGGGTAGATGTAGATTGGACATTAGGAAGTTCTTTACTATGAAGGTGGTTGTCCAGGCAGCTGGTGGAGGCCCCATTGCTGGACACATTGCAGGTCAGGCTTGATGGAGATCTGAGCAACCTGATCTAGCTGAGGATGTCCCTGCTCACTGCAGGGGGGTTGGACTAGATGACCTCTAGAGGTCATTTCCAATTCAAGACATTCTATGATACTAACATTTTCTTCTTAATTTTTCACAAATTGCTTACACATCCTTGAAGTAGCCCAAAAGTCTGGATGTGGTGATCATGTAATTTTGCATTCTTTATCCTATGAAGCCTAACCTTTTTGAAACTGGTAACACTGACATTTTGTTTGAGATTGATAACTTAAGAAACTTTCTCCATACTGTAGAAATTCAATGCCTGAATTTGAAGGATTTGAAATAAACTTGGATAATCTTCATGTAAAGGTGATCTGCTATGTGACAATACATGAAACACTTAATTAGAAATGTCAGATATGAAATCTTTTTTATTTTGATGCAGCATTCTGAGGAAAGATTAAGTCTGTTACAGATGATGGCCACTGAAATACAGTACCATTACAGAAGAGGACTGAATATCAAGGTTTGGTGTTACTAGTCTGAACATTTAAGTGAGTTCTAAAGCTCAGTGAACTAGTCATAGTCTGTAGGTTGGTTATGAAATCTGTTTTCCAGTTTCAGCTGTTAGAAAAGGTAATGGTTTACTATCTAAGAGAGATAGATTTCTGACAAAAAAAAAATCAGTCAAGATCCTTCTACAGATGTTACTCTTCAAACACATTCAGCTCTATTTGCTCTGTTACTGCATCTGTGCATTCATGTGGCACCTCTGGTCAGTCAGGACCTATGGCTGAGAGACTCTTGTGTATGCGTCATAGGAAATGAAACAATGTATCAAGGCACCAGCTAGTGATAGTGAAACATGCAGTCATCCATTTAATAGCATGAAGGTCGCACTATGACTAGTGAATTTTAACGTGGACAACTAAGCCAAAGTTTCTTCTGCAAGCAGTTGTTATTTCTTTTGGTAGAATTTCTTAAAACATTAGCTAAAAAAAACCAGGTTATTTATAAGTATATTTTAAATTCTGTAGTTTTTCAGCAGAATATCGTATGTAGGGAGTA
Organism: Chloroceryle aenea; assembly: GCA_013399075.1. Lineage (NCBI taxonomy): Eukaryota > Metazoa > Chordata > Aves > Coraciiformes > Cerylidae > Chloroceryle > Chloroceryle aenea. The sequence goes on along the minus strand of VWZY01000395.1, from coordinate 71,750 downwards.
TATTTTGTTTGTCGATACTCACTGCAAACTGAATGAAACTCAATGTACTTCTTTCAAAAGGGGTAGAGAAGGCACATTCATATTTATTTTCTTTTTAAAAGACTTCTATTGTTTCTTACAAATAAGTTACTTATATTTCACATGAAGCATTCAACACCAGCTCTATCATTTTAATTCTAAGAGTGTGTCTATTACTGTGTCAGTCTTTTCTAAATTATTCCTATGGCTGCATAAAAAGAAGTGTGGTCAGCTGATTGAGAGAGGTGATTCTGCCACTCTGCTCTGCTCTGGTGAGACCCCACCTGGAATACTGAATCCATCTATGGAGTCCTTAGCACAGGAAGGACATGGACCTGATGGAGTGGGTCCAAAGGAGGGCCACAAAGATGATCAGGAGGCTGGAGCACCTCTCCTACAAGGACAGGCTGAGGGAGCTGGGATTGTTCATCCTGGAGAAGAGAAGGCT
>VWZY01000395.1:57647-70965 GCA_013399075.1 Chloroceryle aenea | reverse complement strand
TCTGGAGCCCTCAACACATGGCACTGAGGGAGCAGGTCCAGAGGAGGGCCATGAAAATGATCAGAGGGCTGGACGACCTCTGCCATGAGGACAGGTTGAGGAGATTGGGGTTTTTTCAGCCTGAAGAAGAGAAGGTTCCAGGAAGACCTTATATCAGCCTTCCAGTACCTGAAGGGGGCCTACAAGGAACCTGGGGGGGGGTATTGTTTACAAATGCATGTAGTCATAGGATGAGACGCAAGGGTTTTAAACTAAAGAAGGGTAGATGTAGATTGGACATTAGGAAGTTCTTTACTATGAAGGTGGTTGTCCAGGCAGCTGGTGGAGGCCCCATTGCTGGACACATTGCAGGTCAGGCTTGATGGAGATCTGAGCAACCTGATCTAGCTGAGGATGTCCCTGCTCACTGCAGGGGGGTTGGACTAGATGACCTCTAGAGGTCATTTCCAATTCAAGACATTCTATGATACTAACATTTTCTTCTTAATTTTTCACAAATTGCTTACACATCCTTGAAGTAGCCCAAAAGTCTGGATGTGGTGATCATGTAATTTTGCATTCTTTATCCTATGAAGCCTAACCTTTTTGAAACTGGTAACACTGACATTTTGTTTGAGATTGATAACTTAAGAAACTTTCTCCATACTGTAGAAATTCAATGCCTGAATTTGAAGGATTTGAAATAAACTTGGATAATCTTCATGTAAAGGTGATCTGCTATGTGACAATACATGAAACACTTAATTAGAAATGTCAGATATGAAATCTTTTTTATTTTGATGCAGCATTCTGAGGAAAGATTAAGTCTGTTACAGATGATGGCCACTGAAATACAGTACCATTACAGAAGAGGACTGAATATCAAGGTTTGGTGTTACTAGTCTGAACATTTAAGTGAGTTCTAAAGCTCAGTGAACTAGTCATAGTCTGTAGGTTGGTTATGAAATCTGTTTTCCAGTTTCAGCTGTTAGAAAAGGTAATGGTTTACTATCTAAGAGAGATAGATTTCTGACAAAAAAAAAATCAGTCAAGATCCTTCTACAGATGTTACTCTTCAAACACATTCAGCTCTATTTGCTCTGTTACTGCATCTGTGCATTCATGTGGCACCTCTGGTCAGTCAGGACCTATGGCTGAGAGACTCTTGTGTATGCGTCATAGGAAATGAAACAATGTATCAAGGCACCAGCTAGTGATAGTGAAACATGCAGTCATCCATTTAATAGCATGAAGGTCGCACTATGACTAGTGAATTTTAACGTGGACAACTAAGCCAAAGTTTCTTCTGCAAGCAGTTGTTATTTCTTTTGGTAGAATTTCTTAAAACATTAGCTAAAAAAAACCAGGTTATTTATAAGTATATTTTAAATTCTGTAGTTTTTCAGCAGAATATCGTATGTAGGGAGTATATTTTGTTTGTCGATACTCACTGCAAACTGAATGAAACTCAATGTACTTCTTTCAAAAGGGGTAGAGAAGGCACATTCATATTTATTTTCTTTTTAAAAGACTTCTATTGTTTCTTACAAATAAGTTACTTATATTTCACATGAAGCATTCAACACCAGCTCTATCATTTTAATTCTAAGAGTGTGTCTATTACTGTGTCAGTCTTTTCTAAATTATTCCTATGGCTGCATAAAAAGAAGTGTGGTCAGCTGATTGAGAGAGGTGATTCTGCCACTCTGCTCTGCTCTGGTGAGACCCCACCTGGAATACTGAATCCATCTATGGAGTCCTTAGCACAGGAAGGACATGGACCTGATGGAGTGGGTCCAAAGGAGGGCCACAAAGATGATCAGGAGGCTGGAGCACCTCTCCTACAAGGACAGGCTGAGGGAGCTGGGATTGTTCATCCTGGAGAAGAGAAGGCTTTGGGGAGGCCTGACAGCCACCTTCCAGTATCTGAAGGGAGCTTACAAAAAGACTGGAGAGGGCCTGTTTACAAAGGCCTGGAGTGAAAGGATGAGGGGTAATGGTTTTAAATTAGAAAGGAGTGGATTTAGATTAGAAATAAGAAGGAAGTTCGTTGCCAGGAGAGCGGTGGAGCACTGGAACAGGTTGCCCAGGGAGGTGGTTGAGGCCTCCTCCCTGGAGATATTCAAGGTGGGGCTTGAGGGAGCTCTGAGCAACCTGCTCTAGCGGAGGATGTCCCTGCTCTCAGCCAGGGGGGTTGGACTAGATGACCTCTAGAGGTCCCTTCCAACACAGACATTTCTATGTTTCTATGTTTCTATGACTGGAAACATTGTCAGCAATAGGTCTTTTGAAATTGATGCCCAATATATTTTGTAATAGCTAGAAAAAACTGACAAGACAATACTGGTGTTGTTTCAGAAAACAGGCTTAAAGACCCTTTTAGACTGAAGCTGATGACAAGGGAATTTTAGTCATGGGTCTCTGAGGATTCAGAACAGTAGTAACAAGTGAAGGTGTTGTGTTTTGGCAAGAAGACAATGGGTATGGAAAAAGGAAGAAGAGAAAAATACAGAAAAATTCAGGTGTAAGAGACAGGTCTGTTCACCTGCAGTATTTTGATCTTTTCAAGTTAGGTGTTTTTTTGTGAGAACTATAATTATTAAATGTTAACATAGGTTAACATCTACTACGCTGTGTTTCTTTCCACGTTGCCAGTATTACCAAAGATTTCATTTTGCATCAAGAAGCCCTCTTACAGCAGTGTGGCTCTGAGAGCATAATTTTCAATTGTTTTTTTCAGAGTTTATGCCTGGTGAGCAAGGCTCTTTACCTCGTGAACTTTCACATTACTGTGATGAGTGAAATGGATGCTCTTGTCCTTTCAGCATAGAGTTTCAGCCATAACACTTAATTTCTGACCTTTGTGGGTTTAACTTATACTCCGTTCTGACCTTAAGAATTCTGGCATTAATATATGCATTTGCATATTATAGATCCACAGCCTGAAACATCTAGCCAAAATTAGAATAAGTAGCTTCTAGGCATGCACAATGCTTGTGTTTCTATTTCTTCTTCTTCTTTATTTTATTTTATTTTTTTTACATCAGGGAGATTTTATTTTTACTTAGGAATACATGTATACATTGGTAGATGTGTGCGTGCTGTAGAACTCCAGAACCCATAATATGGTATTAAAGGAATGCAATGTAGTTCACACAAGCTGAGAAGAAGACAGTAAATATGAGAATTGCAATTTCTATTAGCTTAAAATTGGGCTAATGATTTCTATTTTTTTTTTTAAATACATTAATAGAATCACTCTCAGACAAAATCTTATTTTAAGTTTCACCACGCAGTGAATTTTTATGGCCAAATTACAAGTTCCTGAATATGGGGGTTTATATAATGAAAATGCTGACAGCCCCTTAACTGTAATAAGAAGAACAGACACTGCTATAACATAAAAGGAACTCTTATCCAGTAGAAGGGTGACTCTATAAATCACTGTTATAAAAAATGCTATCTTCTTAATTATATTCAATCTGCAAATCCTAAACTATTTTTTTACTAGCAAAAAAAAAATAGATTGGATGGGATTTTTTTATTATTTTTTTTTCCCCTTGTTTCTCATCATTCTACATCTGTACTGACTCTTCCTTTCAATCATTTCCTTCGTGATTATTCAGCTTCATGTTTCCTATATTTTCTTAGCCTAAAATGTAATATGCTTGAAGTTTATACTGGGTGCCTCATGTAGCTATTCTGTTCAGAACCTGGCTTTCATCTTAAATGAGTAAAGAAAAAAGCCAGCAGAAAATGGAGGCAAAGGAGGAGAAAAAAAGTAATTCATATTTCTGAAGTGGCTAATGCTACAAGAATTATTCTGGAAAAGAATAACTCTCTCATCAGATTAGTACTGGCAGCTGTTCCATCTGCAGTATAGACTACTTCTAAAATAAACAGTGATTCTATGATATCTGTCTTATATTTACCTACATAATATAACCTGTACTTTCTTCTGCTGAATTCATTCTACTTTCATTTTCTCTGCTTGGCACCTTACCTGATGTATAAGCTGTCAAAATTTGACTAATGGGCCTCTGGGAGTCAGCTGGTCAGTAAATCTTTAATTTCTCAAGTTCCTTTGGCTTTGTTGAACTGTTTTGTCATTATAGTAATCAATTGAATTAGAATTGTTTTTTTTTTATTTGACAGATCATTCTCTATACCATAGGCAAAAATTACAGCAGCAGCATGGTAACAAATTGGACTGAAGGGGAGTAACAGAGAAGTTAAATTTATTTTTTATTCCTCCCATGAATGAGAGCCCTAGATTTCCCAGTATTACCTGAGAAATATGGGAAAAAAATCTACCTGTTTATCTGAGCAATAATTATATATTCTGGGTAAGGAGAAAACATTCTGCTGTGCACTGATGAAGACTGTTAGTCATTTCATCATGTTCTGCAGCATTGCTCCTCCTGACTGCGCACAGTACTAATAAAACAAGCTAATGGAGTTTATTCTGTCACAAACACTACAATTTCAAAGAGCCGATTGCAGTCTATGGGAAATCAGTGTTTAACAGCCTCTTAAAGATGTACAGTAGCTTTAATGTATTATCCTACAGAAGTTATACATTAAAGCAATCTAGTTAGATATGTAAGAAGATACTGAGATAAGGAACAACAACCTTCCACATACTTGTTAATTCACAGACTGTTTTACAATGTCAGGATCAGTACACACTGAGAGTCCAACCATGTTACCAGTATTTACAAATTCTCCAAATGACAGTTTGTCTGAAAGTCAAATTAGCTAGAATAGAGAAATGAGAAATTCACGTTTTATAAGATGCATTTAAACCAAATTGTACTATTTAATAAGAAACTTGCAGCTTGGATTGATGTTGATAAAGATGTACAAACCAAATGCTGTTTCACAGGCTTTGAAATTGCATGTTATTCATAGCAAAATATGACGCTGATTATAAGATGCAATGGTAATCAGACTGAATTAATAGAAGCCCTTTAACAAATATTCATTTCCTCAAGACTGATGACATTCCCTGTAAGTAGACATTGAGAAGACATACTATTTCAGAAAGCAGATGTCAATTGTTACATGAAGATTAAGGTATATTGGTTTGGATAATCAATGGAACATCCTAATTTGTAATAGACATGAAGGTTTACTACAAGATAATATGTTCTTCCACTTTTTCAGTCTAATTCCCATTAAACTCTAACAAAATGGACAAATGAAGACCTTAGGATCAAAGGAATGCATTTCCATCATGAAACACTACTATTTTACTTCACTTCCTCCTTACAAGAGACTCTTCTATTTGGCTCATGGTGTACTAATTAAAGCAAGGGGATCTTAGGAAAGCTGAGGCTTATTCAAATTTCTAAGTTTGAAATTTTCTGACAGTAGCAGATACTAATGGGTTTTTCTTTGTATAAAATATAAGTGTAAAGAAACTAGCAGGAATGCAGTAATAGAATTGGAGAAAAAGTTAGTAATTTGAAGAAACAAAGCAAAAGAGAGTTAGTCTGATGCTGGCCTGGATTCACCATTAGCAGAATGTCCTTTGTTCTTGTTTGCAATGCTTTTTGTGGCTTGGTGAGAAATAGGGACAAAGGGGAGATGGCAGCAGCAGATGTGGATATAAAATGTGTACACTGTTAAACATATGGCCTCAGATTAATACAAACAGAACAGAGATGGTGGGACTGCCTTTTCCATACCAGTATTTCTGTCACATACATGATGTCTAGCCAGCAAACCTCATGTGCAGCCAGAACACTGACAATCACTAAGATACAATAAATGTTGCTTATATAATTTTAAATATCTTCAGTGCAGGCATGAATCTTCCTAATGTTTCCTTTTTTAGCCCTTTCCTGTGCTCTTTTCAAAGTCAGAGACATTTTATTAAGAGATGTGATTCCATGTAGTCAAAGACATTGTTGATCTAATTTTCATTTTACACAGTGTAAAGTCTGTCTTTGGATAAAATATATGTATTTTCAGAGCATCTAATTAGTTATGTATTAAACACTGTTTTTTTTCCAAAAGTTTTTCAAGTGCATAATATTATTTAAGTCATTATTTTTTCATAGTAATTCAGTTTTTAAAGCCTGGTAAGTATCGGTTGTCTGCGACATTATTACTAATACTTTCTGCTAGTACATCATGTCTAAATCAATCTGCCTTGGTTATATTTAACCCAAAAGTCATTACCTTATATTCCTGATTAAGGTTCTGATACTACTACTTGTAGGTCAGTGAGATATTGATAAAGGGACATATTTTCCTATCAGATGTATTGTTAAATCCTAATAGGTCTACTGAAATGCAGAGTTTACCACTTCATTCTGCCCCTAAATGTGCAATGTTACATGTGCGAATGTAAAAGCAAGATCATGAAAGGGTATATACAGATGCTTATTACATCATAGACTGAAAGTTGCCATAGGAACTGAAAAGAGGTTTACTCAAACCTTCTGTCAGAAGATGGCACAAGAGGTTAGTGCCCAGTTAGGATAGCAAGAGCTATGCTCAAACCCCACATCAATCTGACAGGTTAACTGAACATCATTTTATCACCACTTCAGCTTTCGTTCTTTTGAGTCATGCAAGCAGTAAGCAACACCTTCTGCCTAATACCATTGGGCAATATTTAGGGCAGCTGTTTCTACAGTACAATTTCTAGTTTAAGCCCTATTGACTTCATTGAGGTGCAAGTGCACAATTATGAGGACAGTGTCTCCAGTGTTGTCCTGTAAAGAAAGACTGTCATGAGCTGCAGCCTTAGTGCTTTCTCTGTCTGTTGATATATTTGCTTCCCTTTAAGCTTATGCTCACACAAACATTCTCTGCTATTTAACCTGCAAAGGCTTGCAAGGTCTTTGTTTAGATATTCAAAGAGTAAAACTCAGGAGATACCATTCTACAAGCACTGTAGAAAACACACATATGGAACTCAGTTTCCTGATACTGCTCTCTCTCACATTGTATGGAAACACAAGAAGCATATCATAAAATTATACAATATGTTTAATTTTGATTATGACATTAATCACATTTACAATATCTACTGTTTTTTGAGTTGTGCTGGTTCTATTAAACATTGAGAGCAGTGATGCTGAGAATAGGTAACTAAAATATGAAGATAATAAAGCTTCTAACTAATAATTTATTTTTTTTGTGACGTATTGCTATTAAAATGCAGTAACAAGATTCATGAAACCAAGGCATTATTTTATACCTTTGGATAATAATGTGGTTGTCTCTCAGTTTCTGTCCACCTGTCATAAATCTTCAAAAGCTAGATTATCTAAAGGAAATGGGAAAGTAATCAACCTCCCAAATGTCTCTATGGGAGTGACAAGGAAGAAGTTTCTATAGGTCTTTATCTGTTAATGGTTCTTTAGTTCGTTTCTTTATAGTAGGTAAGATTTTAATTTTTTTTAATTTTTCCATGTTGTGCAAGGCTTTCCCTTGATACTCAAGTCCCTCAGATCCATCTTATCTCAATATGTAGATAATTCCTTCTTTCCTTCCCAAGAAAGCTATGAAAAAGAGGCACCAGGGAAATGTAAGTCCCATCTGAGTTCTCAGAAACTCTATACAACCCACTGCCACACCTTTTATTTCAATATATCTGTAGGAATTTGTCACACATTACTGAAATCCTCTCAGGGAAAGTACTGCAGCTGTTTAACAATACCTCGCATCGGGCTACAACATATTAAAGCAGGAAGTGATGAGCCAAAACATATCAAGTTAAACTGCAAGGGCAAAGCAGGTATGCAAAATGCAAATCCTCAGTCGGAATTTGGCCAATCCACGAGGACTAAAACTGCTACTCTTGCAAATAGTGCTGCAGAATTAAAATACAATTGTGGATATGATGGATAGAAGGCTTACTAATCCCTTTGTTCAGGAACTTACTAAGAAATATTGACTGTGTAGATACCAGCCAATTTATTGAAGCCGTATCTCTAGGGAGATAGTTCAAGTTATAATGCATGATGATGTTCTGCTCTGTGGCATTAGTACAAAATGTATACCCGATGAAAGTCAATCAAATGCATTTTTCTAGTGTGATGAAACATAGTCAGTATGTAAGACTTAGGATCTACATCACATTTTCAAAATCTTTTTTCTAACTTTCAGTTAGAATTGTTTATGTCTCCAATGCTTTTAAAAATTACAGACTCTTCAGATGTATTATGTAGTTTTATTAAAGTTTAAATTAAAGGCATTAAGACATTGAGATAACTGAGGCAATAAGTTTCTTTGCACCAATATCAGCTTGGGATTTGAACCACAGCCCAAAGAGAGCTGAGAGATAGGATTGTACTGAGAGATAAAGAAAAATGTTTCAAATGGGTAGAACTGTGGGAAGGCAGACTAACTCTAGCTGTGTTGTGGCTGTTCTAAAATGTAGAAAGATGGGTAGCAGATGATCTGTACAGGAGAAGATCTGTTAGAGAAAATAGTGAAAATTATGGTTTAAAGTAAAATATAGAAAGGATGACTAAACCAGTAAAGATGTTATGAGTGAAGTATTTCCTCAAATACTTCAAAACAAGAATGTAGAAGTATTCTGCAAATACTAGATCATGGGTATTGCTGGAACCTATATGTGCAGTGGTCACTGCAAGAAGAGGGTGCTGACAAGTAAAGGTTAGATTATTCCATGGAGCTAAGTAAAGAGAAAATGGGAAGTTGAAAGTCAAAGATCAAAGATGGCATTAATTACTTCTGTTTGCCATATAGTCACAGGAGAAAATTAATCATATGACCAAAAATGTGATGAAAATACATGGAAGTCATATTCAGTTTTAAATAAAAAGTGCTGTAAATAAATGAAGATTTTTTTTATTTATTTTAATTACAAGGAGGAAAACGATTCAACAGAACCAGACAATATCTGGTAATAAAGTAATCAGTGAAAGTGAAGAAAACAGGGTAAGAAGTATTCAGGCAATTAAATATCTGTATGATGCAGAGATAAAAGGAGAATATTATGTAAAATTTACTTTTTTCAGCAAATATGCATTCTAATGTAAAGCAAGAACTTCTTATGAATATGCGTCAATTAATTTCCATTGGTTGAAAAAACATCTAAAGCAGGGTGTTCCCTAAGGCTCACCAAACTGTCATTTACAGGCATAATTCATTAAGAGTTTTGCCATTTTTTATTAAAATAGAAAGAAAACAAATTTCAGATCTTCCAGCTAATAAAAGCAGCTAGCTGATATCTTCCTTTTGTTTCTTCATGGTTGTAGAATGGTATGGAATTGTATATGTTTAATACTTCTAAATATAGTCATCATAATCATATATAATTCTTCATTTCAGTATATTTTGTTCAAATACTGTAAGATGCTTCTAAAAGTATCATAGCTTCATGAAACGAAAGCCAACATATTTCAAATATTTTGAAAGGTACAACTGGAATTACTGTTGGTGTGTGATGAACCTTTAAGTGTGATTAGACATTGGTGGCTTGGATAGAAATTGGTGTGTATTACATAGAATTAAATCAGAAAGTCTCACTTTGAGCTGAGAAAGCACATGTTCAATTCTGCTATAAAGAGGAAGTATTTTGCTGTATTTGAAGGTCTCACAGAATGTCTAGAAATTCCTTTAAAATCTGTTATACTATATATTTGCTTAATGTCTCTTCCAGACCATCTGAAACTTATTATTGCTCGACCCTCAGAGGTAAGAGGCAGAAGAATATCTACTAATGAAGATCTCTTTAGTCAGCAGAAAATGTGATAAGGGGTCATGCTCATCAGTAGGGATTTGGAGAAGGCTAGAAGAATAAAAACGGAGTTTTTCTGGCATCCTAAGCACGGACAGCCAGCAGCATGAGGTGTAAGGGAGATGGAAGAGCCACTAAGACCCTGAGAAAAAGTGTAATAATCTAAGTACTTTAGAGCTACAAAGGACAGAGTTTATGAGCTCTGATAATTTGAGAGGGTATGTGCCTATGTGTAGGTGAAAGGAAGAGGTAAGGAGTTGGAAAAATGCAGACAGCTCTATAACAACACTTGGAATTTATATTTGGGAGCTTACTGGAGTATTCTGTGCCCTCAATGGCAGCTCCTGGTAAATGATGTTTCTTAACAGGAAATGCTGAAACAAGATTTTCCCAATCCTTATCCCACATATTTCACCTTACCCACAAAGAATATTGGCTAAAGTACTCATTAAGTGTTTGAGCTTTACAGTTCATTTGAGCTGTACAGACCAAAAAAAAAAACCAACAAAAAAAAAAGACCAAAAAAAAAACCCCACACCAATAAAAATGCTTGAGAATGATCTTATGCTCCTTTCTTTACAAAAGAAAAAACATATGCTTTGTAGATGAATTAGATTAATGGACACCATGAACTGGAGTTTAACTAAAACCATTGATCTTTACAAATTAAACTCATTTGACAATAGGAATCCATCAAAGTCCAATAGCACAATGCCAAAACCCCATTCTTTCTTTCTATACCTTGTTCCTTTTATCTCTTCTCCTCCTGTTTCTGATTATCTTTTCCATTTTATGGTGATGGCACTAAATGCTAATGAGGTCATTCCTGGTCCTATCCCAGTCAGCCTTTTTGGCATTATTATTTCTGAAGCTGAACAAATTGTGCGGGATAAATGAGATTAACGCAGCAGGGAACATTTTCAGAGGTTCATATAAGAGCTTCCACTGATAGTTCACCTTGATGGCATAGGTTTATCTGCATTGCTAATTTGTGTGCTTGCTTCAGCATATGTGTGTGTGTGCATTCTCTTTGGCAGCTCAGTCTCACAGAGGATACAGTACTGGAGGCTGGCTTTAGCATTTTTCATAACTATGAGAAGGATCTATGTTTTCCACCTTTCTTGAGGTTATTTTTATTGCTGGACTGCAGAAGTATAAGGAAGACTGGGGAGTGATAGCCTCAGGAGAGCTGCAAAATGAACAAGAGTCTCTATTTACATAGATACAGATTCTGTGAAGCAGTATGAAGCAGTCACCAAAGATAAAATGAAAACACCTAAAAGGAACCTCAAATGATCATGCAGAAGTAAATTTGGACTGTTTTTTTTTCTTGGATTAGTATGTTTTGGTGGATTTTCTTTGTTTTGATGTCAAAGAGGATTGTATTATGTTAGTTTAAGAGAAAACATGTAGTTCTGTATTGATTTCTCAAAAGTTTAGTTAATTTTTAATCAAATACTGATTTTTTTTTGTCTTGGATTGTTTTTTCTTTAACTTTTCTTATCATCTTAACTAGTTCTTGCTTTTGGGAGGAGGATTTGGTGGTCTTCCCTGCTTTTTTTTTGTCACACAATATCACTGAACTAAGTTAGCAAATACCCATTCACTTGAAATACCTTAGCTGAGCTGTAGTAACTTTCATGACATCTTGTGAAATAGAACAGACCTAAAACTTGCTTACCCTGTAACTCAGGTTTGTCTGTCAGTTTAATGTCCAAAAGGAGGCTATGTATGGCTATATTAGCTCACATCTGTTGGTTGCTGACCTCCTTTTCGTTATGACCACTGAACTAGATAGACCTTGACTCTAATCCAGTGTGACAGTTGCACTGTCCCTCTGTCTTGAAAGACTTTTGGCTTTTTGGCTGCAGAGATCCTGTTGAAGCTCTTACAAGATTCTCATGTCCAACTTCAGAACAGGAGGTAAGGACAGAGAACTGTAACAGCACAATAATGTCTGACTGCAAAGTTTGCTTCTAGATGCCACTGGTTTAGTGCAACAGAGGCTTTGATAGGCAGATTTGCTATCCTCGGAGATTTGTGAAGTATTTAAGACAAATATACATATATACACCTTTTTTTATTACAGCTAAATGCAAAATAATGCACAACAAACAAACAAAAAACCCCAAACACACAAAGCTAACACCAGCTGTGTAAATGTACTGATTAGCTTTCTAAATGGGGAAGCATGGAGATTTATTGTTGTGCTTTTAGCCATTAAGATAGGAAGTAGCTGCCTCATCTTCCTTAATTTGCAGCCAATTCCTGACTCAGGTTTTCCTCCCTTGATCAGTTCAGAGTCAGCAGAAGTGTTGTATGAATAAGAACAAAATATAAGCTGAGTAAGGACTCCATTCTTGATCTACAGAGAGAGAGAGAGAGAGAGAGGGAATGATTTTAGGACAGTCCGTTACCCTTAATGGAAACAATTTATAATAGAAAATATTTTGGGAAACTTAGGGTCTTTTCTTTTAAAGTATGTAAACTTGACAGAATATTTAGCATTTTATCTACTCCCCTCTCTTACCGATTGACTAGAAGAAGAAAAAAAAGAACTCAGAGCTAGATATTGTTGATAGAGGTCTGCATTCTGGCTCCACAAGTTGGTGCTGCAGTGTAGAATGCAGACCATTGGAAGGTGAAAAGAGAGCATGCATCAATGCCAGTCTTAGAGACATGGCCAGTCTTAGAGACAAAGGACCTTTATCTTCTTTTCTTCCCTCAATCAGTAATAAGAACATGATCCGAGGCCCACTTTCATTCCCACAGATGTCAGCATCGAATCCTCACTAAACTTGAAGGGGGACAAAGGGAAGTACTGCTTGAGCAAGTTTTATTTCCCCCCACACACCTCATCTTCTGAAGGCACCATTTTCAGATGGTTTTCTGACATGCCATAGTTTCCTTCTTCCCATTCCAGAATACAATTCCCACACCACAGAGAGAATGAGTCCAAAGAGGGCAAGGCCGTCTGTTATTTCTGGAAGACAATAGCACTTTCCTCCAAGGTAATGGAACACCATGAGGTGTGCTCTTGCATATTACTTCCTTTCCTAATTAAATTGAATGTGATAGTAAGAGCAGGTTGACATTGTTAAAGTAAATGATCCAGGGCTTTGGTAATGAAGACACATCCAGAGTGAAGTTTATTGTTTTAATTTTAATCTTGAACAACCCAAACGCTATTGAGTAGGTTGTTCTAAAATATCCTGCAGAGCATTTTCCTTTGGAACTACATTTCAGCATGCTGCATACAAAATCATTTATAATAAGTTGATTTATGGATTTAAATGGCTTATTCATATGCAATGTGAATTGCTTTAGAGTGTTTACTGAATTTTCTTCATAATAGTCTATCATCAGTCAGAATTCCCAAAGTAGGAGAAAAGGGGTAGACTCTGAAGACAAGAAAAAATACTATACTATCTCCCCTTTGCTTGGATAAGAACCATTTTTATTAAATATTAATTTCAAAATTATTAATTTGCTTTTTCTTGTCTCCTAACTAGAAGCTGGATTTGAAGGGAAGGCACACAATATATTGTAACAAATCTGAGTAATGTCAAATACTAACTTATGTTGGGAAAAGATTAAAAAAAAACAACCTCCTCC
>VWZY01000395.1:2674-57618 GCA_013399075.1 Chloroceryle aenea | reverse complement strand
AAAACCCAACTAACCAACAAAATAAACCCACAAAAAAACCCAAACCAAAAAAGAAACAATGAAAAAAGAAAACACTTTTACAAAGTCACTGCTTACCTTTTACACAATATATTTTACCTTTCTGTAGTTTTGAGACTGGAAACTTCTGTCAGTGATGTCACTGTTATGAGTGCACCATTTCACCAGAATTATACCAATGTAGTAGAACACAGAATCAAGCCTGATGCTCCTTTCAATATTAAGAAGCCATTTAATAACAGACAGTATGCCTGGTAAACCCAATTTCTGCAGCAGAGCAGCTTTCTTATGTACTGTTGCTTAACAACTGTTGCTTAACAACAAATGAGGGTAATCCTGACTCTTCCATCACAGATCCCTCCAAACTAGCATCAGTACTAACATCTACCTATCTGTAAGAATAGGTTGGAGAGGAGGAAATTAAAACATGTGAGAAGGCACTGCAAATTTGCCTACACTCTGCAAATTTATTTTCATCTCACATACTTGCAACATTCACACCTTTAAGTGCCTAATGCATGTAAGGACTTCATGAAAGATAACAAATATGAAAAACAGCCTGTAGCACTCCTACCTGGCTCAGACCACGAACAGATAGGCAGCGGCGTCTGCAGCGGTAAACCCCATGCTGAAGCACTACTTTTTTTTTCCTTCCTTTTTCTTTGAGATTTTTGAGGATAACGGGGTTCCCTGAACCAGGGAAGCCTGAGGAAAGGAGAGACCTAGCAGGATTGGGCAACTCTCGCAGAAGAGGCTGAGAGGATAACGCATCTAGAAGCATTCCTGGAGAACCCGTGGGAAGATTTAAACACAGTGAAACAGGAAGCTGTGCTCAGACCCTGAACAGCGAGACAGTTGTGACCAGCAGGGAGCATGGAAGGGAACACAAGAAAGAAAATAATAAATAAATAAATAAATATTATTTAAAAAAAAGGGGACACGTGCAGTACTAGAGAAGGTTGCAAGCTGGACAAAAGCTTCTGCCAGAAAAATGTGGTGATCCAGACAGAGGTCCTGCGGAAGCACACAGGTGTCCAGGTCTCCCGCTGCAGAGAATGATGGAGCCTGGCACTGATACTAGAGAGTGACAGAAACAACACCTGTGTCCGCTGTGACCAGGTGAATGATCTGCTCAACCTCGTGGCTGAGGTAAAGGAGGAGGTTGAAAGGCAGAGAACAATAAGGGCAGGTGAAAGAGAGATAGACTGGTGGAGTCAGGCCCTACCATCCTTGAGGATAGGGCAGCAGGTGGGGGCTCCATTAGAACGNGGTAAACCCCATGCTGAAGCCCTACTTTTTTTTTCCTTCCTTTTTCTTTGAGATTTTTGAGGATAACGGGGTTCCCTGAACCAGGGAAGCCTGAGGAAAGGAGAGACCTAGCAGGATTGGGCAACTCTCGCAGAAGAGGCTGAGAGGATAACGCATCTAGAAGCATTCCTGGAGAACCCGTGGGAAGATTTAAACACAGTGAAACAGGAAGCTGTGCTCAGACCCTGAACAGCGAGACAGTTGTGACCAGCAGGGAGCATGGAAGGGAACACAAGAAACGAGGGGAATGGAAATAGGTCCCTGCTCAGCAAGGCAGGACAATCCCCTCCTGGCCTCCCTCCTCTTCCTGGTCGTCCCTTGCACAACAGGTATGGGGCTCTGGAAATTGAGGGACAGATAAATGATGATCGAGATAAGGTCCATCAGGGGAGTTGCATAAGGTAAGTCGGTCTCCCCCACACATTAGGACCAGCTCTAACAAGAAAAAAGAAAGGTAATTGTAGTTGCCAACACCCTCCTGAGAGGAACCGAGGACCCAATATGCCACCCAGATCCACGCCCTAGGGAAGTCTGCTGCCTCCCTGGGGCCAGGGTCAGAGATACTGCTAGGGAACTCTATGGTCTGGTATGGCCANTAAAACTGGGCCTTCTAGAGTTGAGCCTAAGGGTGGCAGGCAGTTGTTAGGAATTAAGTCATTAGCCCAGATCTAGTGCCTTTACACTAATGCATGCAGTATGGGAAACAAGCAGGAGAAGCTGGAGGCCACTGTGCACCACAACTGCGATGACGTAGTTGCCATTACAGAAACATGGTGGGACAATTCTCATGAGTGGAGTGCCACAATGGATGGCTGTAAGCTCTACAAGCAGAATAAGCAAGACAGAAAGGGTAGTGGGGTGGATCTCTATATTAGGCAGTGTTTTGATTGTAGGAAGGTCAACAAGTGTGATGGACCAGTTGAATGTTTATGGGTAAAGCTGAGGAAGGACAACGAGGCAGATATCCTGTTGGAAGTTTAGACCACCCAACCAGGATGAAGAGGTTGAGGAATTGTTCTACAGACAGCTGGCAGAAGCCACAAAATCGCAAGCCCTTGCTCTTGTGGGGAACGTAAACTTACCAGACATCTGCTGGAAATATAACACAGCAGACAGGAAACAATCAAGGAGATTCCTGGAGTGTGTGGATGATGACTTTCTGACTCAGCTGGTAAGTGAGCCCACCAGGGCAGGTGCCTTGCTGGACTTGTTTACAAACAGAGAGGGTAAATCACCTCATTCAAAACCTAAACATCTATATGCACCTCTCTATCTATCTGTCCAGCTGTCCGTTTTATGGATCTGTTTACATTAGGAATATAACTGCTGTTAAAAAGATTACTGGGAACAAATTAATTCACGATAACAGACTGCTCAGGTTCCCATGTTAGTGTTGGCAAGAGCAGCAAAGATGTTCCTATATTGGCAGATGTCTTTTCACTACCTCACTACTATAATTATTGTAATTTCTTTAGGCAATTTGTCATAGTACAATGCACTACTATGCAACACGCAATGGAATATTCCACTATGTTGCAGTCAATATAAATAGCTGACAGATTATATCATGACTTGAAAGACTGACTTTATTTCATATTGAATCAAAATATCTCATGATAGGATGGTCTCAAGCATAAGCAGGTATGTTTTCAGGGTACTATGGGTACTCTGTGGGCATTATGCTACACTGCACTCTGTGGGCATTATGCTACACTGCATGGGGCACAGGATATGCATAGAATTCCTATTAGTGAAACCCATTCAGTATCTATAGAAACACAGAATGGCTGGAGTTGGAACGGACCTCTGAAGATAATCTTGTCCAACTCCCCTGACAAAGAAGGTTCACCTAGAGCAGGTTGCACAGGAAAGCATCCATGAGAGTTTTGAAAGTCTCCTGAGGAGGAAACTCCACAACAGTGCTCTGTTACCCTCAAGGTAGTTTCTCCTTATGTTGAGGTGGAAATTCCTGTATTCTACATTGTGTCTGTTGCACCTTGTCCAATCAATGGGCATCACTGAAAAGAGTTTGTCTCCATACTCTTGATACTAATCCTTTTGATATTATAAACATTGATAAGATCCCTTCTCAGCCTTCTTTTCAGACCAAACAGCCCCAGGTGTCCCAGCCTTTCCTCATAAGACAGTTCCAGTCCCCTAATCATCTTTGTAGCCCTCTGTTGGACTCTTACAATCAGTTCCCTGTCTCTCTTGAACTGGGGATCTCAAAACAACACACAGTACTCCAGATGTGGCCGCACTAGGACAGAGTAGAAAAGGGAGGAGAATCTTCTTCAAACTGCTCATCACACTGTTCTTAATGAACCCAAGGATACCATTGGCCTTCTTGGCCACAAGAGTACATTGCTCTCCTATGTATAGATTATTGTCCACCACAACTCCAAGGTCCTTCTCCATGGAGCTGCTTGCCAACAGGTCAACTCTTGATCTGTACAGGTGCATGAGGTTGTNATCTGCTGGAAACACAACACAGAAGAGAGGGAACAATCCAGGAGGTTCCTAAAATGCATAGGGGACAACTTCCTCACACAGCTGGAAAGTGAACTGACCAGGGAAGGTGCCCAGCTGGACCTCTTGTTTGTGAACAGAGAAGGACTGGTGGAGGTTGTGGCAGTTGGAGGCTCTCTAAAGAATAGTGACCATGAAAATATTAATTTACCCGTTCTTAGAGATTGTAGGAGGAGGGGGGCAGCAATACTGTACATTTGAAGGGCAGACTTTGAGNCAGGCCTCCAGCTAGACTCTGTGCTGCTGATCATCACAGCCCTCTGAACTCTATTGTTCAGACAGTTCTCTATCTCACTACCCACATGATGAATCCATGCTGTCTACTCTTGATAACCTTCTTTCCCTGACATGCTTTGAGATAAACACCAGAATGAGCAGTTCCATCACCTTTCCAGGGCTGGAGGTGTGGCTGACCGGCCTGTCTCAGGTCTTCCTTTTTGCCCTTTTTGAAGACTGGAGTGACACTGGCTTGCTTGCAGTCCTCGGGCATCTCTCCCATATGCTGTGGATGTCTGCTATAGACCTCCCAACCAGAGCAGTGAGGTAGATGAAATATTCTATAAGCACTTAGAAATCTCGGGGTCACTTGTTGTTGTTCTTATGGGGGACTTCAACTTCCCAGGTATCTGCTGGAAACACAACACAGAAGAGAGGGAACAATCCAGGAGGTTCCTAAAATGCATAGGGGACAACTTCCTCACACAGCTGGAAAGTGAACTGACCAGGGAAGGTGCCCAGCTGGACCTCTTGTTTGTGAACAGAGAAGGACTGGTGGAGGTTGTGGCAGTTGGAGGCTCTCTAAAGAATAGTGACCATGAAAATATTAATTTACCCGTTCTTAGAGATTGTAGGAGGAGGGGGGCAGCAATACTGTACATTTGAAGGGCAGACTTTGAGTTGTTTTGGAGGTCACTTGATAGAACCCCTGGGAGTTAGTTTTGAAAGATGTAGGAGTCCAGGAAGGTTGGACAATTTTTAAGAAGGTAATCTTAAGGACACAGGAGCAGTCTATCCCCATGTGCCATAAGACAAGTCAGCAGCGAAGAAGACTGGCCTGGCTGAATAGGGAAGTTTGTCTCAAAATCATGGCAAAAAGGAGGGTTTATAGCCTCTGGAAGAAGCGGCAGAAAACTCATAATAAGAATGTTGTTAGGTGATGCAGAGAAATAATTATAAGGTAAAAAACTCAACTAGAAGTTCGTCCGGCTTTAGAGGCAAAAAGCAGCAAGAAAAAAATTCTATAAATACATTAACAACAAAAGAAAGACCAGAGAGGGCCTCCCTTCCCTACTAGATTCAGGAGGAAATATGTAATAGATGAGGAGAGGGCTGATGGAGAGTCTTACTTCCTTCTCTTGAAGGAAGTAAGGACTATCACCTCCAGGGATTGGGATTCCTGAGGTCTTAGCAGTAAAGACTGAGGTAAAGAAGGCATTTAATAACTCTGAATTCTCTATATACTCTGTCACCAGGGCTCCCACCTCATCCAGCCCACATTTCCCTGGTCTTCTTTTTGTTATGGATGTATTTGAAGAAGCCCTTCTGTTCCTTTAATCCTCCCAAGTCACCAGTCCCTTTTTCCACATACTACAAACTTGCTTCTTCCATTTGAGTTTTTCTAGAAACTCCTTGCTCATCCATGCAGATCCCTTGCTTCATCTACTTGATTTCTTACTCATAGGATTGAATTGATCTTGAGCTTGAAGGAAGTGGTTCTTGAATATTAACCATCTCTCTTGGGCTCCCCTACCTTCTAGGGTTAGCTCATGGGATTCCTCCCAGTAGGTGTTTGGAGAGTTTAAAGTTAGCAGTCCTAAAGTCCAGGGTTGCAGTCCTACTTATTGCTCTGCTTCTTCCTTGTATGATACTGAACTCCACCATCTCATGGTCACTGCAGCTAAGGCTACCCCAAACCTTCATTTCCCCAATCAGATCTTCTTTATTCATGAAGCATGACTTATCTGAGAACACCATGTTTGCCTGCAACACCAAAATATGTCTCATATAGCTTTGTGAAAGTGAATAGACTTCAGTTCACCTTTTGTAGAACTGGAAAAAACCCAAGGGATTCTATCCAAATTTGCAATGAATCTGGCTTCATGCCATCCCATGGTTTTGGAAATGAAAAGCCCAACTGACAAAATATAGGAAAAATAAATCTAAAGCCTGGTTTTCTGAGCCAGTCACTAGTATACCTATAATTAATTATCAGTTGAGATTTTAGTCTCCTGTGGCAACATTGAATCATTCATTAATTTGTTTTCCTGATTTATGACTGATGGTGTTAAAGTGCTATATACATTTAGATTAATACTTATTTTATTATATTAATTTTATTCTAAATTCAGAGCAAGTTTTCCAATGTTGTTTTGTTGGCATATGTTTCTAGCTCTCTGTGATTACTGATTTTAGATAGCTGCTATATCATACATATCTTTTCTGAACTCACGGTTCATATTTTGATAGGGGAGAAGGGAAGAAGTCAAGTATCAGAAAGCAGAGATGACTCCAGATTGTCTGAAGAATTTGTGATCATGTATACCAAGGAAACAACGATTATAAAATGAGAAATACTGAGATAAAGCAACAGTTGGTTTCATTATATGAGGAATGCCACAAATACTTCTTTTTGGCTCTGTCCTCATGTGCATATCAGGTACGTAATTGATGGAATCAAGGTTGAATAGGTGCAAATCAGTCCATTTTTGTGTTAGTCAAACAAAATGATTTAAAGCTAAACTGAATGGGCATTTTTCTATAATTATATATGTACAAGCCACATTGAAAGTGTTACACTGAAAAATAGCAGTTAATTATCACTATCCGTATATTGTAAAACTCTGCCCACAAATGTTTCAAGGGAAAACAAAAGGTAAAGAAGGAAAAAAAATCCTAAAAGGATTAAAAGCTTCCCAAAGTTCACTGAATGGACTCCTAAGCTTTGAAGTATGCTATTCAAAAAGGAGAGGCTTTTACACTAAAATCCACATTGTATTGGAGCTTGTGACACTGTAATTGTTTCAATTATGTATCCACAGTAATATTTTTTTCATTTTGACAGTGTTTTGTATTAATGATCCTCAACAGCCATGTGTTCAATGCTGTTTAACTCTTTAAGGTATAACTGCATTCATTTCTAATGTTAAGATGGTTATATAAAATTAGTATCAAGACTTTCCCTGCAGCCTTACAGTACTTCTTTTCTTTCATTTGAATTCCCTAATTATCACTTCAGCTTTGTAAAATATGAGAGGGAACTTGAAAAAAAAATTTAAAAATCTTGAGAGTAGAATTTGCTGTGTAAATGGAAATACAGCTAGCCATTTAGCTCAGTATACAAATGGGAGTAGACCCAGCTAATGCTCCTGTTGATGCTTTTATACCTCAGAACTACTAGAATTGCTGTTGAACCTTACTAAAACATCAGCACAATGTGCAAGGTTAAACTCTCCTTCTTTACAGAGCGGTGGTTTTTTTAACCATGTCAGGGGAAAAACAATATCAGGATCTCCAGATGTACTTCCTTTTGAAGGATAAACATTGTCTTGTTAGAAATGATTGTGTACAAGAGGTAGAGATTTCTGGAGTATGAATGTTTTTGTACAGAGTCACTTTTCAGAATACAATAAAACTCTGAAGTCCCATTACAAAATCATTTATAGAGATATAGTATCTCTTATAAAAACAATTGATACAGTTAGACAAAGCAGCTAATCTTTCAGAGTTGTTTCCAAAGCAGAGGAGTCTTCTATATCAAAAGACTGATTTTTCTCAGTTATATCAAGTATTATCTTTCACTGAAAACTTTCCCTCATTCATATGTGTCAATCTTCAGGGTGGTAACAACATCCATTAGATTAAGATATACTTATTTAGGAATGTCTTTGAATTGTGTGTTTGTTAAAAATGTACATACATCAATTGCAGCCAATGACACTCAAACATTTCTAAAGGTCAAGTACACCTTCTTCATCATTTCCTACGGAATGTTTTCAGTCTTTGTGTGTCTGGCTTTCTGATTTCCATGCTGTTCTTCAACTGACCACTGTAACATGCCAGAGGGGTGATCCAGATGTCTGGTTTTCCTCTTTCCTTTGTACTTCTAATCAGAGGCTAGTTACTCTGTGGTGAAACAAGCATGCAAACAATCAGCTTATTTATTTATTTATTTATTTATTTTAAAGATTAACATTTCTGTATGGAAGAGCAATAACTTTGGACATAACACTGGTTTTAAATATTGCACGTAGATTAAGGCAGTTTGAGCTAAATCTCTACACAGTGCTGATTCCCTAGTCCAAACACATAGTGGGGTTTTGTTGGCATTTTATATTTTATGCAGCACACTGGCATTACTCATTAACATAAGAAGACTGAGAAGTTTACAGAGATGCACTTTGTTTCTAGTGTGCCTGTGAGATTACAAAAGCCACTTATTTGATATATCTACTTTAAATAACAAAAAAGAAAAGTCATTCCAAAACAAGAGAAAAAGAGACGTGTGATAGCTTAGTGACTGATTGCAGTCTCATTGAATTCAGGTAAGTGCCTGTAAACAAAACTGCAACTGAATAGTCTATTTTCTTTGTCTGTGATGAAGATAAGGCAGAAAATCAACAAGCAACTTAAATATCCTTTCAAGTTGAGTATCATATTATACTGGTAACACAGGAAAGGCATTTTTTTATATATACACCATATATCATATATGTATGATCATTTCCTTTTCCAAATTGTTTTTCTGACATCTGCTTCTTCCAAAAAATTCCTCACATTGCTAAACCTGGTTTTCAAACTGTGAACACAGGCATGTTTATTTAGCAGGCAAAAAAGGGTTTGCAATATATATCTTCACATACTCCAAAGTAATTTTTACTTGGGTAATGGTGAACTTACTATGGCATGGGCCTGCTTTGTTTGCCTTGACCACCATCATCATCTGTGTTACTAAGACTTCTATGTTATTTGTGACTAACAAAGTCCAGCTTTGCCATGTCTACAGGTAATGTAATTGTCCTAACTGATGTGTGATCAGAGCTCATGAAATATAGCCGTTCATAGTGGTCATGTCAAATTACGGAAAGGCAAACAGCCCTTTACAAATTTTCATTCTACTTGTAGCCTGATTAGCCACATCTTTACTACAGACTTTTCTATGGATTGGTATATGTAAGGAAATTCATAAGGGAAGGGCTAGATAGGTGCATTCTTCCAAAAGTGAATAGAGGCAAGGTAAAAGATAGAGATTGATGTCATACATTGTAAATTAGAGCAAAAGAGCAGTTCAGATTAAAGGTTACCACATGCCTTTTGGTAGTGATCCTTTTCTAAAGTTTCTATACACTTGGCCTTACCATGCTTCTTTCATTTTTTATTTCTTATTGTAACCCACTTCTATTTAGATAATTGCATTTTGTTTTGTTTTGTTTTGTTTTTCCAGAGCAAGGCAGTAAAATTTAAACATTAAGAAATTTTATGGTCCAAGTGCCAAAAGACAATGGCTGGTGGCATTACTGACCTAGAATTTATTTCTGAACTGGAGTCAGAAGAGATCTCTGCCAGCTTTACCCAACCTTGTTTTGCTATGAGTATGATGACCATGTACTTCTACATTCATTATCATAAAGCTGGATCCAGTATTGACTTCTTGCCTTTCCTAAATAGAAGATTAATGCTACTATTCTTCCTGCTTTACAGGGCCTCAATTCTCACAGGAGTAAGCAGATGACTTCTGGTATATTTTAGCTTATTTATTTGTTTGCATTTTGTTTTAATAATTTGAAAATACCCATTCAATGAAGAAATAAGCTAGAGATATCTATGCTCAAGGCCTCAAGCATATAGCTATCTGGACATATGTGCCATATCTTAATTACTAAATTTGTCTTTTGCATGTGTGTATATGTTTGTGTGTATGTCTGAGTGAGTTCCTAAGATAGGAAAGCTTAAACAAAAATAAAAGTCCCTTCTTTCTCAATGAATTAATTTACTGAAGAAATCAAAGCTCTTTCCTCATTAAAAGATACCATATGGATTGGTTGTTGCCAGATTTTGCTTTTGGTCTTCAAACACCATGGTAAGAACCAAGACATTCTATGTAGAAGGATTGTACTTCATAATTCACATAACATGGGAAAGACAGATAAGTTTTCTAAATGCCCCTTTTTCTGAGAACTAATTAAAAACTCTCTGTCATGATGAGATTTACTATGGTGTACATTCTTATTGTTTGGAGAGTTAGTTGTATTGCATTTGGTGCAAAATCCTGTTCTGTGGCACAGATATAAACTGCATAATTTGAAAGTGGTGTAGATGACAGCGTAAATTATATACAGTTGTGTGAAAAGAATAGGAAGTAGAAATGATAATCTGATGAAGCTCTTTGAGGGCTTTTTTTTTTTTTTTGTGAAATGGATTGTTTCTTTTCCTGTGGATTTTCTGTGACTATGTTCTTAGGTGTTACAGTAGTATTTGTAGACACTATGAAAAATAGACGTGTCTCACTGTCATGGTGTTGGCCTTCCAAATTTGGGTACTTTATTGCTCTTGAATTAACTTCTATTTTGTGCTGTGGTGACACTTCAAAATGAATATCACATCCCTAATTTCCATAAGCACAGATGGAATTCATCAGGGAGACATAATCCCAATTCTTTCCCTCCTCCCCTCATTTTGAATGACAAGTGTAATAATAATGAGATCAGAAGACGACTTAATCTTTAAAATTAGAGAAGGAATGGATAAAGTCAATGGTAGTATTAGTGAACTAAGAAATTACATTTCTATCAAGACAAAATTAGACACTTTCAGAAAATGCTTGGACAAAGCTGAATATCACATAAGCTTTTCAGAAGATTAGATGCAGCAAGTGAGCCAGGACATTGTCTGTGCATTGCAAAAATAATGGGCCATGAGTCTGGGATATTTAAAATGGGGAGGAGGGCAAAGTGCAGCCTTTTGTATTTGAGCGAAAAATGGGAATATTTTGTCTCCAATTACTATGGATGCAGCAGTATTTCATAAAATTCTCATCATCAGTAGATGTTTGACATATTGCAGCCACCTCTGGCAGACACCAAGGTGTTTAGGTTTGTTTCTTGTTTATTGTTACACTTCAGCATGAGTGGTAGAGCTTGTTACAGTGAGAAGTACATTTGAGCAGAAATGAGCTACTTAGGAATAAACAGCCAATTTTACACTCTTTACTAAAGCCAAAGCTAAACACTTTCTACTTCAGAAGCCAAGGGCTATTCAATTTGATGTCCTCTAGCAATTGTGGATGATACTGGTTGCTTCCCTGAAGCTGGAAACACCTAAAAAAATGCAAACAGACTCACCCTCTGAGGAGGTGCCTTCAAATGCATCCTTTTTCCCATATGGAAAATGTTAGCATGTACTTAAGAATGATAGCTTCAAGTAATGGGAGATAATACACTAAAGTGAGGTGGAATAGAGGCCATTTTGTACAGCTTCAACCTACACTCTCTCTGCCAATCTTCATATATCATAATCAGCACATTACATCTGCTACTTATTGTCAACACAAAAAGAAGGTTGGAAAGCAAACTGATGCTTTCCATGCTGTGTTTTACTTTAGAAGAAGCTCTTTCCATGCCTGAATTTGGAATGCAAATAAAATTTGCACTTCTAAAATGTCCTGTTGAACTCACTGTCAGCAATTCCTGTTCCAAACATGCTGAGATGTTTACATTCTGGATTGTAGAGCAAATACAGAGAATTCATTTAAAATAAAATATGATTTATGTTATTTCCCTAGCTATTAAAAAATAAAATTGAGCCTAAGAAGGTCACCTAGGTTTCCTCCATTGTCAATGAGAAGGCAAAAATCTTTTAAACCACAATGCCCTCTACCCTGTAAGAGTGCTTAAGGTAAATGAGGTGACATTGTCTGGAGTTGAATTTGTTCATCTATCACCTTGACTGGTTTTGCCTATTCTGTTAAACAAACTCTATGTAATATCCATGTCTAATTTAGACAATAGGTTGCAGCTGCTGGTCTGCTTTAGGTCTTTGGTCTGCTTTAGGTCTAGTACTGTGGTTTCTGAAAGGAAAACCATGCCCATGGTTTTAAGGTGCTATTGGACCTCCTCTGTCTGTTTGCCACACTGTGAAAAACACACTTCAAGCATGTGGCTTTTATTTAATATTTATTTCAAAAAGCATGAAATACAAATTTTCCAATTTTATTTTATATTTCATTGTCTCATTTTACTTGAAAATTTTGAATTAATTTTATTTCTGACTCCTTGATTCTGACAACAGCAGAGTTTGAATTTTTTATTGATTATGGGTAAAGCATGAAATTAGTATGAAATTTTCCATCCTGAAGAGGTTGACCATTTGTAAATCCCATATTAGTTATTTTTGAGAATGTAAATGAGGAAAAGGAGAAAAAGAATGTCAAAGTCTTTTCTTTCTCACAAGATATAACCAAGTACTGGTCTTCTCTCATCTGCAGCTGCAAGTTAATATTTTAATGTTGTACTTATGATAGTCTTTTAGTTTAATAGCTATTGTTAGAAAAAAGACATGTCTCATTTTTATGCATAGCTATAGAAATAGTCTTTGAAATGTAAAGAATAATATTTTAGAGCCATTTGGAAACTTTCAGAATCATGAATTCTTTTTCTTGTGAAGTAGAAGTTCAGTGGCTTTTCCTAACTCCAAGGACAGAAAGATGTTACTCTCAGTGGGGTTGAGCATATATGCCCAGAGAACAGATAAATCCAGGGAGGAGTAAATCAAAATTATGACAAAGAAGAAATGGGAGCAGAGAGAAGTATGTCTCTTAACCTCACAGCATGGGAAAGGCATCTGTCTGAAGGACACAACAAAAATTAGTAGGATACAAACATAGGGATGAGTAAATTATTGCTTAGTGCTACAAGGTCTCTTACGACATCACATTCTTAATTTGACAACTGAGTTATAATTTACAGCAGGACATTCCAAATTTGCCAATGGCAGATTTGGCTTGGGACAAGGGAATGCTTACTATACCACTACAAAATATCAAACCATCTGTTTCATATAGGGAGAGACAGATTGAGAAGAATGGATAGTTGTTAACGTGAGCCAATATTCCCGATCCTCATATTTTGAATCAGAATTCTGCTAGTACTGGATATCTTAAAGTACATATACATACACATTTATATAATATATATATACTCTGCCTTTAAGTGTCTTCTTCTCAGTCTCTGTTTCACAAATACATACACTCACACAAACACTCATCTGAAAATAGAGTCTACATGCAGTCATTTTCATATCAGAAACAGAATAAATTCCATCTTTGAGCATAAGGCAGGTACCAGGATCAGATGTATTTTCAGCCAAATATAAAATATTTAAAGACATTTTATATCTCATCTTACTGAGTACTTATAACCACAACTCAAGCTGAAGTTCTTCCAGATTGCTTAGGATATACTGTTGCTTCTTTATTAATGAAAAATAGCCACTTCTGATATGTCCCTCATAAATATCCTATTCCTGAATAAGATTTTATTATGCTTTGAGGAAAAAAAAATATCAAGAGCATTGTGCCTTAATGAAAACCATGTATTGTATCTCATATGGTTGCCCCGACAAGCAAAATAAAAAATACCAAATTACAGAAAGTGGTTTAATTAATCCATATCAAGGTGGCATTACTCTCAGCTGACAGACTGACAGGAATATTCACAGTTGATAAAGATAGTAAATTTTACAAGGTTTTATATAGCTAGACATATAGGTAGGTGGAAAGATACATTTATTTTTGACTAAGAGGTCCTCAGCTACATGGAGTAAGATTATGCTGGCATCTGGGAATAGAGAAGCTAAAACCAAGTCCATGTCTGATGAATGAAAATCAGATACCTTTAATTCTCAGACCACTTGGCAGCTTAGTAAAATGATTTTGTCCCTGCTCACTGCAGGGACATTGAACTACATGACCTTAAAAGGTCCCTTCCAACCCAAACTATTCTGTGATTCTGTGATTAGTGATTAGATGAACCTGAAAAAAACCCTCTAATATCCTGGGTATGGGAACATGTTTAGGAAATAAACTGTCAGAAATTATTTGTATTTGGTACATTTGTAGAAGTGCCAATGAGGTCTACGCTCTGATAATGTGAGGAATCCAGGTATGTGCATCTATGAGCATATCGTGAAATTGCAATCTGCCTAGACAAGGCAAATATGGAAATACAGGCACAGAAAGCTGAAGTAACTTGTCCAGATTTACCCTATACATCACTGGGTGCATACTTCATCTAAAAAAAACAGTGATATCAAATTTATCCATCCTAAAATACCTGTGAAGAGAAGTCAAGCCTTAGTCTAGCACTTCTAAAATGTTTTAATTCTAAAGGGACAGATGTTAATAGCTTTCAAGGGCAGAAAATATTTTTCAGAAAGCTTCTAATCCCAGCATGTTTTCCCACTTGGTGTACCAAGAACCAAGATCATTTCCCACCCCAAAGCTGATGTCCGCTTGCCCTCTTTACCCCAGCACTGTGCTCTCTCCCTTCCTCTCAGCATGCAGAAGATGTGAGCCCTGACCAGCAGGATGTCTATCAAATAGATTAACCAAGCATGATAGGTAGGAAAGAGTGTGCAAGGATGGTGAGGGATGAGCGGAGAGGAGGATACAGGAAGCCTTGCCCAACTGTTCATCTCACACAGGAAGCAATACAAATTGCATCCATAGTGTATGCTTCTGCTTTTTTTTTTTTTTTATATATATGAACTGTGTTTTAGAGGGGTGGAAGAGAGCACCAGATGCAATGACTGAGGCTGACTAAGTTGTCTATGAGGTGATATACATTGTACTTGTCTCTCATTTACCAGGAACTTAATGAAAGATTTTCCTTCCTGAACCATAACATTATCCAAGCTGTCCTTGATTTGATGTTACTCTGTTCTTCCTTCTAGACAAAACTGTGTCAGAAAGACAAAGTAGCACAGAGCTTGTCAATATTTGTCACTGAATAAGATTCAGGAAGTCTATTTTCCCCAGAGGCAAAGATTTCTGGCTGTGAGTAATTATGGCCTCTTAACATGTTCTGTCTATTTCTAAGGTATTTTTGGAAGCATATGTTCCATCTCTTCACTGCTCTCAGAGAATATTTGTGTCAAGGCTTCAAACTCCAGTCAGATAATCCTGAGAAAACTACAATAAGATAAAATTTTGAATACCAAATCTTCAAAGCAAGGTGTGATTTGGAATAGGAAAAGTTGAAATCACCAGTTTGACCCTGATTTACCTTGCACCAACTGGCACTGAATTAAAAAAGGCAAATAATATCTGGAAAACAAGTTTCCAACAAATTCATTCTAACAGCAGCATAAGATGAATTTCAAATGTCTTAGCTATCTTTAGAAGAAATTTCTACAGATTTTTGAATATCCTGTATTTGCAGGATCTATCTTTTAGAAATCAAATTGTCAGTGTTTCATGTTTATATAACACATTGTTTTACCTCTCTCATATCTCTTATGAGATCTTAATACATGTGTATATATATGTAGCCCTGAGGAATGTGCTGATTATAATTTGGACCAATACTCTCAAAGATGGCTCTGGCAAATCCAGATTTGCCAACACTGGAATTGACCCCAGCTGTCCTCCCTAATGCTTTCTGCCCTGGCACAGGAACTGTTTAATTTTCTAATCTAGTATTCAAGTTCAATTTATCAGTGAAAATGGAGTTGCTTCTCAGTAAACTGCAGAAATAGATATTTAGGCACAAGTACCTATGCATGCAGGGTGGAAATCTCTCTAAGTGTAGATGAGCTTTGTTGAATGCTTGTCTGACAGAGCTCTGAAAATTAAGCCACATATCTTTGCTACCAATGATTTCCACAGAAGAAGAACATGCAGATCCAAATGCTTGGTAGGGAAGATAGCACTTTTTTTTTTTTTTTTTTTTTTTTTTAAGGAAAAAAGAGGTTTTATTTTTTTTTCTGAAGGCAAAGATGAGATTGATTTTGCTTTGCTTACCAGTAAGGAAACAAATACTACTGGAGAGAGAGATAACTGAGTCATTCCTATTTCTCCTCTGCTTTATTTCATGTTCCTCACTGACAGAGACTTGCAGCATTTGGTTTTGAAACTTATACACAGGAAAGTAGGAAATTAGCAATAAAAACACACTAAAGGTACGGACATCTCAGTCTTTTTGAATTAACTCAGGTAGTTCAGGCTTTTCTTTCAATGATAATTTTTAAATACTGTTGAAACATAATAATATTATTTTACTCATAGAGAGGCCCCAGGACTTTGAAACTGTTACAGCCAAAAATGTCAACCATTACTTCTTTATCTATCATGAATTGTCCAGAAATAACATAATTGTTGACTGCAGTTGGAAGCAATAGTTTTAGCATAGTGCTAAAACTGCGGCAATGCTGAAGTGTAATCTTTAATTTATTAGCTCTAGCCTAAAAAATACTCGACACACAGTATCTGTGAGTTTTCAGGTGTTTCCTATATTCCTATATTAAACAAGCAAAGCTTATTGCTCTTTAGTGTGTTCCACACTCCTTGGAAATAAATGTGGTTGATTCTAGTTTAGCCTGAATAAACAGTGCAATAGGTCACTTCTTGAATTTCAGTTTTCCCTGTTTACTTTAGGGGCAATTAAAACAGTTGGTTTTGGAATTGCTCAAGTAGTAGTTGTTACCTCTTTAAATAAAGTGCCTGTGATGTACATACATTACTATCGTGTCTCAGCATATGTTATAATATCAGAAGATATAATGATAAATGAGACCTGATTACATTGCTTTTCAATGGCATTAATTTACATGTTTGTAGATGTCTGTTGGGACTGGGTTTTATAGCTACTGTAATTTGTAGGCTTTTGACACTGCTTTGGGATAACTTGTCTAATTGGTTTATTCCTCTCGTCAGGATGGAGGATGTTCTGAAGCTGACATCACCACGGACATTATGCTACAAGGGGTTTCTTTGGATTGTTATATGTAGGATTTTTTCCTCTTGTTAGTCTTTTGTACTTGTCATTGAAACTTTGAGCTGTAAACCCCTTTCTCTTTACACAGTAAGAACACGATGGTAAAACAGAAAATGTGTTAAATAAAAATTCATGAAAGGACCACCTATAAGACAAACAGATTGTGGGGAGGATTGCTTCCCCTGATAATTTGAAGGCAGATAACTTTAAAAAGGTACATCAATGATGGAAAAACATGTTAGAAGAACAAAGTGCTCAATAATCTTTTCCAAATGCTTTTTTTTTTTTTTTCTAATGGTAATTTGGTTTCAGAAGTTAAGTTCTGGCATATCTGAGACTGCAATTGTGGTATAGTCTGAGTTGAGGAGTTTTTTAACAGTTACAAAATTCAACAACCAGTGAAGCTATTCTTATATATCTTGTGTAATGAAGATTTCCATTGACTTGAAAAGAAGGCTGCTTGTGTATATACAGAACAGAAGTCCATGGATAATACTAAGTTTTTCTAAATGTAAAAAAACAAACCAAACCAAACCCAACCCCGAAACCAAACAAACAAAAAACCCCCAACGCAACCCAAACCCCAAAAAACATAAAAACCCCACAACAAACAAACCCCAAACCAAAAAAAAACCCAACCAACCAAAAAAACCAAACAACAAGAATCCCATAATAACCCAGCAGAGAAATTTAAGGGTAGATGGTGTATTTATTTAAGGAAGATTATTTAATAATGTGCAACTCATTAGGGAACATACATCTGCTTTTCTTTTTGTGTCTGAGGAGCAAAGAGCTTGCTTTGGAAAAATTGTGAAGGGAATCCTACCTCCCTATGCACTCCCTTTGAAAGGCAATCACTGGGATGTTTCCTTCTTCCTGTAGGGACTGTCTCTTTGGAAGCTGAGTTCATTGTGGAAAATATAACTAGGGTTTCTTTGACAAGTTGAGATTAGAATTTTGCTCTTGCACATTTATTTACATTTGCTATTCAAACTTTTTCTTCACTATGCAATTTCTGTGAAGCAATTCCCTTTAATCTTGCTTCTTCTGCCCCATCTCCTGTGTGATGGAAGTATTAGCTATTGAGTGTTTGTCTCTAGCCTTATTCTACAGGATATAAAACCCAGTCTTTGTCATTGCATAAAATCTTTTTTTCTTCTCCTTAAAGGTAATCAATAGAACATTGCTAAAAAGATGTCAACTGTAGGCATTCTCTAGGTCCTACTGGATATAATTCCTCTTTTGTCTGTACATGTCTAGATCTGTTGTTCTTTCACTGCCACGCAGATAAAAATGGAGGTAGGATTTCGTCCAAAGACAGTAAGAAATGGTAACGGATTGCCTGCAGAAGTGAATATTGATTTAGCAAGATCAGTCACTAGAAAGCCAATGAGAAAAGTATACTAAGAATGCCTTTCATAATACATTTTCTTTTGTTGTCCCATCTATGTTAGTACCAAATAGATTTTATATAACTACAGGGAACTCAGTCATTTCATATGAGCTCTTGAGAAGGGAGTTCATTGCTCTACCAAAATTTAAATGTGGACATAATTTCAGACAAAAGAAGAACTACTGAAGTTTAACTGTGCAGGTGTCTTGGGTGTGTTACGTCTCTTTGAGGATATTTATTTCTGGAAATAAGGGAATATGAGTATGTGTCACATGTCCTAATAACTGAGATAACTTCTTTGCTCTAATAATATTTAATGTCTTCAAAGAAATGCTTATTTTCACATTTCTTCCAGTATTAATTCCAACCCAGAGGGAATGGATTATTCAGTTATGCGAGGGTTACACACTGGAAAGTTAAAAGGAAGTTTTATATATAAAACATATACAGAAGTTCTGACATTAACAGAATTAAATAATCTGAATTCAGAGTTTATGCATTCTTACTTCACATCTTCTTAGTAAGTGTCTAGTTTATGAAAAAGGTCATGAAAGAGAACATGAGAGATTCACACATTATGCTGGTCATGTGAAATATGTGCTATGTAATTAGAGTAATATCAATACATTGAGTCCATTCACTTAAATGAGAGATTATCTGATCCCTTATGACTTGCAAAAATCTGTAATTGAAAAATGTAATACAGTAAGGATATCTTCAGAACACTTGTATGTATCTTGTTTTAAAACAACATGTTGTCTTCTCCTGTGCTGGTGCGTAAACTGACCCGCAGTGATGTTTAAAGGATATAAGAGCTATATACACATTCTTTATCTCTAAAAGTGGTTTTGGGGATGGCTCTGAACTGGCAGGAAATATTCCCAATAAAAAAATAGTCAGAGTAGACCAGAAAGGAGAATTTTCCTCAAGGTCTATTTATCCACAGTATGGCTAAACCCATTGCCCTGTACCAGACTCCCATTATTACCTAGTGGAAACATAGCTAGATTACTTCAATAATGGTCATCTGTAACGCAGAATGAATTTCTGGAAGTACATCTCAGCCCATCCTGGGAATTAGGAAATAATGCTAGGGAAGATCTCCTAGGAGTACTCTGCCAGGCACAACACATCTAAAATTATTGTACAAATCATAATAAAAATACAAGAACCTGATAAAACACATGAATCAAAAATGATTACTTATAAACAGTAACTTGCAGAAAACTTCTATGTCTACAGCTTTCCAGTTTAAGAAATAGGTAAAGATCCCCTCTATCTACTCATTATGAAGTCAGAAAAAAAAGTGAAAAAATAAATTAAATTAATTCCTTCTTCTGGTATCTCTGTTTCACAATGGTAAAACCCAGTGTTTACTGTTTTTCACTGCAAAACATCTCCTTCCAGTGGTGTTGCTGAGAGAAGAGAGCTGTTTTTCTCATATAGCCAACCCACTATAGAAAAATGACACAGGATCAAGCCTTCTTTCAACTTTGGTTTTCCAAGAATTTCATTCTGAAATGGACCCTTTTCTCTGCTTGAACACAGTCTGTACTGTCATGTTTATTTTCTTTTAAAAAAGCTGGATGGTTTGAGTAGTCAAAGCATCCAAAAAAAGATAATTTAGTCTGGGGAGCCAAATCATACAGACTGTGTTTATTTAGCCTCTCCAGTGAACAGAAAGTGGCTTCCAGGAGGTAAGCTTTTCTGAAACAGCACAATTAGTGCATGAAAACTTGGCTTTGAACCATGTCTCAGGGTTAGAAGTAGTATTAACTGCTAAGTGTTTATCTGCACTCTGTCTGTTTGGAATAGGAAGACAAAATGCCAGCTGCTTCTTCATTTGCCTATTCCTTTCCTGTACAAGGGTGTAGCAGATATATCAGTTAATAGTATAGTTAGTAAGGAGTCAAAAGCTCAGGCCATTTTAGAGAATTAACTGATGATAAAGTTATGAAAGGGACAATATATTAGCCATTCAAACCACTTGAGTGGAGTCTGTATTTACTAAAGAAACGGAGAAAGTGGAAGACAACTCTACACAGGCACAGTGATGTTCAGCCAGCCTACATTACTGAGACTCTGCCTTAAATGAGCATCACTCATCTAACAATCAGTCCTCACCTACCTCAGGCGTAAACATGATTCCTTCCCTATTGCTGTGGAGAATTAATAATAGACATTGTAAAAACCTTAACTGGCTTCACTGGGAGACACAAAGGATTTGTTTCAGTTGGTTACACACAGAAATCTAGTGCCAGTTGGTATATAGGGCCACTTCATGAGGAGAAGGTTTGATTCTGGCTGATAGCCTCATACGAGTGTCCCAGATACTATAGGGCACCTCACATGTGTATCCCTAGGCAAACAAATCAAGTACACATCTGAAAAATCCCAACCCAACCTATGCTTGATTTATTTTCAAAACTCTGTATTTAGACCTCTTGCTAGAAATTATCAGACTTTTGGGTACTGACTACCTACAGCTGTTTATGAAGATGGTGTGGACATATTAAGTACTAATGTGAGGGTTTTTTAGAAGTCCCTATGAAAGCACTTAGATAAATTACCAAAGAGAATCCAGGTTGCTTCAGATAATTATCAACTATACCTACTTTATTTTATTAATCTCCAAACTAAGATAGAACCCCCAAACTATTCATAAAAATACCGATGTTGTATTAATTCAACCAAGCTGGAAACCATAACTCAAAGCCACTAATGATTAAACAAGGAACATAAATACTGTTGTCTTTTAATGAGTTTTTAGTCTCCATTTCAAAGCTCATTCTTGCTTCCTGGGATCTGAACAGACTAAGCAAGCATTTTTCAAAAATCAGACTCTAAAGAGCAAAATTCAGCTATCTTACCCCATTTACCTCAATAAGCTGTGTTTGTTGCTTCTTCTATTGCTACCTCTTTACAATCTGTCCTTTAAGCACAATCTTTGCTTTGATGAGGTGCAAATTTTAAAGTCTAGTGGGACAACTTAAATGCTAATATTATTAAGCATGGACAATTTTTCCTTCTTTTCATTCAGCCTCCCCCACAAGGATATTAAACATGAAAAGCTATGTTAATGTAATGTAAAGTGGTATAACTTGCCTGAGAAAGTTAGAAAAAGCTGTCTATTTTTCATACCAACATTAAGTCTGCTGAACTGAAAAACCTGTCTGTTTTATAGCAACATAAACATACCTATGTTTTTCATACAAAATCTTTTTTTTTTTCTAGCAAAACAAAATGAAAATATAAATAGTATAAACCCACAGCACACCATAAACAGTTCTGGAAAACTGTAGCTGTCCTTTACCAGGCTTCAAGGGATTGATGATCTCTCCCATTTCTCAGGTGCATGTTCACTGCTAAAATCTCGAGGAATAATAAAAAGAACTGAATAATGCTGAGGACTGGTTAAAATATTTTCTAGATTACTACCAAAATTCTTACTGAAATATTGAATAAACTTCTAACTGAAATTTTTTATGAAAAAAAAATCTATTTCTTAAAAAAATTATTTCTATCCTAGCTGTCATGTCTAGAGTCAAAATACTTCAATAAAAAACATTTTTTATTTATTTTTTTCCCCAGTGAAATATGTTACTGGTTCCTCATGGAAGCTGTATTTCAGAAGCATTATTCTGGTTTTCTGCTTTGTAGGCAAAAATATCTAGTCAGATTATGTTGCAGTAGTAACTGTGCTGAAATCTGTGCTTCTCCCATCAAAATGGAATACTGTATAATGGAATCTAAACAGACATCTTAGTCTATAAAGATATAGAGGCTGTAGAACATGAATATTATGGAGTATCATGATGAGATTTTGAATAAAAATATTTATGTGTTTAAGATAAATGTACATGTTTTGGGATAAACTATGATAAATGTTGTTTTAAAAGTTTTCATGTTATGAAGCTCACTTTTGCTCATAAAAAAAAGACGTAATGTCTTTAAACATCTGTTTCCCTACATCTTTTCAGAATTTGACAGTAGGACAGGGTACCCTGGTGGGAAAATGTGAAATTCTCATTTCCAAGAAAGGAAGCTCCATTTTCTAGCTTTGCAGAAGAATGTGATAATAGACTTTAAAATCAGTGTCTGTGTATAAAAACTTGTTACTGATCCAGCACTGATTTTTCCATAGCTTTGGCCTCTAGCCCAGTTGCTTCAGAGAAAAAATGTCAAATCTGTAAAGAGAGGGAGGAAACATTTTCATGGCAATTTGATGTAACAACAACAACAACAAGAATCAGTTTGAAGCAATTTGAGGATTAAGAATGTTGAAATAAAGCTTGTGTTTGATGGGACATCAGGAGCAGAACAGATGAGGTAGTAAAGATACGCAAGAAATTAATACATTTCAGTTAAATATTTTGCTCTGCAATGCATATGTGTTTATCTCTGTGTGAACATGAACATTGTCCCGTATCCAGCTCTGTTTTAAAGCTACAACATCTTTAATTCTAATTTTTTTGTTTATGTAAGCATTTAATCACTGGTTTGAATGAACTCATCATGAGATAGTCTAAAATAAAGAATACTCCTTTACAAGACCCTGGTTAGAGGTAAATTTGCTCTTCCAATATTACTCCAATTAGGATTTAAGTCTATTTTAAATTTGGAGGAACATTTTCTAACTGCAGAATTAATTGATTTCTATTAGTTTTGGATAAAATTTAGAAAGAATATTTTGAAATAAAAGAAAAGAAAAATATTAAATTACATGGTGACGGTTGTATTATGTAAGCTTTAGGCAATGAAATAAATTCTGACTCATCGAAAAATGGCTGACGATCGACACTTGACATTACACTCTCTGCTTAACAAAAGGTTCCCCGAAACCTATGTGTTGAAATCATTAATTATAGACTGAGACGGCCCACCAGTAAGGATTTCTACAGGTCAGTTTTAGGATCCATGCACATAATCTTAGTAATTTTTGTAGAAATTAATAGTTTCAGATGTTACTGCATGCACTTTGACATAAACCAGGATGTTGTCAGAGCACTTGGCATGGCTCAGAAACATGTGGTGTATGCAGGCACATTTATTACTCCTTTGCAATCAGGGTGGTTAGGAATGACTAAGAATTTTTTAATCAATAAGTAATTTTTTATTCATCATTCAAAAGGTAAATAACCCTGAATTATAAAAATCTTTTCACAAGTAGCAGAAATTTATTTTCCCAGAGCCAGTACCAAATGACACCTAAAATACAATAGCCTAGCAGGATTATGACCTCAGAAGTATCTGTGCACTAACAAATTCATGAAGCCTTTTTTTTCTATTCAGCATACACAAAGATGTTCATATACAACAGTGAAGCGTGCTAATTAAGCACACTTCATTTTTATATATATAAAATTCACAAATGGCAAAAGATAAATTTTATTATGTGCATATAGGCATAACCTCTGTGAAGTGTTTATTAAGCATTCACAAATGATTTATGAAAGGAAGCCTAATATAAAATCAGTGATCAAATTATTTCATTCATATATGTAACTGTTTTCCTGTTAAACTGTGTAAATCCCCCAAATGATTTATAAGTGTAATAAAGAAAAGATTATAAAGAACCAACACT
The DNA here is from genome assembly GCA_013399075.1 of Chloroceryle aenea. Taxonomy (NCBI): domain Eukaryota; kingdom Metazoa; phylum Chordata; class Aves; order Coraciiformes; family Cerylidae; genus Chloroceryle; species Chloroceryle aenea. Next base: position 33,800 of record VWZY01000395.1, on the reverse strand, counting down.
TCCCAGGTAAGTGAACAGTGTGTGTTTTTGCAGATAGAAGGTCCTGTACTTTACATTTCCTGAATGGCTCCAATAGCATACTTGCACAACCATTTTACTAAAAAAATAAAAAATATAATGAAGCCTGGGAAAATCCCTCTTTTGAAGGAATTAATATTGTCAAGAACAGTATACATGTTTTTCACCTGTAGTCTGTTCAAGGAACAGAACCATTCAGGACCAAACCTCTTCAGAAGTAGCAAAAATGCCAACGTTAGCACAGGATCAGCACTGTTTGAAGAAGCTCACAAATCTAATCTTGGTTTGACCATTTGATCTTCACACGTTGTATTTCAGGCAGTCATACTGGATTATAGTCAAACCTCAAACTAAACTTTCCAGAAAATCAGAGGACTTCTAATATTATAAGCTTGCTTCAATCAGAGGAAAAGCTTCACACATCTGTAGCTAACCTGAGTGGTCTGCAACTGCCAGTTGAAGATATACAGAGGAAAGCTTGGCTTTAGTGTGACATCACCTTCATTCTCTATTCATGAAGCATGTGTGCACTATCAGGCATTGTATTGCCTGCTGAGATTGTAATTCAACTTGAAAGGGAATGCAGTAGAGTGATAAAATACTAAACCAGATTATTGATAATGCAAGCGCATAAATGAGTAAGAATGTTGGATTGTGATTTGTGAAATAAAGATTAGAGCTCAATTTGTGTGTCCTTTATCATTTAATCAGGCTCATCCTGACTATCCTGAAACTAGATTCATATCCTTATCCCACTATTGTAGTTAATAGTCCAGATGTTTTACCTATTTTACAGTCTTACATGTCTTGGATTAATTTTATTTTCATGTATTATGGTTTCATACAGGTGAGATGCTTTTTAGCAGATTATGTTACTTCCACTGCATGATATGCTTTCAAGAGTGGGGAAGAAGAAGAATTAGTACCTTGAAGGGTTGCATCGATGCATGCTGTGCTTCTGAAAACCCGTGACATTGCTTGTTCTGCCAAGATTTAAGTTGCTCTGTATCAATAAGGATTAAGAGATTTGTTCATGGTATCACACTTATGCTTTAGAATTACATTCAGTATCAGAAGTAAGTATGGAACTAGTAAAAGATTGGCTGCTTAGAATATATTTTTAAAAATTTTATTTTAATATAATCAGAAAATCAGAAGAGCTTGAATTGGAAGGGACATTTAAAAATCACCTAGTCCAGCTCACCTGCCGTGGACAGGGACATCTTTCACTAGATCAGGTTGCTCAAAGCCCTGTCCAACTTGACCTTCAGTGTTTCCAGGGATGGGGCATCTACTACCTATCTGGTCAACCTGCTCCAATGTCTCACCACCCACATCACAGAAAAAAAAATCTTATATTCAACCTAAGAATACCCTCTTGCAGCTTAGAACTGTTGCCCTTTGTCCTGTCACTACAGCCCTTCATAAAAAGCCTTCATCTTTCCTAAAACCCCCTTTTCTAAACTGAAAGGCTGCAGTAAGATCTTCCCACAGCCTTCTCTTCTTCAGAAGGAACCACCCCAACTCTCTCAGCCTGTCCTCATAGGAGACGTGTTCCAGCCCCATGACCATTTTTGTGGCCCTCCTCTGGACCTGCTCTAACAAGTCCATATCTTTTCCTAGGGAGCCCAGAACTGCATACAGTACTGCAGATGGAGTCCCATGGAAGCAGAGGGAGAATTACCTCTCTTGACCATGCTTCTTTTTATGCAGCCCACAATGCAGTTGACATTCTGGGCACATTGTAAGTTCATGTCCACTTTTTTATCCAGCATTGTCCACAAGATATTCCTTGCAGGGCTACTCTTAATCCATTGATTCCCCATCCTGTACAAATACCAAAGGTTGTCTTAATGCAGGTGCAGGACCATGCATTTGGTGTTGTTGAATGTAGTGAATTTCACACAGGCACAATTCTCAAGTTTGTCCAGGTCCCTCTGGATGGCATCCCTTTCCTCTAACAAATCAGCTGCACCATTCAGCTTTGTATCATCTGCAAACTTTCTGAGGATGCACTCAATTCCATTGTCCTATCATTGATGAAGATATGAAATAGTATTTGTGCCAGTATGAAACCTTGAAGGACATCATTCATTACTGGTCTCAATTTGGATATTGAGCCACTGATGGTAAATCTTTAGACATGGCCATCCACCTATTTCCTTACCCATGTAACAGTCCATCATTCAAACCCACATCTCTCCAATTTAGTGCCATCATACTGGTGATTAGGAAGAAGTTCTTTACTATGAGGGTGGTGGAACACTGCAACAGGTTGCCCAGAGAGGTTTTGGAGGCCCTATCCATGGATACATTCAAGGTCAGGATTGATGAGGCTTTGAGAAACCTGCCCTAGTTGAGGATGTCCCTGCTTTCTGCAGGCAGATTGGTCTAGATGACCTTTGGAGGTCCCTTCCAACTCAGAGCATTCTATGATTCTACGATATCAATGGTCTTACAGATATCTATGCAGATGTCATATATAGCTGTCCCCTTGTCCAATGATGCAATCGCTCCATCATTAAAGGTCACTAGACAAGTCAGACATGATTTGCACTTGGTGAAGCCATGCTGTCTGTCTCTAATCATATCCCTGTTGTTCATATGTCTTCCAGAAGGATGTGCTCCTTGATCTTGCTGGTCACAGAGGTGAGGCTGACTGAGTGGTAGTTCCCAGGGCCCTTTTATATGGTATGATGTTTCCCTTTAGCCAGTCACTGGGGTCTTTGTCCATCATGACTTTTCAAATATGATGGAAAATGTCTTGACAACTACATCAGCCAGTTCTCTCAGGACCTTGGTGTGCACCTCATCAAGTCCCATGAAGTTATGTATATTCAGGTCCCTCAGGTGATCTTGAACCTAGTCTTCTTCTACAATGGGAAATAATATAACAACCATCTTCTAAGTAAAACAGCAGGTCTAACTTGCCTTAAATATCATGCCTGTAGTCAATATTATTCATATTAATCCTTCTCAAATTTTATTCTATATAAAACAGGCAGCTAGACTTCTAGTAGTGAATTTAGTTAATGAAGTCTTATAAGTTGCAGTTCTGTCATAGATTTAGATATAGACTGCAGCAGGTCTTTGTCCTTAGTGTTGTCTGTGCACTCCTATCTTATTAGATACTTCAGCAGCTACAAATGATATCTATTTACCATAACACTACTTCTTTTACCTCTTATGAAGGTTACACCAAAAAAGTTGGTGTTATGACTTTAACTTAAATTGCAGTAAAACACAACAGATGTTCTGTGAATGTATAACATGAGAAATAAAACTCTCTGTGCTCCCTAAACTCATCTTTGCATTTTTAAAATGTGAGGGAATCAATATCATTCAAATCCTATGTAAGAAAAATAGAGGAAGCATTAGAACACTAGGAGAGAAGGAGAATAGAGAAGGATGCATGTGACACATACAATTGCAAGTATCACAAATTCCTTTCATTCCCCCCCCAAAAAAAAAAAGTGAGAAAATTCACCAGTAGTCAGCTAATTTGAAAGTAAGAAACTTTTTTTTTTTTTTTCCTAAATTGCAGATTGCAAGACTTATTGACTAAATTCAGTGTCAGAAGCAGAGAATAGCATCACTCAAAATCTCTTTTCCGGAAAGCGTCCCTTTTGAAGAAAAGACTTAAACATGTGCTTAATGAGATGAAGGCAGATGCTTAAAGATAAATTTTTGTGCATGCCTGAATCAGGGCCTACAAAATTATAAGGCAACAGGCTGGAAATATAAGCTGTTGAAATCCTATCCTTTCCATCTGGAGATGGAAATACTTGTCATATGTTCCATACTAGAGATACGGGATGTTTATCTGCCTGCTGAGAAACACAGCTATGCAAAAAAAATTCTTACAGATAACAGATATGCCAAATTTTGCTTTTTGTTTTTGTTTTGCTTCAAAGATGTCCAAGAGCAGTTTGAGAAATTAAAATACAATCCATATGATTTTTTTTTCTCAATGATTAAATTTGATCTGCAAATTGCTACAATATTTTGATTCAAACACCCCGTTAGTGAAGTCCATAAAATATGTAGAATTCTTCTCTGACTTGACTGAGTAGAAAAATATGGTAAGAAACAATCCACAAAAATATTGTAAATAGCACAAAGAGAGCTAGCATTTGAAATTCATTTTCAGCAAATATTTTTAGAAGAATCAGTTTGCAGGAGTACTCATATTAGCTTTCAGATGTTTGCAGGAAATGTGTCAGGTGTGATAGAAACTAGGTAGGTTTCAACCTACCTGTATTTGTAAAGGGTTATATAGCTCCATTTAGTGCTGTTTATATTTTCACTATGATTAATTTATTAACAATGACAGTGTACTTCTTATAATCATGATCTACTAAGTGTGCTTACTGCTTTAATAAAGGAATCTGGAATCCATAAAGGTATCAGGTGCATGTCATCTTTTCCTCATTTTAATGTTAAGGACCCTTGACCTTTTGTGTTATTTACACACAGTATCTGCATGGTGAAGTTGGAACCCTCTACAGTATTTCATTATATCTATGTCATATCTTGCAGAATAATTTAAGCTATCATTCTTCTAGCTCTTAACCCTCCCTTCTCAAGTCTTCTGAAAAACATCCTTGCCATTTCTCTGAAATCTACCGGTGAAAGGTTAACTCAGAGGAATCCCATTTATTATCTATTAAATGCAATAGGGAGTTTTTCTCACTGCATTTGCCTTTTAAGAATGTTTCCCACTATATCTTACATTGTACTTAGGCACTTACAATCTTAAATCTTTATCACATCTCTGTGAACTCAGCAATTTCTTTTAGTGCAGAAAATTACCAATGATTTACTTAAACTGGAGACATTAGTCTTTTTCTCTTCATAATTAATTAGGTCCAGAGAGATTTAAATTATTTCTTTTCCTTTTGTTGTATTTTTCCACAGGTTTCTCATTTTCTGTATTTCCTGTCTTCTCTATACTTATTTGAGCAAGTTGACACACAGACTTTTACAGAAATACAAACTGCCTGAGAGAAGCCATTCTCATGTTTGAAGGAAGTCTGGTATTGTCTGACCTATGAGCTCACTATTGGACTTTGAGACCATCTCAGGTAATGCTATTGTTCACTGAAGCAAATCCAGCTCTTGTAAATTACTCATTGTCATATGTTTTCTCTTCCCGTTCAAGGACTACTTCATAGGCTGAATGGCTAGTAGAGAAAAGAGGATAGTGTGCATGTAATAAATCTATTTTATAGCAAAATATACTAGGACCGTGTGGTTTGTAGGCTTGCCATTTATGCAGAATAATAATACCGTGTGATCAAGCACATAAGTATAAATAACGGCAGTTGTATGTAAGAGTCCTGTAAAGGGCATAAGAGAAATCCTCCCACTTTTATGGGGTAGAAAGGGCTGAGAACTTAATGCAGGGCAAATACAGTAAGTTGCTTATTTTTGACTTTTTTTAGATCACCCTGTGTTCAAAGAAAGGCAGTGTTTCTTCATGGCTGGTAATAAAAAAGGGGAGAACTTCTCATAAATCAAGGCTGTGCGGCAGAGTTGGTGAGGCAATAAGACAAAGGAGAGTGGGCGGTGAGGTTACCATGTGAAAAGTAAATAAGGACACGCTGTATGCTATTTTTTTTTTCCTTTAAAAATTATTGGCTTGATACCATTTTTCTTTATCTGCCTTGACTATTAAGATTACAAGTCTTTCAAGAGGTTCTACTGGTTTTATATTATGTAGTCCACAGTCCAGTAAAGCCAAACTGAGATCCATCAGTGCTATCAAATTAAACTATAGGTTATAAATATATGCCTGCATACACACATACACATAAGTACATTCCTTATTTTTATGGAAATTAGTGAATGTGTGCTTTTAGTATGCACCAACAAGTCAGAAAATGTCCCTTTATTGGAAGAAAAAAAACAAACAACCAAAATATTAAGGGGTTAGCCCTACTATTCACATAATTTCTCCCTGCAAGCTATCAGTGATTCTTAATCTCTGTTGCTTTAGATTTCAGGTCACACCATGTACCACAACTTAACACTAGCTTTTACCTTCTCACTGTCTTCTTTCAGTTTCTACACCTGAGGGAAACTGCAGATTTCATGCCATTCTTGACAATAAAAACATGGGAAATAAAATTACTAGATCTGTTTGTTCAGGTTTGGTAAGTGTTAGATAATATACTGCAACAATCATGATTTTCTATTCAACAGGAAGACATCAATTACAGTAATGTTATTTTCCCCTGATATGGTAAAGCATTATGTGACAGCAATTAAGTTAATCTCCTACAATGATGAGGTTCTGTGCTATAGTAAATCCCACATGAGAATGACCATAAGACTCCATGTCATGTATTTTCATGTCATTAAGATAGCCACCCTAGTTCCCTATTGAGTCATAGGGTTTCTCAGATTAATTTGTAAAAGCAGAACAGGAAGCTAACAAATTGTAACTGTGTTGAAAACATGTAGAAAACAACAAATGTAATTGCCACAGAGATACAGACAACCTACAAGAGGATTTGGGTTTACAGTTCCATATGCCAGTCATTATGCAGGTTCACAATAATAACCCAGATATCCCTTTAATTGTAAGCCCTTACCTTAGGATAACAAACTGAACCTATTCGGCAAAAGACAGACAGGACTACCTAACCACTGTTTGTTACCGTTTTCACATATTTTTGGTTGTGTATGCCTCATCCCTTTCCTTTATTCTTCTGGTGTGTATATGTTCTGGTTAAATACATTCTTAAAATTAAGTGGAATGAAACTGAAAGCAGAAATGCATGCTCATCTCAGTAGTAGGAGCTCCTTATGATGTCCAGTGGCAACAGATACAAACAGTGACCTCACTGGGTGGTCAGGGTGAATCTCTGTCTTGATGAATCATAATGGGAATTTAGGAAATATACCTGCATCACATGCAAACTCTCACCTGTAGCAACCTACAGATACAGCTGAATTCTCTCCTACTTTACAGCTTAATTCAGTTATCGGAACATAAGCATCTAGGGCCATTTAAGTTATTTCAAATTAACCTGATTGTCCAGCTGACAGTCCAGAAAGAGAAAAATATCCCTTGATTTAAAAATCAGGTAACAATTCATACAATCTGCATTTTTTTGGTTTAGCTTTCTTGTACATTTTATCAGAACTCAGCTCCTTAAGACACTTTATTTTGCTTTAATTTGCACTTTTTTGCTATCCTTAGTATCCTTTTTTGCTATCCTTTCCCATCCCTTTTACTATTTTATTCATGTATGCTCTAGTTTAATTCCACCATAATAAAATTTCCATTTCTTTTATGCATTTCTATAAACAGGCTTAATAAAGAATGGAATGAAGGAATTCTCACCTTTTCTGATAACTTAATGTTGTATAGGTATGAAAACTCTTATCCATGTTCTAAGCAGCAAAGTAATTGAGCACGTCCTCTGTAGACTTCCACATGTACAGTCATGAAGAAGAGACTCTCCTTTTACAAGGTCTAGTAGAAGAAACAGAAAGAGACCTATGTGAAGCTAAGGAGTGAGGGTTTCTTTAATGTTATATTCCAAGTTATGCTCGGAGAAACTGTATCCTTTGATGTCCTCAGATATGGAATACATAGTTTTAATATAAGACTACAGCTAACAGAGGCAGCCCACAGATGCTGCAGGCTGCCAAGAAGAAGGTGAAGAACAGGGTGTTAAAGGACCTCAAGTGAAATTGTGCTGCTGTAATAGTCTGACACATGGTGATAACATGCAACAGGGCAGTTTCCTCAGTAGATGTTGGAGCAGATGTCTCTGCAAGGGTAGAGTCTTCAGCACAGGCTGAGCCTCAGGCAGTAGATACAGTCTTACAAGTCCCAGGCTGCAGGGAGTGCCTGGGACCTCTCTCTGCGGCAAAGAGAAAAGCACCTCTGTCCTTCAGAACGTGAGCTGTCTTGGAGGAGCTGTGCTGTCAAGTGGAGGAACCAAGGGAAGTAAAGAGCAACACAGAAGATGACACAAAGATAAATAGGATATTCTCTGATATTCATCAGCTTGAAAAACCTCATTCCCCATCTGTGGAATAGAAACAGACAGTGTCTAACCCACCATCAGTGTAAGTAAAAATTCTGGAATTCTGTGTGTTTGATATAAAGAAGACTAATGGTGTCCTGGGTTGCATTAGAGTGTTGCCAGCAGGTCAAGGGAGGTGATCTTTCCCCTCTACTCAGCATTGGTGCAGCCACAGTTTTGTGTCCAGCTTTGGGCTGATCAGTACAACAGAGAGATGGATGTAACACAGAGAGCCCAATGAAGGTGGTTAAGGGACTGGAGCATCTCTCATATGAAGAAAGGCTGAGATTGCTGGGACTGTTTGGCTTAAAGAGAAGGATTATTGGGCATCTTATCAACATGCATAAATACCTGAAAGTAGGTTGCAAAAACAGAGACGGGTCCTGTTCATTGATACCCAATAACAGGACCAGAGACAATGAGTGTAAACTGGAACACTGGAGGTTCCATCTGAACATTAGGAAGCCCTTTTCCACTGTGAGGATGACTGAGCACTGGCACAGGTTGCCCAGGGAGGTTTCTTAGTCTTCATCCTTGGAAATCTTCAAAAACAATGTGAACACCATCCTAGCAACCAGCTCTAGGTAACCTTGTTTGAGAAGGCATGTTGGAACAGATGACCTCCAGAGACCTCAACCATTCTGTGTTATAGCTCAGAAATATCTTGACCTGAAGATGGATTCAATAAAGTCCCTAACCTTGTGTCTTCTACTTTTAAACATGTATGGGATTTTACTGTGCACTACAGGTACAAAACAATATCTTCCTCAAACTAATACCTTTAGGGTACACTTGGCTACATTTTTCATTATCAATTGTATAAATTTCAGTTTAAAGAAAATTTTCAAGATTATGAGGTGTTAGAATGTGGCAAGGGTAGCCATTCATTTTTGTTAATGAACATTTCTACATGTAAGCACTGTAAACTTACTCCAAACTCTGTCCTTTACAGATGCAATTATTTAGGGTGTAAACTGAATGTGATCAAGGAAGCCATGAATAAGTGGATTTATGACACACAGAAACAATTCTTTTATGTTCTTTATTATACTTAAAAGTAGTGAAGAAGAGTCAGTATATCTGGTCAATACAGTGAAACTGTATTTTTTACCTAGTCTCTGTCCTGCTTCTTACTCAGTTTCTGTCTTTATCTTGAAATGATTCACAGATTTAAATAATACATGACAGTGGTGGAAAATGTTATAAATTACCAAAGATACTAGCACAGCTAAAATAATCTGAGAAATTCAGACTGACACTTTTGTCTGGTCTGCCCATGAAAAAGTTAGAACCAAGACACGGATGTCAGGCTGTCAGGGAGAAGCATGGCCTGTGTATCTCACCATATACTTCTGAAATGAACCCCTGCATTTATATCAGAAATATTCCTAAATAATTATTGATAATGATGAAATGCCATCAATAATGTAGATTTTCAGAAAGCTTATCTTTCTTACTGGTTTCATGTGTCTGCTATTTCAGCAATTGTGGTTCTGTGTATAAGAACATAGTAAATGTCCCAAGTATTTCCGGTTACCTTTGTCTCCTTTCTCAGTGCCTGTACCTTCCAACCTTCCACCACTCCGACTTCAGCCCCTGTTGGTTTGCCTTGCTCACAGCCACTTGAAATTTTGCTGCAAACACAATTTTCCTATCTCATTGCTTTGGTCATCTTCCTGCTCAGCTTTGCTCGTTTATGGTGTCAAATTAAGTTTCTTGTTTTAATTTTAGAAGCTTTCTGTGACCTTTCCCATTTTCTATAATGTCCTTACTCCTGTCTCTTATCTCTACTTCACTCACTGTTTTTTTGAGTAAGCACATTTCCCCTAGTGCTAAGTGATTTGGTTTGGTTTTTTTTTTTGTGGTTTGGGTTCTTTTGTTTGTTTGGTTGTTTTTTTGTTGTTGTTGTTCGGTTGGTTTCTTTCCAAAAAATGTACAAAAGTTATGGAAAATGAGATGGCTGTTGTTGTCATAGTACGATAATTATAACTGTTTCATTGCCTTCTTGTACTCCACCATTTGTCTGTATTTCCTTGTTATCCCACCTCATCAGAACACTGACTACTGTTTAATTCTTTGTTTGTAGACCACCTTTTGCAGTTGAACTATTTTTCAAAACTAGGCTTCCTAAGAACTGTAGTATGCAAAAGTAACTTATAATGGGACAGGAAAAAAAAAAAAAAAAAAAAAGATGAAATCTTGCTCCAAAAGCTTGCAATCTAAGCCTAAAACAAGAAACAGCAGATGGATACTGACAGACAGATGGTATTGAGCAAAAAATAATATAAAAAATTACCAATAATACAAATAACACAAACACAGAGAATATACAAATAAATAATGCTCACATATATATGTATAAATAATAATGTTAAATAGGGAAAATAGACATATCTGGAAGGCAAGCATTTACAAATTGAAAATTAGTACACAAAGATATTATGATTCGGGCTTTTATCAACTAGTTTTAGATTTAAAATTTTAGATGTCTTGCCTATGTCAGAATCTAGGCTTCCTTAGAAAATAATCTATTTTGAGGAATGTAGTCATATTGCCTGAATTTGGGTCTTCATTTAAGGTGTCTATGCTACAAAGTAAGTCTTTCTAAACTTTATTACAGAAAAGAGGAGAAGCACTTCCAGTGGGCAATTCCTACAATACTAGGATGGCATATACCCATCATTATGGGAATCTATACAGGAAATTTACATAAATCTTCTAACTTTGAAGTCAGATGAGGAAAATGCAGATGTGAATAAATTGGAGCAGAGATATTAAACCTGTGAAATGACTGAAAATCAAACCTAGAATTCACATCTTCCAACTAATCACTGTAGTTCTGAAACTGCTTTACTAGGAAGCAACTACCGAGTAATAATAAGGCAGATTTCATGGATCTTACAAGGAAGGACCTTGAAGACCCTGTTTTAGTTTTAAAACAGACTTTAATTAGAAATTATCCTTGAATTGCAGTCAAGCTCAGCAAATTAGTCTGTCCCAGACTTCACTTAAAGATTAATAAATCATCTTCCTTGAAAATCTAACATATATTTTTTTAGTAACTTCTACAAGTTTTGATAATAGCCTTTGATACATATTTCAAAGTTTAATATGTTTAGATCTTTGAAGGGGTGTTACATTGTCCTTTCTATTTTATCTTCTTGTAACTGAGGTCTAAACTGTGGGTGTAGAGAACTTCAATTGATAATGCAACATATAATATCACTATTTCTGCAGTCAACATTTGAACTACTGGATCAATGTCCTGCCAAGTGCACATATACAAAGCTCCAAATGATCAGAGTGTATATTTACAAATATACAAACAAATATCAGGAATAAATTGGAATTAAAATGCAGCCAATTAGGCCATCAAACCAAATCTCACTTCTATTCAGCTTTTTATCAATGTGAAGCAAAACAAGACATTGTGAAAAACAACAGGAAAGCTGCTGCAGAAACTAAACAAAAAAAGAAAAGAGAAGAAAAGAGATAGAGATTAAGATGTTTTTTAAAATAATAGCTTTCATTCTATCATCTTAACAGTTCTATATTATTTCCCATTTTTATAACATCCATGTTTTACACTGTAGAATTTGACATTTTACCCTAGGAAAGGGAGAAAAGAAATGTACCAGTTATTGGATATGCTTATGGGCAGTTACTGATGTCATGTACAAAGCTATCATTGTGGTCAATGCATTTGTCAGTGCATTCCTCTTCTACCCCCTCATTATCCTGGAAATTTTCATTTAGTGAAGAAAGAATGCAAACACTTGTTGGTCTCTGTGGCTAAGTCAACAAAGTGCTTTTGCACACACAGGTGCGAGTGGGGCATAACACACTGAAATGCGGGTGATCTGAACCCCAGGACTTGTTTTGGTGCTGTACAGAGAGTGACTAGGGTCTCTCAGGAGTAGGACTTCTATCCGTCCATAGTACTCTATGTTGATATACCGCAAGCTGTCCATGGAGTGACATGTTTGTCAGCTCCAGAACCTGTGCAGTTTAAAGTAACAGACTTATAGCTGCACTTTTAAGTGGGACTTTTTCTCAGATGGAAAGCAAAAGCTTGACTTATTGATGTGAAAGTCCTATAGATACAGTAGTGTACATAGATATCTGAGTAAGCTTGGCTTATGGGGAAAGATAATATCCTATGGAATGATAAATTCACAAGGAGCCAAGGAAAAGTTATTATCAGTGTCAATCTCCAAACCTTTATCATTTTGGATGTGGAATACAGACTTCTGGAGGAACTGCAGGAAAAAAAATCAGCTACTAACCTAAAGGCTGAAATGCAGGATACTCAAAAATGGTTGTATGCTCAACAGCATTCTGACGTGTTTTAAAAGGATTCAGGATTCAGAATTCTCTGAATGTTGGACAATCCAAGTGACATAACATCACTACTTATTGTCATTTTATAGAGAGTTCTACATATGAATTTCAATAGACATGTGTTAACATATTTAGGTATAGCTGTTATGTTGCCAAAGACTATATGTGTAAATATGTAACACCAAGAAAAGGAAAAAAGCTGAAGGAGTAATAACTTTTTAAAAATTTACCACAATCTTCAGAAATGTTTATTTCTCTCATATAACTTGCAAGAAATTCTGTCTTCATTCAGTTTTTATTTTATAAAGAAAAGTGTAATTGTTCTCTTTTTGTTTCAGGCTTCTATTTCTAATCTTGTCATAGGCTTGTAGTTGAAATAAATCTATTTTAATGTTTAATAAAAGTCCTTAATTCCCCATATTGGTATTTTTCCCCAGAACTGATTGGAAACCATTAATAAGTTTTCAAAAGGTTTTCTATGCTCTGTGGATATGTAAAATCTTGGTAAAATAAGCCCCCAAAAAAATTAGTGTAATTTCCTGTACTGATCTGAGATGAGAATCCACAACAGGGTTTTCATCTCCAGACAGCCTAGAGGCAAACCTGGATTAAGATTTTTTTTTCTTGCCTTTCTTCATAACCTGCCCTTTGTCACAGGTGGTATACTATTTTCTTAGTTGTGCTAGAAAAAATGGCTGTGGGGCTGACCTGGGATATACTCAGAATTTTGGATTAAATTATAAATATAAAACACAAATGCAAATGTATGTGATAGTGTTACTTTTAATGTGGTTTAGCTCTTTAAGCTTCCACACAGAATGTCTGTACAAACAGCTATTTGGCAATACAGCTAAGAGATCAGAATAGAAGTGAGAAAAGGAGAAGAAGGAACAGTGATTCATTAAGCTCACATTAAGAAAAAGGCAAATGTAACTGTGCCCTAAGGTGGTAGCCAAAGAAGAATGCAGTAGGTTTACATAATACAGAGGGATTTTACACATCTGCTCACTTGATCATGTATTAGTTTTGTGGCCTTCCCTCAGCAAAGATTGCCTTTGTAAAACATTTAATTTTCAGGGTTGCAGGATACATTTTTTTTTCTTATCAGAACATCTCAAGTTCTGGTTTTAGTGCTATTTTGATACAATTTAACATGAAATTTCACCATTTGCTGTCTGAATCTATGGATACAAGGCAGAAGGTAAGGAGGCATTTCTGGCATGTAGGAATAGATTACTCAATTGCTACCAATGTTATTTCTGCTTCCAATTGTTAGTTTGTCATTTCCACTGTTTATTTGAGAAGAAACTTTATCGTTAAAAATAGTCTTAAATTTGTGTGACGCAAATGACTGCCTGAATTCACTGTATTCACTGCCTGTATCACTTTCTGAGATTTAAATCAAAGTTCCAGTGAGGTGAACTGCACCATCTGTGGTAACAAAAAGGAAAAATATGCAAGAACCCTGTTACACATTTGTAGATCTGGGTGGTTTTTTTGGTTGTTTTTTTTTTTTTTTTTCAGAAACCTCTATTTCTCGGCTCAAAATACAAATTCAGTGGCCAGACTAAATCATGTTAGTTCAAGAGGTTAGGTAGCATGGTCATTCTCAATACTCAGCTTTAAAAGGCCATTGTTTTTATAATTTAATGGATTTAGGTAGTGCAACAGAACTGATGTACAGATAATACATATTTTTCATTAGTTTTAAAATGTTGGGGAATTTCTGGTTTTTTTAGACAGTGGTGTTTACTAATGAAAATATTTTTTTTTTCACAATTTGAAACCACAATAGATTAAAATTATGCTTTATTAAATGTACCTTTGCGAAATGTGCAATATGAAACAATGTTTTAAGGTTAGGTACCTAAATAACTCCGGCATTTGAATCAATGACTTCACCTTAGAATTGCTGAGCAGCTCTGTCTTCCATTGATTGCTTTCTCGGAAAAATACCCTGCTGCCACCTCAGCACTGGATTTCACTGTGGTACGTCATTGTCTTTTTAGTATTCAGTGATGCTGAGTGCACAAATCTGAGGAAAGAATAGGTATAGCCTAAAATGATTGCAGATGCGGATGACAGCAAAATTAGCTGCCAATTTTCTAGATCAGATGTAACATTTTTTCTTAAGAAAAAGGTAACTCTACTTACAGATTCTCACTCCACTAAGATGCCCATGTCCTCCAATAAGTCACTGAGCTATACCAGTCTCAGATAGACAGATAAATAGCAGTCTAACGTTGAACAGGGTCTAACCAGTTGGGAGAAAAAATGATTTCTAATTTGTTTTGTGACTGTGGGTTACACTCTGTGACTAATGAATATACTGCTATGTTTCATCAGCTGTAGAAAAGCGTCAGAAGTCCATCATTATGGAATAAAGTTTTCTGTGCTGGGTTTTCCTTACTAGGTCACTTCATTAAAAAAAGATTAAAGTCTACTCCAGCTGGAGGCACGAATTCCCACTTCTGTTTCCAGAGAAGTCTGTTATCAGTGAAATTCTGAAATAATTCTGGTTATAAAACCAATGTTAAACACACATGTTAGGAGACAAAACATCTCTTCTGGGTCTGCAGTGGGTCACATAACTTTAACCTTTGTAGCTCTTGAATCTAATGTAAGGGAGTTTTCCCAAAGAGTGTATCTATAAAACAGCAGGAGCTGAGGCAGGCACAAAGATAAACACAGTGTAAACCCACAACACCGATGTCTACTGCAGTATTTTCAGTAGGGTGAATCTCTCTGCCAAATCCATAACTTCCCACACAAGTAATTTCTTCTTTGAAAAGAGATTCACAGGTATCAGCAATCTGAGATAGATGTTCCCTGAAATACTTTTGAGGGAGAGAGGATTCCCTCAAGTAAACAACATTCCACTGGGGGGAAAATCCCCTTGGGATGTCCAGGAGATGAACAATATGTCCTTTGCAAAGCATGCCCATGAAAGGACTACCTTTGCCCATTCTTCGCAATAACCCAATAATTAGAAGTAAATTAAAATCTCAAAAGACAGTGAGTGAAATTTAAATCCCTCTCTGGTTAAACGATGTATTTAAAACAGTGACAGTGGGAAGTCCCACATAGAAAGATTGTCCAGTATAGAAGTATTTTCACTCCTGATTTGCACATGTGAAGTGGACTGATCTTCAGAAAGCATGAGGAAGGATTAACCATGATATGAACACACATTAAAATAAGTCTCTCTACTTAGTAGAAAACATTTATTTAACGTCCGTGGGTTTTAGGTGTGAACTAGAAAAAAACACCTTGCCATCAGAAGATGGCTTTGTATCACAGCTTTATGCTACAGCAATAATTTAGGTGCCCTGGAGATCTCACCAGCAGAAACACTGGAACTGACAGACTTAAAAAATCAAGAGCAACTTGGCAAAGGCAATTGAATTGCGAATATTCTTGTCTAAAGGTTGAACTTTGGCAACTAAAAAGTCTTTCAAGTGCCAAATTCCACTTGCTAAGTCCAATTTCTGACTCTGGTCAGCTGGACTGTGCCAACTTTCATAATATTTTTACTCAAAAGATTAAGTGTATTCAATTGGCTGTGCATGTTGCAAGAGCATTAAAAGACTGCTAAAGTACATGCTCACCATGGGCCTGATCAAAGCCTTCTGAGATCAATGGGAATATTTCCTTTGACTTCAGTGGGCTTTTGATAAGATTCCAAATTACCCAGTGGAAAGTTAGCCTACGAAGAATTGTCCTGATGTTAGCATACCCATGGGCACTACACTCAAAAGGATGCGGCACTGCACCTGAGTGATACACTGCATCTCATAGTAGAGCAGATGAAGAGCAGCATCTCCTTCTGATATTTCATAATATACCACAGTGATGATAGAGGAAATATATTTTGATTGACTAGTTCAATACTAGCTGTTGCTAGAAACAGCTTGTGGCCGCATCAGGATCTGGCAGGAAGCCAGACCCCATTCACAATAATGGGACATCATACAAATATCAACAGGGCTGTATCCAAACCAGCTGTTATTATTAATTTCATGTCTTTTAAGAGAAAGAGGAGACTTCAGCCATTTGAAATTATTTCTTTTAATAGATAATTATACTGGTTGGGGATATTTAATTTCTGTTTACATCTGAACGCTGCTGAAGTTGTAGCTCGTGCTTCCATATGAATTGGATTTAGATATAGAACTACTGTCTAATTTAGACGATTCACCTGAAATCTCTTCTGCATTTGTGTTTCATGAGGTGATTTTTGGAAGAAAATTGAAGGCAACTGAATGTTGACAAAAATAAAAATAATGAAGTTGAAGTATCTATAACTGTGCTTCGATATAAGAGCCTGAATACATTTTAGAAAATAGATTTAGAAAATGTTGTTGTGAAAAGAGTCAACAAATACATATTTAAAATTAATAAACAATTCACAG
The DNA here is from genome assembly GCA_013399075.1 of Chloroceryle aenea. Classification (NCBI taxonomy): domain Eukaryota; kingdom Metazoa; phylum Chordata; class Aves; order Coraciiformes; family Cerylidae; genus Chloroceryle; species Chloroceryle aenea. Next base: position 16,987 of record VWZY01000395.1, on the reverse strand, counting down.
TGAATCTTTATTAGCAAGCAGTGTGCTCCTGTGGCCGTGAAGGCCAATGGTATCTCAGGGTGCATTAAGAAGAGCGTGACCATCAGATCGAGTGAGGTTCTCCTCCCCCTCTACTCTGCCCTAGTGAGGCTGCATCTGGAGTACTGTGTCTGGGCTCCCCACTTCAAGAGAGACAAAGAACTGCTGAAGAGAGCCCATCAAAGAGATAAAAAGATGGAATGGGTGATGGAGCACTGAAACAAGCTGTCCAGAGAAGTTGTGGAATCTTCTTTGGAGACTTTCTAAACTTGCCTGGATGCGTTCCTGTTCAGCCTGCTTTAGATGAACCTGCTTTAGCAGAGGGATTAGATGAGATGATCTCCAGAGGTCTCTACTAACCCCCACCATTCTGTGATTCTGACATCTTAACTCCATGGATGTTTCCAGGGTCTTCATTCCATATTACCTGAAGAGATAGATTGGGAGTAGATGTGTGTCTCTTTTCTGTTATACTACTTTCTTTCTTTTTATTAGAGAGAATGTCCAATAAATAGAGACTTCAAGTTCAGCTATATCTTTTAGCCTATAACAGCTTCAAGTTTTCTGGATGCTTTATGTAAAAGGCCTAATCTCAATACTAGACTTTATTAAATGGAGTGAATGGAAACTTAAATGATAAAGGAAGAATGAAGAAAAACATAAATTCAAAGATTAGGTGGATTAAGCAGGTAAAAGGGATAAATATATGGTCAAATTTACAACCAATATAAAGATCTGCAGTTATTAAAGGTGAGTTATACATGACATTTACATGTGGAACAAATTATCCACACTTTGATTTTGTTTTTCTTCTTTTATTGATATACACATGCATTCATATATATACACATATATATACAAATACTTTTTTTATAAAAAAAACCATAAACTACACATATTAAGGTTATAAGAACACTGTAAAATGTGCTTTCTTACACTTGATGTGGAGGAGTTATTTTGACTGACAGATTTTGGAAGAAAACTCCAAACATATGAGTGGGTAGATGCGTGTAAGAAAATTTTAAGATGTAGAACAAGTCATGAAATGTTTTCATTATGATATGGAAGTTGTAGGAGAAGGGGAAGAAAAACATCAAATGAGACTTCTGGTTCTGGATGACAAGGGTGGTAGCATGAAAACTTTAAATAAAAGCTTTAGATGGTTCAAGAATGGAGGATTATGAGTTTGGTTTAGTCATCCAGGTTTTTGAGTAGTTGGTGAGCTGCCTACAGTAAGGTATGTGACTTTGAAAGAATATAGGTCGTTTTGAAGGGTTTGTTTAGGATACACTACCAAAAACTGCTGCAACATGCAACGCTCAGAAAGTAAAGGACAATGAACAAGAAAAGAGCCCTCTGAAACTCCAGAACCCAGAGAGAGGTAGCAGAAAAAATTTACAGCTTGCAAAAAGTCACAACATCGGTCACATCCATACTATGAAAATGGATCACACAAATACAATAGTTTTTTAGTTTTAATTGTATTTGTCACTGCAACCATGCTCATAGCAGAATGAGATCATCACAATGGTAAGAGACCTTCTACACTGCTTGCATGCACACAAGTCTGTGGGACTGGTTGGGTTACACCCCAAGGTGTTGAAAGAATTGTCACATGTGCTTGCCAAGCCACTTACCATGATAGAATTCTCAAAGAGAAATTGGCTGCTCATGGCCTGGATGAGCATATGATCTGCTGGATCAAGCATTGGTTAGATGGACAGTCCCAAAGAACGGTGATCAATGGTGTTAAATCCAGCTGGTGGCAGGTCACAAGTGGTGTTCCTCAGGACTCAGTGTTAGGACCATTTCTGTTTAATATCTTTATTGATGATTTTGATAAGCACATAGATTATATCATCAATAAGTTTGCAGATGTCACCAAGTTTAGCGGGAGTGTTGATCTGCATGAGGATAGCGAAGCTCTACAGAGAGACTTTGATAGATTGGATTGATGGGCCAATGTTAATGGGATGAGTGAGCTTCAATAAGTCCAAATGCCACATCCTGCATTTGGGCCACAACAACCCCATGCATCACTGCAGGCTTGGGGAAGTGTGGCTGGAGAGCTGTCTGGAGGAAAATGATCTGGGTGTCCTAATTTACAAGTAGTTGAATATGAGCCATCAGTGTGTCCAGGTTCCAAGAAAGCCAGTGGCATTAGAAACAGTGTATTAGAAACAGTATGATCTTCTGCNATATGGTGTTGGGGGATATGGTGTAGGGGAGAACTTTGTAGAGTAGGGCTGATGGTTGGACTTGATCGCAGGGGTCTTTTCCATCCTGAATAATTCTGTGATTCTCTGCTCTAGAAAGTTTATTTCTTACATTACAAAGTCATTGTCTAAACAAATAATCTGCTGAATTTTTGTCCTTGACAAGTAAGAGCACTGTTTTTAAATCCTAATCTTGTTATCTCAGTTCCTATCTTTCTGGTTTTGCTTGCTGTTTTACCTTCAGATTTCAAATAACAAAGTCAAAGCTTGGGCTTCTGAAAAAAACTATACTAAAGAAATGCAATCTACAGATGCACATTTGAAAATGTATGTATGTCCTAATTAAAGCTGAAGGTTTGTTTGTTTGTTTGTTTGTTTAAAAAAAACAACCTCTACCTTAGCAAATATCCGACCTGCATAAAAAATACATGCATGCTTTCTGTGATTTTAAAGTTATTGCTAGCATGGCTGAATGTGCAGCTGGCAGTGATCTACAGTTTTTGTTTATCCTGCTAAGTGAAAATGAGTGAGGACATATTTGCAGACTCATTCAGCTAAAATTCTGAAATGTTGCATCACACATTTTCTGCTCTTAAATTGTTGTCTCGTTTAGTCAATTTTCTCAGAGGTTCATTCTGGTAACAATAACACAATAAACACAGCACCTGAACTTCCCATCTCTAAATGGCTGTCTGACACAGATTACATTCTGTGTATCTTTAGCTGTAAGAACTTTGTCAGGACAGGATTAGGAAAATACAGGCTCAAGGGCCAGTAACTTTACATGGCAAATAGTAATTATCCTCACTCAGTGAACTGAACTGAATATTTAGGAGTTCAAATAATTTTGTAGAATCACTTTGGCTTTCACACACCTTTTAATAAAACCACATACCACTTAAAAGAAAAATATTATGTAGCGACTGCCTCTCATTATCATCTTCCAAAATCTCACTGATATATTGGAATTGACACTTGGTAGAATAGTATATACAAATACTTCCTTTTTTTGATAGTGTTTTGTTGATTTTGTTGAATATTGATTTGGTCTTTTGGTTGTTGGTTTGTTTTTGGTTTTGCTTGGTTTGGTTTGGGTGGGTTTTTTTTCCTCTGTTACAGTAGCTTTTCTTCTGTCTGTGATCCTTCAAGATACAGTATTCTGTGTTTTTTCAATGTGGGAGATACAGTTTTATCTATGTGCAGTCCTGCCATTTTGCTCAACATCTCCTTGAAAAGCACAATTATCTTCTTGAACCATCACTTCAACAACAGTTGGGAGAGGCTAGGAGTTTTTTGTGTTTTGTTGAATGTTGGGCTTTTTTGGTTGCTTGTGTGTTATTATATTTTCTTGAAGTCACAGATAAGCATTTTTCATCTAGTCGACTTTTTACACCATATGGATAAAATCTGATATTGTGTGTCTTCTTGTGTGATTCTCTTCCTCTTCACTTTAAAAGCTGCTGATGCTCCTGAGTCTGTTTATCTGTTTACGTGATTTATCTTAGAATGTACTAACTCTTAAAAAAAACAGAGGGGAGGAAGAAATTTTAGCTATTTATTTTGTACCTATACTTGTACCTATATTTATTTGCATGATGTGGGAATATATTTTATTATTATTATTTTCACCATCTTTTTTTTACATTTCTCTTACATTGCATATAGTTTTCCTTTGCTTCTGGGCTTTGAGATCTCCACCATTTATAATTATTTAAAAAATAGTCTCGTAGCTTGGAGTAATTAGTAAATGGGACTCTGTGTCCATCGCCTTGGAAAAGTGTTACACCTTTCCAACATAAGCGATTGTTTTCTCAAATGCTGGGTACCTATTCTGTAAGGCACTCCATCTCCTCATCAATAACATTTTGGCTTTTTTCTTGAATCTTTTTCTTTCATATACTTTTTGTTCAGACCCACTTGTAAATCACTCAAGTAATAGTCTATTTCTTTGGACTGAATTTGTTACTATTCAAGTCCTCTGGTTATTACGAGTAGTTCATCTCAGATCTTAAAGATTTCCTATTCAGTAGACTAAATGTGCAAGAAATTATAAATTGTTTTTTATTTTAGGGACTGCATTGCTAATGTTACATGTTCTTTCCAATTGTCTTGGTCTTATGACATATTTATCTTAATTTTCTTCCATGTTTTACTATCCATTTCTCATTTAAATTTTTCATGTGCCATATTCATGCTGAATCCAATGCATTTATTCAATTTCTATTTCTGCTTATAGTATGACTGCATCATTTAATAAAACACTTGTATAGAGATACCCCAGATAGAGTCATCCTAAGTATAATGGGGAACATCTAAATGTTGATGTTGGTTTATCCATACTGACCGTAGACAATTCATGTTGAAATTGACCTGTTTCATTCAATCAAAATAATAATTTACTGGAAAACATACTTTAATGAAAGGATTAGATCTTTGCCTTTGACATGTCCATGATTATGCCATCTATATGAAAATGTAACAATATTATAAACTGTAAATTACCTTTTTCTTCCAACTTTTTCTTCAGTAGTATTAGAGGTTTACATGCTTATGATTATATAATAACTAGTTGAAATAATATTGCTGTAAGTTTCGGGATGAGAATTTCTCTTTCAGAAATAATGAAATGTTCCAGAAGATTACATTGTTTTTGGCAAATGTTGTTTTAGAAAAAGTCCTACATACCTACATGACCAAAATAAAGTAGTTTGTTGTAATTATATAATCTCAATATTCTGTTTTAATTTTGGATTGCTTGTCGCCTTCTCCCATGGCCTATTTTTTTTTTAATTATTTTTTTTTAACTTACATTTATTTTCATAATTTTATGTCTATGGGAAAACCAGACAATATATATACCCAAGTGCCACATGCTTTCCTGCATCTTTTCCCACTACCTGAAAAAGAATAGTTTCAGATAGGTTCCATTTCATCTGGGCCAGCATGACTGATAGCTTCCTTAAAGTGTTTGGGCTCAGCCTTTTGGGTAAAGTAGTAAAGCTACATAACTGGAAGCTATACTTGGCAGAGATTACTAGGTATTAGGTCAATGTTCTCCATGATTTCCAGGTATTACAGAGAAATGCTTTCTTTAAATCAAGTTTTACAGGCTCTTATCTCAGGAATGCATAAATGCAATTAGCAGATCTCAGAGAGAAGCTACTTATGATAATGGGGCAGCTTACACAGGCAGAAAAAGGTAAGGATTGATGAAGTTGTCTTCTGACCCTGCACACAAAATGGGGAAGAGTGCCAGATGGCCAAGAGGAAGATATAAGGAATATGCTTTGCTTAAGACTAAGTGATCCAGAGGATAATGTTTCCTTAAGGCATAATCAAGCATTCAGGAGGCAGATGGTGGAAAGAGTATGGAGTTAAGACAGTTCTAATTAGTCCAACACCATATGGAATTGCTTCTTTTCTAGAAGCTCAACCTTCCAATCAGGCCTGTGGGTTTATCTACTGGACATGCCAGAGACTTTTGGAAATGTTTAATGACTACTAACTAATCCATTCACACAGATCTTTATTCTACAGAAATAAGTGGATGATGGTAAGTATGTGAAACCTGATGTTTAAATCTTCAATATGAAACTGAGATGTACCCAAGAACCAATAAATTAAAATTGCTAAGTCTGGTATGGTCAGAGAATATCAGGTGTCCCTGAAATATTACTACCTTTTGTCTTCATTCCTAAAAAGCCTCTTACTTTCAGCCACCAGGTAGGAGGAAAGCATTGCAATTCTGCTGCCATCATTTATATGGGCATATTTATATTCCACTTTTCAATTTTCTTTTGGCTACCATGATCATCATCATTTTTGTTACTCCTGGGAAGTAGATGACATCTTCTGCATCTGGATTGTCTTTGTCCTTAGATTCTCCTGTTATTCTGTTCACCAATTCAACAAAAAATCCCACACCACCTGTACATTATGGGAAAGGTAGTGGGGTTTTACACCTAGGAAAATAAGAAATAAAAAGCCACTAGAGGCCATAACTGCAGTTTATAGTGGATTGTAGTGCAGATAGTGTAGACCCAGGAAGACATGTGAAATCAGGACGTTCCAAATAATATCTGGAAACAGCATGACCACAGCAGGCTAAGTTTCAGTTGAGTGGAGTCCTCTACAATGTCTTTACAATGAACCTATCCTCTTCTGTATACATTGAGAAAAAATCATAATGAAAAAATTAGTTTTTAAATTTTTCATACCACCCACAGCCATGAGAAACATTGGAAACATGTAGAAGATTTTCTGAAACATAGAAGTAGATTTCTTACGGTATTTCTTGTATATATGTGTGCAGTTGGTTTGACATCTTGCAGCAACTGATGTCTAAGTCCCAATATGCCAAGAAAAGTTTCTTCACTTCTGCAAGTGGATGAGTGCATTTGTTAAACATTGTCCTCTGACTAAAGCCATAAATAAAGAATCCAGATTAACTAGTATTCTATTAACAGAAAAATATTTTTTACCTTCATCTTTACATCATGGAATCTCAGTGTCTTTCAGGATAACTTTTTATCTGTCACTTAGCACTTTTGCACATAACAAGACAGACTACATCCTTATTGCCACCAAGCATCTATTGGGTTTTTTTTGTAATTCTTTTCAGACTTTGAAGAATAATTTTGATTTTTTCACATCCTATATTAAAAAAAAAAGCAAAAAAACAAATCCCCAGCATTTTATTCTTATTATTTCCTAATATATTCATTGTATTTAATATAAATGTTTATAAATCACTCATTTTAAAGACAGAAAATGATTTTTAGTGGAATATTACTGGCAGCTTTTCAACTTTAACTTTCTTTCTATACTATTCACTAGAAAAAAATGCATAGTTTTTGGTTCTGACAGTCATCAACTGGCACTGAGAATCTGAGGCAGGTGCTAAGTCATACATCCTACAAAGAAAACAGTCACAAACTATGGGTGAAATTACTTTCTTTTGCTTCTTCTGTTATGAAATTCAAGGAGCAATCTAGGCATTTATTATCTACATCTCCAACTCCAAAGCTTCACAGTCCCCTAAAACTCTGTCTTTATTCAACTGCTCTGCAAAGCTGTTAGGAGGAGGGGTAATGACTAACATGAGCTGAAGTGCCAGTATTATGCAGGTGACATAGTACCAGTATTATATAAAAACTTAACCCCAGTGTTTCTCAGAAATCACAGTACTTACCTAAAATCAATATTTGGCTGAAGAGCAATTAAAAGGCAGAACTAAAGAAAAGCTAAAATTATGACTTTAAGAGAAGAAATTATCCTCTATGGGTGAAGCTGACTTGCAGCTTTAATATATTTGTCAATTATTTAGAATTTGATCTGGCCACTGTGACATCTATATTGACAAAGTTTTTAATGGATTTACTGGAAAGGAATAATCTCAATAAAGTTAGACTTTTCAAGTTAGGTGTAGACCTAAGCTAATGGTCCAGATTCTGTGTATAGTTGGCAAGGAGATCCACCTCCAGAGTATGACTGATGTCATACACATGATGCTTAACACAGTTATTAAGATTCTGTTTCTGATTTGTCTTTTCCATTGTTTTGTCACTTCCTTTCATTTAAAAACCATTTAACTCCTTAAAAATATTGGACCTCTCAAAATGGATGTTGAATACCTAAGTTACCACAGTAACCGCACCATGGTCTTTTCCACTCATGCACAATATATTTGTCTCACCCAACCTGATATGGACTTTATATCTGGCTTTCTGTATGACTTATTCATAATCCTCATTATCTAGTTGTTTCTTGAATATGTCATCTTCATTAGCAAATTCTTCAGTCTGTATCTTATACAGAGCCAAATACTTTGCTCCTGCTTATTACTAGGTGAGCAGTATCTGGTGGCAGCTCATCTTTCATTATGATAGACAGGTGTGAAGTGTTCTGGGACACAACTATTATAGCCTTGTTAGATGGAGCAGAAAACAAACTAAAAAAATTTGTCATTTCTGGGGCTAGCTGGAATTTTTTCTCTCAAGATGGGCAAGATGCACTTGAATGTAAAAAGCCCGAGGAAAAGAAATTGAGATGGTGCAGAGAGCAAATGGATAGTCTGTGTGCATATGACCATATTGTTGCTGAATGAGAATTTTACAGTACTTAAAACCAATCCCAACATCTCAGATAAATCACTGTTTTCATCTATTAATGTTTGAGATACATTTTATTTTATGCTATTTTTCTTTTCTTTTGACATAACCAGCAACTGAAAATTTAATTGTTATTTCCCTTTTCCTGGATTCCAATGTATATATAATTTTGTTTATTTGTGCATTTTCTTGCTTTTTAATTAATTATTCACTGAGCATTAATTTTTGGAGTGAGATTACTTTTAACATAAACTACAATACATAATCATGTTTTTCATTACTATTACTAAGAGTGATGATAATATGTAAATCAGAATGTTAAATCAGGAAAACATCTTATTTCACACACCTAATATTACACATATTCAGTATTATTTCTTTGGATGAGTTTTATATAGATTTTTTTAAAAAATTTTTTTCAGTAGCAGATTTCTTGGGTTGTTTTCCTGCCTTTCCTTTTGATTCCAACTGTAAGAAGAATCTCCATACAAATAACATAAGTTTTGAAAACCTAATGAAAGAGACTTGGGGAAAAAAAAAAAAAAAAAGGAAGGAAAATTAATTTATCTATCAGGAGTACACTAAATTGCCATCAGAAGGAGTTTGTCCAAGTCTACTGACTATACTATTATCCAAAATTATCTTGTCTACAAATTTACTTATTTCTGTTGCCTTTAAGTTAAAATTCTCCTTCTTAGAATCATATTCTTAGCCTGTGCATTACTCCTTGAATGTGATCATCTTCAAATTCCAATAAAAACACAAATGCATAGGATCGTTGAAAATGAGCTCGCTTTTTTATTTGGAATGTTAAGAGACTAATAGATAAAATTATTTTGGGATCCATTTTTAGATGTACAGGCTCTTCTTATCAGGCAGAGATGACAACAATCTAGTGGATTTCCATTTCCATGGATAACCACCAGGAGAACGACTGCAGGGACAATACAACTGATTTCCTGCAGTGCACTGAGGCTTCTTTGTGGAGGGTTTGTTAAACCTGCTGAGAATACCTACTTCTTCTGTAAGCAGTCACTTTCTGAAACATTTATCTGTCTGTATGTGCTAATACTTATTCATAAACTAAACCTGACTTCCAACCTTGCAGAAAGGAATTGTTACACAAAAATGAAATGTTTGATCTATGGAAATGTGTCTTATCTAGAAAAAAATGTGTTTTTTTTTTCTGAGGGTATGAAGAGAAAGATGTTACTAAACTGTAGCAAGATTGCTGGAGAGTCGCCACTATGGTACAGGAGCACTTGCCCTGCAAGGAGAGGGCAAGGGACAGGGGCTCATGCAGACTGAGAAGAGATGGCTGTGGGGACATCTCACAACAGTACTCGAGTGAAGGAAAAGGAAACTTCTCAAAAGCATCAGTGAATAATCAGAAGTATATCTTACCTCATAGTGTATATAATACCTTCTAATATGTTTTCTGGGATATTCAAAAGGCTTTAACTGGTTCAAATTCAGTCATTTCAATGCTAAAAATAGATGATTATCCTTAAGAGAAATGTTTAAGTTTTGTTTTGGCATAGGAGGGAAAAAAAAAAGAAGGGCTTAAAAAACCTGTAACCCAGGAAAAAATCAATTCTGCTGTTGAAAACATGAATAGTAAAACATTTAGTTTTGTCAATGAGATATAAAGTAATGTGTTCTAGAAATGTTTCTGCTTATTGTCTCTACATAACATTCATGTAAACTTATTCTGAGAGTACAATTTTTTTTTATTCAATGGCTTAATCATGTGAGTTTTCCTACAATAGAGTTTTCCATCTCCAGTTACAATTGTCTGCCAGTAGTGTTGCCCACTTTTCCACTGCAGTTTCAGTTTCTCCATGAGATCACAAGAAAAACTCATTTCAAGGGTATTAAAAGTACACAGTTAGAAAGTAGGTCTGGGTAAATGGTTTGGAAAAAATCCAAATCTTATCATGCATGAAAAGCACAGAGCATAGAAATAATGCAAGAAAATAATTTCTCATTCTATTTTAACCATACTGTTTGTTCAGGTTTATCTGAATACCAAGCCCAAATGTCTTGTGTGATAGATCACTGGAAGTAGGTTCTAGTTTGGAATTAGCTTGCTGTCACAGAACCATGGAATGAAAAAAAAAAAAAAATCATATGTGATGGATATGGCTTTGTAAAAGAGAAACAACACAATAAACCACAGAAACAGCATTATGAAGCTTTTTTCTCCTTATAATTTTGATTCATTTGATGTCTGTTCTGAAACTTGTTGAAAATAACAGAAATTCCATGAAGATCTCTGATCTTTGGAGGGAGATTTTGTGAAAAAGCAGCTTTATCACAAAGCATCTTTCTTTGTCTTTCCAGACCTCATTTTGTTGAACACACATCTAAGCAATTTGAGACCTGATGGTCTTCTTGGATGAGATATACCAAACTATAACTTCCAAAGTTTTTGGCACCAAAAACTTGTACCCTGATTAAAGTCCAAGGGAAGTAACATTACACAGGAATATAAGAGATTAAATCATCTATTCAGGTCAGATCTTCTGTGTGGCATAGCCACTGAGTTATATTCGTATCAGCACCACTACATCTTGGCTTGCAGTGATGCTAGAGCACTTCTATTATGATCACTGTGCTGTGCTGGCACATGGTCTCCTTTCATACTTGCAAAGTTCTGCCTTTGAGGTCTATTGCTAATTCAGGAAATACTATTCAGGTTTATACTATCTCACAACATTTGTCTGTGTGAATTATATTGCACAGTGGACTCACAATAGTTCTGTTGCTTTTGAGGAAAATTATTCCTGTGTCCAAAGGGACTGGAGATTTCTGACCTTGGGATTGTGCTGAAAATTGCCTCTAAATTGTGCTTGAAAATCCTTATGTAGCAAGACATCTTTACATTGTTATTTCCATCCTATACTTGTGAAATCAACTGTGAAAATTAAATCATGCCAGGAACTTTTCCTGGATTTCAGTCCTAATCTACATCAGTTAAAGGAAGATCATGGGATCATGGGTGCATAGTACAAAGAAAATGGTTAACAGTTAAGGAGTGGGGTGGAAACAGCTTACTTAGTCACTAATAATTCACTAATAAGTCTCAAAAATTCTAGGGTTTGATTTAAGCCATTTCTTTATTCCTTCAGTATGAAATTCCACACTTTTTAAATACACTGAGTTATTTTAGATAAACAAAGGTCTTTTTGAAGCATGTAAAATGATTATTTGTGTATTACATTATGCATACACATTCCATCTATTTTACTTAGAAAATTCTTAGATGCTCGGGTGATAAACAATTTATCAAGCCATAAAATTGTTACTTAGGTATTAGTAGAGCTGGGAAGTAAACAGAAAGTACTACCAATGAGAAATTCCTACATTTTGAATAACTAGAAATTCCCATCAGAATAAAATTCAGTTTTTCAGGGTATTTATAAAGTCAAAGGACTATTTTGTTTTGGAAACACTGATGTAATCTTTCACAATATTTTCTTCAAATGACAGTAGAAGACTATAATAAACCTTTAAATTCTAAGTGTAATTAATATATATAATATAATAGATAAAACAAATGAAATTAAAATATCTTATCAACTTCCAACCATATATAATATCTTCCATCAAAAATGTCAAAGAAACTGAAACATTCCTGTTAAACATTTTTATATCATCAACGTGATAGCTTTTAATTCAACCATGGTCACATTAAATTATTTGATCAACTTATTCTCCTTGTTTTCCTTTCATTTGTTTTTTTCCTATTGATTGCTAAAACTATCCTGTCATGTAAAGATCTTCACAAATGTGGTTTTAGTATGCATAATAGGTGTGGAGGGTGTTTGAGCAAGTGGAAAATTAAATCAAGAGAATATACTATTCAACATCATTTCATTTAGCTCCCCCCCAAAATAGGTACAATCACAGAAACTATCAGGAAAGAGGTTTGTATCAGGGAGGGTAAAGCTTTAATGTATTTTACAAGGCCCTAGTGGTATCTGTCTGGAATATTATACACAGTTCTAGTCATGTTCAAGAAATGTAATTTCAGACTGATTGTTAATATGATCAAGGGCTTTGAAAACCTTTTGTGTTGGAGAAGATTTGAGTTTAGCAAAATGGAAGTAGAAAGATCTTGTATTTTACCTAAAGAATAAATTTCAACAGAAAGAAATGATACATATTGTCAATAACAAGAAGTTTCTTTATATCTAAATGTTTCACTATTGCAACTGTATGTCATTAGAACACGAGTGAGAACATATTTTCAACTTGTAGATTCCTAATTTTGGAATGTTATTATGTAATGCAGTAGCTCACAATAGCAGGATTAGAACTAAATGTTCTGTGGGCTGCTGGGAGGTGCTTCAGTAAGGACTTTGAGGACATTTTAAAGCAGGACCTTTGTCTGGCCTGCAAGTTTTCTTTACATGAGACCTAGGACAGAAGGGGCATTTCTGAAAGGGAGGAAAAAGAGCTGCAGTGTACCTGTGATAATTAACTTAAAAGCACTCCCAGATCCAGTAATAAAGAGATAGCCATTAAATGCTTTTCTAGTTCTATATGCTATGTTCTCATGTTGCTAAAAGATGGCATTTCCAAGCATGCCAACTGAGGTCTGTGTTAAATGAACTCTTTAAACAGCAGCGTGGTGATAGGGCAGGTTGCTGTGTTGATAACACCTCTGTTGTTAAAAAGTAAGGTTATATTTCTAATTGTGACTTTAATGGCCACTTCTTACTCTGTGTTTCTGCTACCTGTGTGCTCTCTACTTATATCTGCTACTTTAATGACTACAGCATATTTTCACCATGATCATTAGCACAGTAGAACAAATGCTCTGGTGGAAATGCTATTTTTTTATTTTTTTATTTTTTTACTCATGTACCACAAGCAAATTTTTTACTTGTTTTCTTATTACTTAGTCCATATTATTCAGACAGAAACCATAATTTTAAATTCACAACTTGCATTTATTTTATTATTATATCTCAGAAATCCTACTGAGCTGGCCAACATGTCAATTGACACAGTGATGCACAAGAAAGCAGGAAGTGTAAGGCCACTTCTCAAAGTCATTGTTTTTCTTGATTTGGAGTTGAGAATGGGGAAAATGGAAACTTACAATTTGTTTGGGTTTTTTTCCTTCTTAAAGAGAGTAAAAAATTAAAGGGCATTTCTTGCTGATATGTTGGGTTTTTTTTCATTATTGTAGTTATTGTTTTTTTAGATTATTTGGTTCAGTTGAGTCATTCTTTGCCTCTAAATGTGCTTAAGCTGAATTCAGATTCATACACTGTATGGATGGAAAGAACCATTATGATTATCTATTCCAACCACCTGTGTAACAGGCCATAAAATCAGAACCAATAATTCATGCATCACGTTCATATCTTCTGCTCGAGGGACAATATATCTTTTAGAAAGACATCCAGTTTTGATTTAAAGTCCTGATTCTCTCTGACTAATGTTTACACTTTTCTAGGCCATCCAGCACTCCTGGAAATGTGCTGTAGGGAAATGGTATCTTGAGGTCCCACCATTGACTTTCATGTTAGAATTGATCATTTAAAATTGTCTTTTACAGTTTTTTTTTCCCAGTGCTAGGAAAAAAAAAAAAAAAAAAGTCATATTTTCTCTTCTCCATAGGCATAACTTCAAGAAGTTCAACAAGTATTCAATGGAAGACATGACTTGAAAAATAAGATTGCTTGCAGGACCTTCACATGAGCAAAAAAATACTAAGGAGTCAGTGATAATATCTGCACAAAACACAGTATATATCATATTTTAAATAATCAGTTCCCATTGGACTTTCCAAAAACAAAAATAAAAAGCCTTTACCTTACAGCTCCAGCTACTACAGAAACAAAGCCAGGGTGACAAATTATAAGGGAAAGCTTATCAGAAAACCATGATCTCTCCTGCTTCAGTTGATTGCTAAATTGCATGAAGTGGATAAACACTTCCATCAGTCACACTAA
>VWZY01000394.1:88034-111310 GCA_013399075.1 Chloroceryle aenea | reverse complement strand
GGTACATTCCCTAAGAGGCCTGCAATGTCTAGCTTCCAAAAAGTGTTTCTGTGAAGAGCAGTCAACGTACCAGTCTTTTCTGTAAAGGTCACGGTCTTGTTACCCTTCCCACGAGTTTGTCTAAACCTGCCCTAAGCTGCTTTCCAGGGTCGTAAGGAGTCTTTCTCTCAGAAGTGTTCTTGGTCTGAATTAAAGCATTTCCTATTGCCCCTGCTTGCAGGCAGGACCAGTCATCAGAACTACGGTTGAAGGGTGAATGAATCAGGGAATTCCTGGTATGCAGCTGTGGCACCCCGGCGGGTGAGTGGATGGAGAGGTGTGCCAGACAAAGCAAATTTGGGCCACCACCTACAACGTCATCCTTTTGCAAACAGCTAAGTTCAGGGTTTGAGGTGTTCTTAGGGGGAGGGAGGATGAATGTTTTGTTGCACCAGGAACCATTTGTGCTTGAATGATAAATGCGCCCTGGGGCTTGTGGACCGGAGAGCGTTTGTGATACAAGAGCAGCCTGCACTCTACACTGAAAGGCACAAGACACTCCAAAATCAGCATTGCCTGGGTCAAGTTTGCACTTCCGAGTTCTGTCTGACTCCCTTAATGAAGGAAGAAAGGGGTGTCTCAGTCACCCTGAGATTGCATCAGCACTAGTCAAGGACCAAGAGGCTATCCAAGATCAAAGGAAGTGGTGTGCCCTGTAGTCAAAGGGTTGCCCTTGGCAAAATCCTGCACTAAAATATGTGTCCTTACAACACAGTCTCAAATCCCTCGCTTGTGGTCCACATAGGCATCCATCAGAATACTTAGGAAGCCAGTCTGATGAGTCCCATGTGTGGAACTGCGCTGTGTCCCAAAATGTTTCTTCACCTTCCATCCAAGGATGTAAGAAGCAATGTCTGACTCAATCTCTACGAAGTAGCCTGACACAGGGATATTACATAAGCTTGTCTGCACAGATCTTGTGGAGAACACCGGACTGACTGCTCAGCAGCTCCGCAGAAGCCACCTTGGGTCTGGTGAGGCCAGCAGTGAACTAGAGGAATGAATTGCTAGCTGGTGCCAGGGTAGGTCTCATGGAGACATTCAATTGATTCCTCAATCACACTCCCTTCTCTTACACGTAGCTGGCATTACTGAGCAACCTGAGTCATCAGGAACAGGCTGCATGCTTACAAAGTACCAGCACACAAATAATGCAATGCAATTACATTCTGGTCTGTTCTTGCTGCATGAAATCAGAGGGTTTCAAACTGTAGTCATGGACCAACACAGGACTGTGTTTCACACAAAAATCAAACTAGGGGAGTTACTTGTCCTTGGGTCACTTTTCTATGGGTGGAGTTTTACAGCTGCTTTGGGTTCTGCAAATCAACTTCTAGCATGGGTTGTTCCAGTGATTAAAACTACCTTGAAATTTTACTGTCTTCTGCTGAGAAATTGTTAAACAGTAGCTATGTTTCCTCTAAAATGTACTGATGTTTTTGGAATGAGTTGAATCTATCTGTGCCCAAATACTAGTTGAACCATCTTCAGAGTAAAAAAAAAAACCAACTGACTAGAATTATTCCATCTACTCTTCTTTGTTTAGCCTACTTTTCTAATACGTAATTGTTGGGTTTCAGTCAGCAAAAATTACTACATACATGTTAGGACAACATGTTTAGGTTTAGGAAAAATATTTAATTTTCTTTGAAAATACTTGCTAGACCTGAAAAAAACAGGGCATAAGCTCTTCAATGATTACCAAGGCTTATGAAGAAAAAAAGCAGCTTCTTGTCCAGGCAAGTCTTACAGTAGAAATTTTTGCAGCTTCCCCAGAAGAAGCTGATGATACCCTGTGCTAGAATGCTGGCATGACAACGGGAGTGGATGGACAGGGAATATCCAGCATTCTTTTTCATTATATGTGAGAAAAGACCCACTGCATGAACAACAGCGTAAGAAAACAACAGGCCACGGCGACTATTCAGTGCACAGAGGGCAGGGCATTCATTCTGCAAGTCAAGCAGAGCATCCAGAGAAGAATTTTGCTCACCCTGGATTATCAGCACAGGAATTAGACTGAATAGGAAAACTGAAAAAATATTCAGTGTTGTGATTTCCAAACTCTAATCACAGGAACTTTAACACGGGTCAGAAAGGTTCCCTTAATACGCAGTATGATTTTTTTCCTCCTTTTTTTTTTTATTCCAATAATTGCCACTTCTAGACCTTTGTTATTTTAAAAGTAAAAAAAAATATAGGAAAATGCCTTAGGTTCTTTTTATTTTCAACTGTGTAGGTCAGAGATAGCTTTAGAACAAGCTAACATTACTGTGGTTCAGGTGTATGCAACTGGTACAGTTCAGTAGTACATAAACAACTCTAAAACAAATGCACCATAGACCTTAAATTACCAAAAATAAACAGTATTGAACTATGTAGGGCAGTAGGTAAAAACAACTACCTGTAGGCCTTGCACACTAAAAGAAAAATATGTAATTATGATTAAAATTATGAAGTTCTACTACAAATTATTGAGATACAATAGAAAAGGAAACTTGAGAAGTTGTTGTCACATTTTGGTTTTGTTCCAGTGATGTACAGTCACACGAAATCTTACATCAGTTTTAGTGAAATAAACATCTGGTTACTTTAAGTACAATATTTCATGAGTTTAAAATGCTTTTTTGGTGGTTTGTTGTTTGTGGTTTTTTTGTTGTTTAATTTTTTATTTATTCTTGAAAAACTTGCATGTAAAAACATTTAAAGTAATGTTGCAGGTTGTTTACAGATTCCTTATGGATTATAGGAGTAAAAGCAGTCAGGAAGCTGCAGTGTTTTTAACATTGGTAAACAAATACTGGATTAAAGTGCAACAGTCCTCCTGCCAGCACACCTGCTCCGGGCTGAAAGGAAGTCTCTTCCTCTCTGCAGGGAAGCGAAGATAAATTTCAGTGTCCGGCGTGTTTCTCTCGGAAGTCAGTGATGGCTTTCCAGAGTGTGCATAGCATTCCTCCTCTGTAAAGGAAAATCAGAGATGCTCAGGTACAAAGATACTCCCCAGCCCAAAAGCATTCCAGGTTAGGTGCCTGCTGATTTTCCTGTCCTGGTTTTGACCAATGAAATTCAGTGAGAAGGCTGATCAAAGGTGAAATTCAGCATGCAATACTCAAATAGAGGACAGAGTCCTTTTCTGATTACAGTACAGGGCAATCTTTACACTTTCCAGATGCCTGCTTTCTGGAATTTAGACTTCTGGTCCAAAGGACCTGCATAACCCACAGCAGCTTTCCAACATTATGAAAGCATCCATTATGAAAAAAAAACAACAACTTAACACCTTCCATACTTCCTTTTCTGTTAAAAAAAAAGTGATATTAGTTACTTCTCTTTAAAGTGACTGGGCACACACACACACAGAGTTTGCTAACTTCTATTGTTTCTATGTGAACTTGGCTCTGCAGTGACCTACACACCTGGCACGAGCAGGGGGAATCCAGGGCTAGCTGCAGTCCATCAGTCGTATTTCTGATGTTTAATGATGATGATAAACCACAGAAAGTTTTGCTATCTCTATCCTTTCAATTAATAACAAGGCTCTAATGGGATAGCCAGTGTCTCCGGGTGTAAGTTTACTTTAAAATTCTTCACTTTAAAAAGATTTACTTGAAAATTTTCTCTGTGCTTTTCTTTAATAAAAAAGCTTATTTTAAGATTTAAACAGTGCCAGCTGTTTATTGGGAATGCATCAGTACACAAAACATACTGCAAAGTGTTATTTATTTTAAATGCCACACAATCCAATAAATATCAGCTGTTTTCTCGTGTAACAAAACACAACTCCTGCTCAGCACTGTTCATTTATCTGTGAAGCATTACCTCAGTCTCAAACATTTCAGATCATCTCGTGTAACATAGCAGAGAACATCCATTAATGTATAGTCTTCGGCCAAGAACTACAAAAAGAAGTTTAAAAGAACATTCTGTTAGAAATCTAATGTAACAATCTAGGTTTTAGATACCATCTGCTCTTAAAAACAGAAGTTTAAGTTCAGAAGAAACTTAAAACTGGGGCACACTGTGGTACATGTAACCAATCGATCCACATTGTTCCTACAGTGAAATTAATTATTTTTTATACTGTATACTCTATATTGGCACACCTGGTACAACTTGAAAGGTGTAAAGCTCTTACAGCTACCCAAAACTTCTGTCTACTGGCATTTCTGCTGTTACCACTGATATCTCTGAGTCACAGACTTCATGAACACAAATTTGAGCATAATTAATACCTCATTTTACCCACGAGTGAAAACAACAGTGCAGACCTACTCCTTCAAAAGTGGCATCTAAATTTGATGTACTTGAATTTTGAGGAATCTTTGATCTGATCTGTAGGAGTGATAATTACATGCATGTTTTCCCCAAGTTAGCTGAAATTCTGAGATGCTCAACACCTCTTAAAATGATACCATGTGCTGCAGACCAGACTGATCTACTTCAGGGAATTTCACCTCAACACAGTGAGCTAAGCGTGAACATGTGCCCTGTATCCAGGGTATAACCAGCAGGAACTGCTGCAGTGTGTAAAGACACTGAAAACTATCAACCAAAGCAATACTGCCTGTTTACCAGGACATTTTATTCCCTTATTCCTAATGAGTACAGGAATTACTAACAATACTGTATTTTTATGAAGATATTTGTAGCCTTTTCTTATGCTCTGAAAACAAATTAATCTCTTAAAATGTCCGGACATAATTAGAAAGGTTTGGTATCTTCCTTCAGTAAGTCACAAAACAGTACTGCAGCTGTGTCAGAGCACGAACAGATCCATTGCTACCTTATTTATTGTGGCCTCATCAGCTCCTTGAACGCTCAGCCAGTTGATGAGATCAGGGTCTTCGGTCCCTGTGCCAGTGGAATGACGATGACAGACAGATAATCCAGGAATATCTGCAACAGGCATATTTGAGAAAAGGGTTGGTGTTACCAAAGCAACCTCTTGTCACTTTTGACTGCTGAGGCACTTTTTCCAGGGGGCTTTCCCTTCAACCTCAGAATAGCAGGATCCCTGTCACGATTAATGGCAATTCACAAAGCACCCATGGAATTACAGTTCACAGACAGTTACACACCCCTTACTCTGCTTGGTTACGGGTACAGTTAAAGTAGTGTGAACAGTGATATATTTTCTGTCCTCTTCAGAAAATGATTTTACTAATACAAGGCACATCAATTTCACTGTAACTGCTTCTATACAGAGCTGGTTGCATCAGTGTGACTAAACTTTTCAGCATAACTGCACGATCGGTGCACAGGCAGTGCCTGAGACTGAGGATCAGCTGCTTTTGGACAGCATTGCTTCTTTGAAGCACACTACACAGAAACATCAAACTGTATTAGCACTTCTACTTCTTCAGAGCAGATACGTCTCAAACTCGGCTTCCCTCAGGAAGCTTTAAATTGTATTTACATCTCACCAATTAGATCCTCCTGAATTTTCAGTGTAACAGCTGGAACAGTCTGTAATTCAAAGAACACCTACCTAAACATACTAGATTATCCTCTTTAGATACTCTATTTATTCTGTAGGATATGAGCCTTTTACTCTTCCATGTAATCACAATACAAAAGATGTAAATCATACCATTCCTTGTACTGTGATTAACAAACTCAGTAATTTGTTTCCTCAATGTGCATTCTTACTTCAAAGCAAACTCTACCAGAAGAAATATAATAAAGCATCTTTGCTGAGGCTGGCTCAACACAAAGAACAGAAGTTTAGCTGCCACTGTCTTCATCTGTAGCCAGTATGAAACTTTTCCTTGAAAATTCTTCTCACCTATTGGCTGTGACCTAAGCCGTAGGTTTCTGATTTCTTGATCTTTTTCTTCTATAGCTTGATGTAAGAGGACTTGAAATTCTCTCTCCTTTTGAACCAACTCCTCCAATAATCTGTGAAGTAACAGGAAGGAAGCACACATTTCCTTAAGTAGTTCCAATTTTTCAGGAAAGCAGAGATGTTACTACACTTAAACTGGAAACCTTCTTGACAGAGACAAGGGCAGATTTCTTAATCTTTCATAGGAACATCCTCTCCCTATAGATTTATTATGACCTATATCAAGACATAAACATTCCCTGTTTCCTAAAGCTCTAGATCCTGATAAAAAAAAAGAAAAAAAAGAAAAAGCCCAAACACACCAGTCTCCTTATACACATCCACCCACTAAACAGGTGGCAGGGTACACAATTTCAGTGAAATTCTTATGGCCAGTATTCTGTTTTAAACAAAACCGTGTAACTGAGAATTNACCACTGGCCTTCTTGGCCACAAGGGCACATTGTTGTCCTGTGGATAACTTGTTGTCTATCAGGACTCCAAGGTCCTTCTCCACGGAGCTACTCTCTAGCAGATCACCTCTTAACCTGTAGTGGTGCATTTTATTGTTACTCCCCAGTGCAGGACTCTGCACTTGCTCTTGTTGAACCTCATCAGGTTCCTCTTTGCCCACCTCTCCAGTCTGTCCAAATCTTGCTGAATGGCCACACAGCCCTGTAGGTGAATCAGCCAATCCTCCCAGTTTTGTGTCATCAGCAAACCTGCTGAGAAGGCACTCTGTCCTGTCACCAAGGTCATTGATAAAGGTGTTGAACAGGACTGGACCCAGCACTGATCCCTGGGGGACTCCACTAGTTACAGCTCTCCAGCTGGACTCTGCACCATTGATCACCACTCTTTGGGCTCTTGTGTAGCCAGTTTTTAATCCATCTCACTGCCCATTCTTCTAACCCACAATTCCTGAGCTTGCTTATGAGGATGTTATGGGATATTGTGTCAAATGCCTTGCTAAAGTCAAGGTAGACAACATTCACTGGTCTCCTTGCATCTACCCATCAGTCACAACATCAAATCAGATCAGTCAAGCTTGATTTCCCCTTGTTAAATCCATGCTGACTACTCCTGGTAACCTTCTTCTCTTCCATGTGCAATAATAAGAATAAATATCAAAGTGTTTCATAAACCAAGAACTACACTTCATGATGTAATCAATAAAATAACAGTTCCATGTTAGTACTATTTTTGTTTCCTTTTTTAAAAAATTTCATTTATACTTACTGAGCACTGATATTTTTTTCTGGGACACTGCAAGACAGGGACTTTCTGGATTTCAGCTAGAGAATGTGCTACAAAAGCAACTTACCCATCTTTGCACAGAAGTACAGTGCACCCCATGTGATTGCTTTGTAAAAACACCTAGCCCTATTTTTAGCTTGCATGTAGGCCTACCAGCAGCAGCACAGTTGCATTTGAGTGCTTCCATACCTGAGCTAACAATCCTTAACAACTCCATCCTGCATGTCAACAGAGCTGCTTTGTGCCTCTACTGACACCCACATCTTGGTTAATCTCAGTGCAGACTGATATTCTGCCCAGACAGGTGTACAGTCACCTTTCAGTTAATTTATTCCTCCTCTATCACTTCTGGTTGAAAAAGAAGGCCAATAAAATAATCAACTCTTTTCTCTTGATGACTGTTTACTGCTTATGCCAATAAAGCTTTAACAGAACTTAAAACAACTGTCCATATTATTTACCTCAAAATTCTTGCATAAATGACAGGATGTGATTATTTGGCCAAAGGCTTTGCATTCGAGAAATTTATAAAAGAGAAGTGCCTCAAATTTATCATTTTGATATCAAATGCATCATTTCTGATGCTACTTTCCATCATAAACCTGGACGGTGAGCCAATCTAAATTATTTGTGTATTTAAGTGCCTTGTTGATTGCCTTTCAATACGGTAATCAAAATATTTCTCAGTGGTCATCACAAGCAAAACCATGAATTGTAACATAACAACTCAAAAAATACTGATGCTTTATTAAAGACAGTACAGTCTAATTAATTCCTCTCTGGCAAAATTCTTGGACACAAAGTGCAATGTAACAATTTAAATTGGAACAATAACTACAAAGGATGTTCTGGGAGTATAACAACTGTCTTACTGAAGACCTGTTCCCTTACTACCAAGGTCATATTCAGAATTTACGGAGGTCAGTAGGAAAACCAGTGTCATAAATCAGATGCTGCATAAGCTAAAATATCTTTAAACAGACTATCTGGTTGTCCTGTATCAGTGGGACAGAATCCTAGTCCAGCCCTGCAGGTCGTTAGCAGTCTGGAGTCAGCCAGGGCAGCTGACCCGAGCTGGCTCTGGGTGTATCCCAGACCATAAATGTCATGCTCTGTATCAAGGGGAAAGTTTGCTGAGGATGAGGCGGTCTCCTAATGCTTTTTCTGTCCTGGGGATTGTCTTCTCTTTTATTGTGACAACTCTATGTTTGCTGAGCCGAGTATAACTTTGTTTTCTTTATACTGGCATTGGTATTTGTTTGGCTGCTTCTTTAAATCCATTTTCATTTCAGCCTGTGGGTCTCCTCCCCTTTTCCTGATCCCCCTTCTCTGCTGAGGAGGGGTCATCAAGTGATAGAGCAATTGCTTTAGTTTAGCCCTGAATAAGGGCTACACATAGACTCTGGTATATTTTAATGAAAAGCAGACAAAATATATAGTATATTATTTAGATAAATACTGGATAGAGATTTGTCTCTGAGACTTCTGTAACAAAAACCCCAAAAGGACCACTTCTCAGGTTTAGAGTGGAGTATGTATATTTCTAAAAAAAATCCCATACTCAAACTTCTGTCTTATTTCTTTCAAACACCACACCTATTTTTCCCATCCTTCTCTGATCAACAGTTTTTAATAAAAAAATAACAGCTGCTTCTAAGAACAGATCCTGCTGCAGTGAATTCTGTGCACAAAACAAGTTTGAAGCTGTTCCCTTGTGGCGTTCATGTGTGGCTGTCAACTATCTTGAGTTCATTCCCCAGGAATAACTGTAGAAAAGAACAGCAAGTTCTGCCTTAATAGAAATGAAACATACCCACCATTCATGGCACATGAAGGAGAGAAAAAGCAGAAGCTTGGCAGCAAGCTCTATGTTTTCAGAATTTCCTTGAAAGGGCACCTGAAATCAAGTCTAACCTTAACAGGCATCCCTATTGTTTGAAATTAATAAAACTATTTATAAGTGATCGGTCACAGCTAAACAATGACCATCATTTAAATGAACAACTCGCAGTACTGTGGAATTTTGATACTGTCACTAGGATTCCAGCACATACATTTTAAAAGCAAACAGTACGTACTGTCACAGGCTAGTGACAGTATGTCAGTACGTCTCCTCACGTTAGGCTTACCTGTTTGTCTCTAATTTTAGCCTGCCCAGCTGGACACTCAGTGACCTGTGAGCAGCCTGGGAGTCATGGGACACCGTAGAGCTGAGTGTGCTTACACCTGAGGTAGCTACTGCATCTTCCATGACAACACAAGGCTGTTGGATAGTTTGATTCTGAGGTTGTTCATCTTGATCTTCTTCAACTTCTATATCATCTTGATCTGCTGTATCACTTTCAGATGCAAGACTAAAATGTGGCCTCAATTCTATTAGTAATATTAAAATATAATCAAAAGAAAAAAAAATACATTAAAGATTTTAAACATTAATTAAACATTAAAATAAAAGCAGGTCTAAGTGACTATTTACAGATCACCCTACAGCTTTGGTTAAACCAGAGCTGAAATTTCTGTAGCAAGAGAATAGCTGATACTTTCTAGGGGTTTAAGACCCCTCAGACCATAACACCATCAGTTTATACTGATTATTATTTAGCCTACTGAATGTTCAAAAGCTTTAAAAAAAATCAAAAATCTGGCTGAATAGGTTTCCAGATTTGGCTAGCATTTCATGTCAAATTGTACTGAAGTACTATGTGCAGCAAAAGTACTTTTGCTTAATTTCATTCTTGGTGGTTTGTAATTTCTTATGTGTGTGACCTGAAATGTTTTCTTACACACAACTGTTATTCCTTTAATATCCAGTGATTCTGTTGTTGATATTCTGGCATATTTAGCATTCTCTTATAATAAGAACACTGTGTTTACCAAAAAATTGCATCCACAGATAAGGGGATGAAAAAACAATCAGACCCCTCTCCTGATGATTAAAAGTATCACACTTCCCTTCTACTGATCAGAGAGAACACTGCCTGTCTTGTAACGATGTACATCCACAAAACTGCAGACACACTGTAGGTGTACCCTGCTTTCTGTTATTCCTTGCTTAAACTACCGACTGGAGCTCACCAGGTAAGCAAGATATGGACACAAGATCTTACACTCTTATACAACTTACTATTGCAACATCTGTTTGTTATTTCTAACCATTTAATAGAAACTGTTCTTCCTTCACTTGTGGCCTCTTGCTGCTGGGCACTCCCTTTGTCTCCTCACGAAAACATAACTTTTTCCCAAATCACAGTTGGTTTTTGTCCCTTTTGCTGAGGAACAAACAAGTACATTTCTCTTCTTTATGAAAGGACATTTGTTCCTTGATCTCTTTCATCTCTTCAACACCACATACCTTTTTCAAGGCAGAACATACTCAGATCAACAGAGCTGTGCTTTCTTTAAGCAAGCACATTTATTCTATAGCAGTTACCCAAATATTGCTAGGAAAATATGTCTGAATTTGCTTTGAGCATCGGCATCGTGTTTATTAGAACAGAAGTTCCTTTTGCTATTGTTCATCATCAGGCAGTATAACTGTAGAACATTTAATTCATACCATTCCTAGAACATCCCTTAACTTTTAGAAGTGTTAAGGCCAGAGATAAATATTCACATTGTACATAGGAACAGCAAAAATAATAAGAAAAAAACCCAACCAACAACAAAAACTGAGTCAGTTGCAAGGGGAAGCAGTAACCAGATGTAGGGTAAGGCAATTAGGGAAGAGGGAGATGATCACTGCCTAAAAGCTATTAGGGCACAGAAGCTTTTGTTTAAGCTTGACCATGTACATTTAATGCTGATATTGAAATGCACAGGGAAGAAGAGTCTGTTAAGGAGGAATTCTACAGTACTCCTCTTATACAGCAATGAAGGTCTGATAAAGGTGTTCAGCATTCTAATCAATAGACAGATTTTCCTTGTGACTCAAAAGTAACACAGAAACCCTATCTAGGCCTTGGTGGTTGTGCTGGGGATAGGGAAAATACCAAGGTGAACAGGAAGTGCTGTAACTTTTGTTGGAGTTTTCAGATCCACTTATTGATAATTTAAGATTTAACCCACTGCAGAAAATAAGAACATAAGTATCCTGACTTCAGACTTAAAACATTAAATCCTATATTTGAAAATGTCACCATGCATTCCAGGGTAGGGAGCAAGGGAATCACAAGCTTAGAAGTTAACAAGCAGCTTACTCTGGAAATAGGTACAGTAACAAGAGCATGGGCTACAGTTTCTTCTACACAGACTCCTTCCCTCTGCCAAGCTGTGCATTCTACTCCCACAACATTCAAAATACAGCATGCAAACTGCAGGCACTGCAGGTTATTTATTTTCCCTATACTTTAAACAACTTCTGACCAGGAGTCAGAAGGACTTGAAAGTGCACCAAAAAGCACATCATGAATCTCCACTTTGTAAAACACCTTCCAAAACTGTCATGTGCTGGCATGTGGTCTGTCCTTTCTTTGCATTTCAAGAGGCAGCACTGAGCACCTCAAAAAATTAGGCCACAGAGTACTGTAGCCTACTACTGCTCCCTGTGTTACACAACTGTTTAGATTATGCATCTGGGGCAGGTGCTTTCCAAAAGAACGTGGACAGTACACCGGTTAGTTTCAGTGCAAAATCTTAAGTGAAGCATCATAATCACAGCTGTAAAGCATGTTTAAAGAGATCAGATAATAAATATTTTGGAATTATTAAGAACTGACTCACCTGGAACCAGAATTGTAATAGCAGTCTGCACAGCTTTTCTGATGATGCTGTCCAACGCAAACATCCAGTGTGGCTTGATGTTATGATTTCTGAGAACTTTATTGACCTAGCAACAGAGAATTAAGTTCAGATACTATACTTCCCCCCAAACTTGAAACTATATGTCAACATTACATAAAGTGTTTGAACTTAGAGATGCTGTGTCCAAGCAGGTGATTAAAACTATTTCATGTCGTTAAATGAAGAAAACAGCAACACTGTCAACTTCCACCATTTTATTACAAGTCATGCAATAGTTTGTGGGTTTTATCAAGTACTAGTTCCTGTGTTAGGTGATTTTTGATGACTGCGATACTGAAGTTTATTTAACCTTCATGGGTGTGGAGAGAAACTTGGAAATAATGCGAGCAAGACAAATAGCATGGACCATATTATGAAAGGCTCATAACTTAAGCTAATTAATCTTATTATTTTTTGGCAGAGTTTTCACTTCTTGCTCTGAGCAATAGTTATCTATTTTAAAGTACAATTGCAGGAAATATCAAAGAGCTAATGTAATGCTGCTCCTTGATTCAGAAAATAGCTAATTAGCATTAGTTTAAGTAGTCAGGGGACTTCATTTGTGTGCTGGGCCATTTTCTGTTTCCTTATACTTTTTGCTTCATACAATCAGGTATTTTTCTCCAGTGGGTTGCTGCTGATTGCCTACAGCCCTGCTTTCAAAGCTCTTTTAGTTATGTCCCCAGGCACCTCCATGCCACTTGAAAGAATGTCTCTAGCTTGGGGGAATTGTTTTCCAGCTCCCAAACTTACAGGGAAGAAGCAAGAGACTTTGTAGGAGCAGTACTCAAGAAGTTGCAGGAAGAAACATATCTAACTGTATTTATGAGGTTACTCAAAGTCTTCTAAAATAAAAAAAAGTAGCAACTACTGCTTACTAAAAAATGTGGCAAGAAAATACTTCACTCTTAGGTGTTCCTAAAAAAGGGATTAGTTTAATCCTTTTGCATTGTAAAAAATTACTCACGTTACACAAATCATGCCCTCTGAAGATGTGTAAAAGCTAATAAATGTTATTAGCATGCTATTTTCGCTGGCCCAGAGCAACAGTATTCAGAAATTCAGTAATGGATGTACTAGGTTAGCTGAGATGGAGTTCATTTTCTTCCCAACAGCACATACAGTGCTGTGTTTCAGGCTGGTGACTAAAGCCACCTCGATAACACACTGATGGTTTAGCTATTGCAGAGCACAGCTTACAGGGTGAAGGCTTCACTGTTTCTTACACTGCCCCACTAGTCAGTAGGCTGGGAGAGGACTAAGGGCTGGGGAGGGACAGACACGGGCAGCACAGCTGATTCAAACAGACCTCAGAGATATTCCCTTTCATATAATATCATCCTCAGCAAGAAAACTAGGGGGGTCGTTTTCCCAAAGGAGCAGTTGCTCAGAGACTGGGTGGACATTAGTCTACCAGTGGTGAGTGACTGCTTTTGCACCACTTGTGAGGTCTGGGGTAGTTTTTTCCCCTTCACTTATTAAACGGTCTTTAACTTGACCCACAATTTTTCTCACTTTTTGCCCTTCTGATTCTCCCCCTCATCCAGCTGCAAGGGAGTGAACAAGAGACTGGGTAGGGGCTTTTCTGTACCTGCCAGCCAGGGTCATCCCATCACAGTACCGATGTCTCCTCAATTCTATGGCCAATGGCCACAAGATGGCACTTGGACACTGTGCTTGACTTAAGCTTAATTGCTCGTGAAACTAACTTTTAAATACATAGCTTAAGAAGGAAAAACATTTGCTTTTGGTAAACTAGCTATTTAAAGTGTATCCATGCGTGTGTTTGGTTGCTCACTGTAGGAAATCATAAATTTTGCATTAATTACTGACAGAAAAGTAACCTTTTTTCTTCCTTCTTAGCCTGCCTATTATAAATTGAAATAAAAATGTCTAGTCTGGCAGAAATCTGCTGCTAACAAAAAAAAATAGACTAAAAACTCACTACAATTTTACAAGGTAGACTACTACCTGGGGAATAGATTGGTTTTATGTATTTGTGTAGAAGAGAAGTCCAGTTCAAGAGATCTGCATTAATGTAGCATTGGCCTGACATTCTTATTTACCACAGAACCCCTCCAAAATGAGCTTGTTTCAAAAGGCTTTCCTGCTTAACTATTATGACATAATGCTTATACAACTATGCTGAATCTTCTAGATCTTTAATCAGCAAAATCTCTATAGTTCTGTTCAGAGTCAGTGTCCTGCCAAGGGATCACATGGCATCCAAACCAAGTCACAGGTGTGGGCTGGGTTTTTGTTATTACAGGTTCGAAGCCTTTAAATATTCTTGCTTCAGTAACTCAGGGTGGAAGTTAATAAAGTTCTGTTTGCTTCTGGATTCTAGCTTTATTTTATTTTATTTTATTTTATTTTATTGGCAGTTTTGATGGACAAAGTTCTTAGGAAAAATGGTGACTTACAGCATCTTGAAAACCAAACAGCACGAGCTGCACTTGACTGATACCATGGCTGTCAAAGTCTAACTCCAGTTTCAGTTTGGAAAGAGTGGTAGCGATGATTTTACGATCAGTGGACCGTACAAACTCTCGGAGGCTGGAAACAAGTGTTGTGATATGTTCCCATTTTAGCTTGGGTTCTTCAGCTCCCTGGTAGAAGAGAGAGGGGAAGAAAGAGTTTTGATAGCCTTCTTTTGGAATGTACACCCTTAGGGACTGGCCAATAACCTCACTTGGCAACATGGATTTTCAGAAACTACTGCTATGGTTAAGGGAAGGGTGCAGCTGAAGGTCAGATAATGGCAGCAGCGTAACCAAGCAGCACAGAGCTCTACCACTGAGCTCCCTGGTAATGCAGATTAATTGATGAACAAGTAGTTGAGTTCATTTTGTATCAGTTGCTGAAGTGTATGTGCACATTATAGTCTGTATATCTCATTGGAGAGGAGTAAAAAGAAATGAGTAATTATACTGCACACCGAATACTACAAATTACTCTTAATTGCAAACAAATCTGTACTTTGCAGTGCCTCTAATTTCACAGTGCTTCTGAGAGACAACATTCAAAGTCCCACAGCAGCATTTAAAAAAGGGATTAGTCAAAGTTACACGGAAGGCTCAGACTAGTTCCTTTCTACATGATTTCCCTTGGTACAGAACTTCTACACTTACCTATTCTTAAAGCAGATCTGTAAATCTCTCCCCTTTCTATTATATATATTCATATGCCTATTTTTAAAAGCTTTTGTGGTTTTTTTGTGAGCTACCAAAGAAGCAAAAAGCTCAGAAGCATCCATCAGAATAACCAGCAAAAGTAACTAGAAAGCAGGGGATTGTATTTACTCTCTGAAGTTAAGCCAAATGAATATAAATTTAAATTCCAAAACTTAAATTTAAGCCAGAGATGGAAAACCATACTAATTTTCAACATGAAGTATTAGATGCTTATTCTGGAGAAGTTAAGTAATTATTTATAAAGACATGTAACACTGATTTCCATAACAGGACATACGGTATTTTGTTCTGTTGCAATTGCCAGTTTTATGTCATGGATGTTACATCAAGAACTCTGCCAATAATGCTGAGGTTTTTAACTCTAGTTAATTAATTCTGATCAGGACAAAACAAAGATAATTTGATTATCTGAGAGACAGAAAAAAAAAAAAATAATAAAAAAGAAGCTCTAGAGCAATCATAGAACATTCACAGAATCCTAGAATCACAGAACAGCTTGAGTTGGAAGGGACCTTAAAGATCATTTAGTTCTAAGCCGCCTGCCATGGGCAGAGACACCTCCCACTAGAGAAGGGTCCACTAGTCATTCCACTGACTAATGTACCCAAGTCTGAGATAAAGGATCCTGGCCTCTGATCCTGATCCACTTAGATTTGGAGAATGCACCCAATGATTTGCTATAATGACGTGGATCCCCCAATTCTGTCCTGCTGTAGCTCATCTCCTTCTCATGTAAGTAATTAAAAAGCCATTAGGGCAGACAGGTGGACACACAACACACTGTAGCCCTGGACTAGAAGATGGAAGTCCACCAAGGCATGCTGGGGACATGGCAACCAGTATGGCTCCCTAATTAGAAAGAGTGACCTATTTTGGAAGGCTCATTCTCCTCTCCTAGACCTCACAACCACTGACTTTGTTGAAATTGTTCTTATGAAAAGGGGAAAGTGCTATCAAAGTCTAACTCTTGATGAGGCCTAACAAGCAAGCCAGACTTCCATCCTTTGGTAACTTCTTGCATTTAAGCAGGACATAAGGGAAAGTTGAGTGGGCTTCTTATTAACTGCAGTCACTGCCACTTTCTAGTGGTTTGACTAAGTTTCCTAGTCTTTCACCAGCGTCCCTCTCTCAAAGGAGAAAATGGCATCTGGTACTCAGAATTCTGCATCTTCTTGAAGGACAGGCCCAAACACATGGAGCCAGAATTCAAAGCACACAACTCTGTGTCTCTCTGCCCCTCCCTTGGGTTGTTCCAGCCCCAGCTGAGGAAGGCATGAAACACCAAGCACCCTCTCTAGATTCTGTGATTGGAGTTCCTGCCTTTCATGATCACCAGTTAATCCTTTCATATACACACTAACAACAGTCTGTTACAGCAGCACTCTAGCAAAGCACAGATCATGGGCATCTTACTGCCTTTTACTTCACTTTCTACAGGCACCAGAACAACCATGGGTTCCCCCCCACAAGAGTTAGGAGCTCTTTTTATTGATATGGCAGCAATTTCCAATTACATTAACTGTAGTACATGCCCAAGAATGACACTGGTTTGCATCAGGTTCTAAACAGGACTGTCTTTAGAAGATGAGTTGTCATACTTTATACAAAGATGGTTTAGACCAGAAATACTTAGCCTTGAGAATGAAGTGAGTCAGTTAACTACTAACAGACACATTACAAAGAAGAACAAAAAATCGTCATCCAACTGTGGTGTTGCAACATTTAGCAGAACGGTCATGACCTGTAATTTATACAGTGTCATCCTGAACTGATACATCTTCATGAATCATCCCCACAAAGGAGTGCCAAAAGGTCATTCTGAAATTATTTTGTCTTCTGTAGCTCCTGCTGTTACTCCGTGTATGATTTCTAATTTAATCAAGCTTTAGTTTTTAACTCCTTTGCTATGTGTAATTTCAGATTTTCCAGGTAACTGCAGATAAGTCTTCAAATTCCATAAAATTTTTGCTGCCTTCTGAAGTTACTTTACCTGAGCCAAAGCTTCCATCAGGTTTCTCACCACTTCCTCTTGGTCCTCAGTTAATATCCTGTGAAGGGTGGCTCTCCTTTCACTATCTTTCTTTAGCATGAAAAACCCAGAATCTTTCTCTTCAGGTGAAGGAGGTGCACTGTGATCCTCAAAATTTTCATCTGGGATGCTGAATGAAAGACACTCAGTGAAAAGAATCTTTATAAAACCACCTCAATACACACATTCCATAACTACTGTGTCACACAAATGCCAAATAGCTCTTTACCTCAGAAAAAGGGATCGGATCCCCTTCCCATCTTTTTCTCCACAGGACTTGGCTCTTGTTTTGAAAGAAAATGGATCAATTTTTAATTCTGTATCCGGTGAGACAGAACCATATTCACTGCTGCTACTTGTATCTTCCACCAGAACAGGGACAGGTAAGGATATACTCCGAAGATACTCTATTCATATAGGAATATTCAGAAATTAGAATTTAATGGTGCCATCACAGTTCTGAAGTGAAAAAGTTATTCTTTCAGAGGAAACAGAAAGACTTCAGTCATCCCCCACACCAATATAAAATATTAAAACAAACCTGACAAAAGCCTTGTAAAGATTATCTTTCCACAGCAGTTATCTTTCAGTTATGTTTTTATTCAAAAGCTTCCTGAGATATGGAAATGCTGGGCTCTTTGCAAGTTGTCTTACAGAACCTCACCACTGGAGTGAATGTCTATCTCCTATCATCAGTACACACTTCCAGCAGCAGCAAAATCTTTCTACAGGGTAAATCACCCAAGCTCCTTCCAAGATCTTAATTTTACATGTGTATATAAATATATATATACAATATATGTGAGTATGTATACTCTAACACATAGAAGATACATTTCTTTATCTGATTATTTTGTACAAAAAGTTCAATTAGTTCATAGTCATTTCTTAATAATAAACATTCATGTTAAGTCAGAACTTTTGTTTTTAAATCCAGAGCACACATTGCTGCTGCAACAAACTATTCATACCTATTTCACATGTGCACATTTCAAAATGTCAGCAAGTCAGCATGAAGGTAACTATGCATTTTTTGGCTTCCCCCCTCCTCTCCCCAGTTCAGTTCCTGAAAGATGAGTTCCTGTAGCCAGGCCTGACAAGGGGTTTCAAATGAATTCTGCTTTTTTTTCAGTTAGAGAATTGAACCTAATAAAAATCTAGGTTAACTTTCTCCACAAACCTTGCAGCTCTTCAAGCCTGTGTTACCCACCTGCCTGGACAACTAAGCCACAGTCTGGCAGGATAACAAATAGCAGTTTAAATTTGCACATTGAATTAGAGGCTCCTAACAGAGAAAGGTCACTTATTTTCATAATTGTGCCCACTTGTCTTTGCAGCATTTTAGTGTGACAAATTATGCCAGAATAAGTAATAACCACAGTATCTACACGATTAGGTTTTGATAGAGAAGTATGTTAAAACTCACCATTTGTGTTAGCTGAAAGAACTGTGGGAGAAAAGCAGAGAAAAAAGAAAGTTAAATGTGCTGAACTTAACTGAGAAAATAAGCATAGCCTAAAGGATAATTCTCTTCCCATTTTTATGGACTATCTGGACTCCCCTGTTGGCAATCTCTAAAAGTAATTTAATGTGATTTAAAGTTAATTTCAATTTGGAAGGATTTCTTTTAGGTATCATGCTAAAATATGCAGAAGATATTTTCATATGTATAAATGCACACACCTAGAATATCTCATTCATACTCTCAAAACTCCTTTGTTACTATCCATAGTTTAGAATACTACAGGAAATGAGTATGTGAAACAAAACCAATGCAATGCATGCACATTTGCTATGTGACAAAGTTTATTTTGCTCATGTAGAAAACACCCTGAGGCTCAACACCATCTTCTAACATTACACAAATTGTACTCTATGCAAACATTCTTTGAATGAAAAAATATGCAAATTTAAAACCCCACAAATGCAAAAGCTGCACAAAAACATCCATAGACTTTTAGAAATCTTATTAGAAATATTTCTAGAAATCACCTCTGTGACAACATGAGAACAGAATTCTGCAGCAACTGTGTTTCTGCAGGAAGCTGCTGGAACAGAAGGTTACAACTGAAGGTCCGCCTGGGATGGAGATGTGCTATGTTCACCTTAAAGACTAAATCAGCAGTTTCAGGAAACAGTATCAGTAACAAAACAAAAATTCCAGATTGATTGAACAACACTCACCTGAGAGCTTTGATGGGGATTTTCTTTTTTTGCTTGAAACCTTCAAGAATTCATCTACAAGTAGCTCATGAGCAAAAGCTCGTTTATCAGGATCTGGTTCAAAGCAACGCAATATGAAAGCTTTGGCTTCTGCAGACATGGATTCAGGAATCTCTGGGTGTATTTTAAACATTCCCACCTGAGACAAATAAAGGGAGAAACAATGGTCTACACTATCCTTTTCCCAAACACTAAATAACATCAAAATTGTGTTTAGGTAGTAAAAGTGGCATATTGTTCTCAAGGTTTGATACTATCTTTCTGTAACTAGCTTATTAATTCAGAGGAAAAAAACCAAAAAACTATTAGAAAGTGTATAAACAATTATTTCAATTGCAAGTAGAAGCTCTTGAAAAAGCAGGTTTTGGCTTTGCTTTTTTTAAACACCTAGGCTGCTGAATAGCTGCTATTGCTCCATTACTCTCTTCAAAACTACACAGCACTCCCACTCAGTTGAATCAGCTCATTCTTCTTAACATCCTCACTAACCAAGCATTTCCTTTACCTTCTTTCCCTGCAATCTCTAATCCTAGCGTCTCCACAACAGTCGTAAGATTCCCCGAATTTACAAATACCAGTTGTACAAGGAAGATGTCTGACCTTAAACATAGCTGCCTGGGGTTCTCCCAGTTCATAAAACGGGGGCTTCCCTGTGGCCATCTCAATGATTGTGCATCCCAAAGACCAGATGTCTGCAGCCTTCCCATAGCCACGTGGCCCTTTGTCTATGATTTCTGGTGCCATGTACTGAAGGGTACCTGTTTAAAACACACTCATTTTTTACTTAAGTACAGTAATGTTGCAAACAGCTGAAGGTCAAGAGAAACAAAATCACTGAGGAGTGAGAAATATCAGAAGAGTTTAAAAAACCACACGATTATTCAAAATTTCTGTATGCATTCTACATAAACCTCAAAATGCTGTTCAAAATATTACTTGCACTAAAAGCATCTGGTATCATATACTGATCTGATGATATTGTTTTTTCAAGGTCAATGACAATTTTTAAGAGGTTTCAATGAGCTTTGGATCACACAGAATTTTCATTTCCTCTATTACAGATCAAGATTAAATAAGGAAGATCACTCTGAATTGCATCCAGAGGGGAAAGGGAAGTGAAACCTGAAATCTAAACCTAAACCAGCAGGTGATATGAACAGTTTTTCCAAAGTAAGGGAATCAACCTGACACATCACCCTGCATTCTGTTCCATTTAGAGCAGAAATGGAAGAGCAGAGGATAGGATGAAAAGAACGGTCACTTGTCATTTTGCATAATTATTTAATGAAGTGCCACTTCATGATTTAACATCCAAATCAAATTATCAAGCAGAATGTGGATCAAGTAAATGACAGGCAGGTCTGGAGATGAAGCCAGGATGTCCAAGCCAGTCATGGAAGTAAAAAAAGTTAGCCTTCAATCAGGAAAATGACAAAGCCATGCACGCAGAAGACAGACTCAAATACAACATAGGGAAGACACAGCTCTGCTGTTGCAGAGGATTTTCATGGCAAGTGGAACTTCCAAACCAGCATTCTCTTTCAACACTGCATACAAGCACAGTGTATAGTCTAAGATTAGGTAAAGAAAAGGTTTTTCTTGCAGCAACTTTTTATGTTGATTTGAAGCAATGAAAGCTCAGCAGCTGTGGATTCTGACCCTACATGCACATCTGAGTGAGGAATGAGGCTCCTCTGAGAACATACCAGTGAAAGTTTCAGTACATGGGTTGATTCCTGCAAGTCTCTTTGAAGTTCCAAAGTCCGAAATCTTTAACACTCCACTGTATGTATTGATAAGCACATTATCACCCTGAGGAACAGAACATTCAGAGCAGTTACTCTTCTCTGATGACTCTTCACCTAAGACTTCTTGCACAGTCTGTTTCTACAATGCACTCTTTAGTTACCATTACCTCCTAAGACTCTTAAGAGGGGAGATGAAAGAGGAATCAGTAGTGTTCCTTATGTAATCCCATTATCAGAAACTTCAGCTCAAACCAAACTTCTGTGACTACAGTAATACTAGAGTTGAATAATGCTAAGAAAGGAAAAAAGATGTTTTTTTTTTTAAATCTCCAATCTCCTTGGCAAAGAACCTGCTAATATCCCATCCACAATCTTCTTCATTTCTAATAAGCTTTTATGACTGTTTAAACATGTCACTGAAAACAGAAATAACTTTTATCACACCTTAAGAGGCTCTATGTCAATTCCTCTAAAAATCAACAGCGTATTTTTTTGGTGAAAATCCAAATCAACAATGATTCACTTTTCTAACCTACAGTTCAGAATAACAGAGCGTATGTGACAACTAAGAAATTTTATCTATAAAAAAAAGTTTTTAAATTACAGGAGAAATAAATGGTTATGCAATTACATAACAGTATCAGGCTTAATTCTCTGCAGATTCTTACCTTTATGTCTCGATGCACTATTTGATTATCATGGAGGTATTTTAATCCTTCAAGAATCTGCTTTGTGTAAAAGCCAATTGTCTGTTCATTATTTTTTAGAGGTCCCCATTTTGATCGTAAAAGAGCAGAAAGGCTGCCTACAATTTCAGAGAGAAAAAAAGTGAGAGTAAAAATCTAATTAAGTTCTGCCTTTTCCCCCAAAGGAAAAAAAATAATAACAATAAATATCAATCCCAAACCAAGTGCAGACACTTCTATAACCAAAGACCTCTCCAGGTGAATGTTTACTTGAACGATCACCGACCCAAGTAGTTAAAAACAGTTTCAATATCTCCAATACTGAAACTCTTTGTACTGAAACTCTGAAATCAATACTGATCCAGGCAGATCAGAACCCATTTACTTAATCAAAGTGCCCATGTCTCTCTTACATCTGGAGAGAGGTTCCCCCAGAAGAACGTTGTAAAAGAGTGAAAAAGGGTGGACGTGCTTATGCATGTCTTTGCACATACACCAACTCCACAGCTTCTTGAAAAGCTAAGCTCAAGAAGTGGGATTTTTGTTGTGCCTGGCTGCTGTGAGTTCTTTGGTCACAAACAGAAGCAACAATCAACAGTCGCCTTTCACTTGCGCTAGGTATCCAAGGAGGGCTCAGCCACGTGAGACTAGCTACAGTCTTTCTAGTAGGATGACCACAGATAATGTCTAATCTTGTACTGGGTTTTGCACGGCAAGGTTTTGGTAACCAGGGTGGCAGGGGAGGGGGAGAGGGGTGTTGGCAGGGATGGAATGCTACAGGGTGGCTTCTGTGAGAAGCTGCTAGAAGAAACTGCAGCTGGAGAGGAGTGAGAATGTGTGCGAGAAACAACTCTGTGGACACCAAGGTCAATGAAGAAGGAGGAGGAGGACGAGGTCCTCCAGATGCCAGAGGAGTTCTCCTGAAGCTTGTGGTGAAGACCATGGTGAGGCACACTGTGTCCCTGCAGCCAATGAAGGCTGATGGAGGAGCAGATAGATATATCTAGCTGCAGCCCACAGAGGACCCCATGTTGGAATAGGTGGATGCACCTGAAGGCAGCTGTGACCCCGTGGGAAGTCCATGTTGCAGTGGGCTCCTGGCAGGACCTGTAGCCNAACAGAAGCAACAATCAACAGTCACCTTTCACTTGCGCTAGGTATCCAAGGAGGGCTCAGCCACGTGAGACTAGCTACAGTCTTTCTAGTAGGATGACCACAGATAATGTCTAATCTTGTACTGGGTTTTGCACGGCAAGGTTTTGGTAACCAGGGTGGCAGGGGAGGGGGAGAGGGGTGATGGCAGGGGTGGGATGCTACAGGGTGCCTTCTGTGAGAAGCTGCTAGAAGAAACTGCAGCTGGAGAGGAGTGAGAATGTGTGCGAGAAACAACTCTGTGGACACCAAGGTCAATGAAGAAGGAGGAGGAGGACGAGGTCCTCCAGATGCCAGAGGAGTTCTCCTGAAGCTTGTGGTGAAGACCATGGTGAGGCACACTGT